>JACMZG010000032.1:5114971-5142793 GCA_018340805.1 Microvelia longipes | reverse complement strand
AATTAGTGACAATAGTTATAATACTAACATTAAAAGTAATAATTTTTAGTTTCTAGGTGGATAAGATAGTGTAAAATGTAAAAGTTTGAATTGAATCTGGGGTATGTGGAATATATATATATACCTGTTATCTATATGTCAAACAATAGCTCTCTTACAAAGGAGTGTACACCTCTAGATTTTATCTTAATTAGTGACAATAGTTATAATACTAACATTAAAAGTAAAATTTTAGTTTCTAGGTGGATAAGATAGTGTAAAATGTAAAAGTTTGAATTGAAATCTGGGGTATTTTAAGTATATAATCTATATGTCAAACAATAGCTCTCTTACAAAGGAGTGTACACCTCTAGATTTTATCTTAATTAGTGACAATAGTTATAATACTAACATTAAAAGTAATAATTTTTAGTTTCTAGGTGGATAAGATAGTGTAAAATGTAAAAGTTTGAATTGAATCTGGGGTATTTATATCAGTATACATACCTTTATCTATATGTCAAACAATAGCTCTCTTACAAAGGAGTGTACACCTCTAGATTTTATCTTAATTAGTGACAATAGTTATAATACTAACATTAAAAGTAATAATTTTAGTTTCTAGGTGGATAAGATAGTGTAAAATGTAAAAGTTTGAATTGAATCTGGGGTGCTAAGTGTATAAACATACCTTTTATCTATATGTCAAACAATAGCTCTCCTACAAAGGAGTGTACACCTCTAGATTTTATCTTAATTAGTGACAATAGTTATAATACTAACATTAAAAGTAATAATTTTTAGTTTCTAGGTGGATAAGATAGTGTAAAATGTAAAAGTTTGAATTGAATCTGGGGTATTTATATACAGTATATACATACCTTTATCTATATGTCAAACAATAGCTCTCTTACAAAGGAGTGTACACCTCTAGATTTTATCTTAATTAGTGACAATAGTTATAATACTAACATTAAAAGTAACAATTTTTAGTTTCTAGGTGGATAAGATAGTGTAAAATGTAAAAGTTTGAATTGAATCTGGGGTATTTTGAGTATAATATACCTTTTATCTATATGTCAAACAATAGCTCTCTTACAAAGGAGTGTACACCTCTAGATTTTATCTTAATTAGTGACAATAGTTATAATACTAACATTAAAAGTAATAATTTTTAGTTTCTAGGTGGATAAGATAGTGTAAAATGTAAAAGTTTGAATTGAATCTGGGGTATTTTAGTATATACATACCTTTATCTATATGTCAAACAATAGCTCTCTTACAAAGGAGTGTACACCTCTAGATTTTATCTTAATTAGTGACAATAGTTATAATACTAACATTAAAAGTAACAATTTTAGTTTCTAGGTGGATAAGATAGTGTAAAATGTAAAAGTTTGATTGAATCTGGGGTATTTTGAGTATAAATATACCTTTTATCTATATGTCAAACAATAGCTCTCTTACAAAGGAGTGTACACCTCATTTTTATCTAATTAGTGACAATAGTTATAATACTAACATTAAAAGTAATAATTTTAGTTTTTAGGTGGATAAGATAGTGTAAAATGTGAAAGTTTGAATTGAAATTGGGCCGCTTGAAAAGATTTTGGGTTAGCCAAGAAAAATATCTTTGATAGTTATTTTTATGTTATTAATTTTTTTATAATAATATATGGTATAATTGTGATATATACTAAGTTTGAGGGTTCTATCTGAGGTCTAAGAGGCGAATTCGTGACGTTTTATTTGAGAATACTAATCCGGATGTACATAAATACTAATCCTACACTTCAGGTAGACGAGTTTTTATGTGCGAACCTGGGGTTTTTTGGTAAAAATGAAAATGTACTCGATTTAAATCTTAAAGGGACCCTTCGTAAACAAATAAAAACACGTGAAATAAGAAAATAAACATAACCTGATAGAAAACAAGAACACAACCTTCTTATAATTGTTACCAACTTTTAAACAAATAACAAAAAAACATTATTAATATATAATCAAGCAATAAATAATAATTGATTGTTTTAAAATGTTAGGCAAATTTGATTCTATTCATTATTATAAATTTAAATTGATATTTAAACTAATATTTAAATTTATTGATTTTTCACAAATTTTAAGTATTGTTTTGTTGGTTATGGTGGAAATTATTGACATTTCCTTATATGGCAAGTAGTATATCGATAGTTTGTTAATGCCATGTATCGATTCGTTTTTATATGTGTTATGTATCGTTAAATGTATCGATAGTTTGAAGTTGATGTCATCGTTTCGATCGTTAGGGTTGAATGTCCCCTCTCGTTCGACGGCGGCTTCAGTGAAGTAGTGAACATCAAAGAGGAAGGATCCATCCGAATTTTTTTCACTTTTTTACCAACTTAGGGAGGTGTGCGGGCCCCTCGCAAAGCTGTTTTTCTTAACATCATAGCGAAAAAACATCGGTTTCAGTTCATAAACAACCAGTAACAGAGACATTCGACACATTTTCCAAGCATTTCAAACAGGAAAATCGACTTGGAAAAATGGTTGTAGCCAATCTGACTGAGCCGGAAAAACAGCCGGAACAACAAGCAAAGGCCCCCCAGAGTAAGCCCCTACTTGGTGAGTTACCCAAACAACATTTTATTTTAAATATTATCATAGTTAATCAAAATATAACCCCATTAATTTACATTCGGCGTTGAGCCTTGAAAAATTCCGCCATTTTGTGAAGACGCTGTTCGACCCGGAAACATCTCCAATTTATACAATTCTTTTTCTTTTTGATTATAATCCATCGAATTTCAACGCCTTATTAAGCTTAAAATTGAAAGGTTCAAGATTCCATGTAAATTTTCCTCGAAATGCCGACAAATTGTTGCCATAACGACCCCTTGGCAAGTGGGTAGTCCGTTCAGCGATCTCTTCAATTACTTACTTGTTTATTAGATTAAGCTAATTTTAATTAAATCATATTTTCTGTGTGTTATTTATTGATTTTATTTGTTATTTGGTCTATTTTCTGATTGTTATTTCCTGAGAAATGTCTTGTATTCGACCCCGCGGCGTGCACATGTCGCCGGTGTTCAAGGGCAGGCCCGCCTATATTAACGTGGGCATCTATTATTTTGCAATAGATTTAATAAAATTATAAAACACGATTATAACCTTATTAGCTTATTTTCCTTTCGAAGTTCGTTTAAAATAATTAATTTTTAGTTTACAGGTATTGTTTGGTTTAGTTTAAACTAGATAATGCCTTAAATGAGTTAAAAAAGTAGTCCCCCCCCTTTTTTTAATACCAAGTGAAGAGTTTATTTTACTGATTATATAGTATAGGAGATAAATAATTTATTCCTATAAATTCTGATTTATAATTATGAAAATTTTATAAATTAATGTTAAGTGTTAGGTCTTTAGAATTTTAATTTATTTTTAAGTACGTTGTACGATACATCACACGCGGGGGTATAGGCAGGTAACTCTATTATGTTACTCGTGTATTTTAACCTATAGTTTAGACTCTAATCCTATTAAAAAGTGATTTTCAGGGTTGAACTTTGTGTTCAATCCCGTCGCTCTACAACTCGCCAGGGAGGGAGAGGTGAGAGCCTCGTCACAACCCGTGTGATAACCTCTGTCCGAAACTTTTGTTGTGTGTGAAAAAAGTAATAAGTGCTCTGTATTTAGGTATTGATACTGTAAGCTTTGATCTTGTATTGCTGTGTGTACGTATTAACCCCGTGTTCCTTTTTTTAAGTGTAATTTGTATAATCATTAAGCAGAGGTGATAAATCACCAAGCAAGTAGGCCTACATTGTTGCGTTTGAGCTATTTTGCTCTCCTTACAGTCTAAATCGTTTAGGTTTAAAAATCTTGACAGGTCAGTTTAGACACCACTGATTCTTAAGAAAAAAACCTGCAACAAGGGAGCGGAAAAAAACTATGTAAACTACAGTGTTATCGTTAAAGTTTAAAATCCCCAAGGTCATAAGCATTTTTGGGATCGACCAAATCAGAGAAGCCGCTGCCAACCCCTCTCTTGAAAGAGAGGGGTTGCACATTTGCCATACTTCTAAATAATAAAACTACACAAAAGAAATGTAGAAAACATCGCCAAGAAAAAAACGGGTAACATAATCTGATTTGTTTACAAAGTTTTTTCCCGCTGCCTTTTGTAGGGATTTTTTTTTTTAGAATCGGTGGTGTCTAAACTGAGCTGTCGATTTTTAAAGTCGTCGATAACACTGTAATCGGTTATTTACCCGTGTTTTCTTGGCGATTGGTTTTTTACATTTCTTTTGTGTAGTTTTATTTTATAATTAATTTGAAAGTAGTTTTTAAAACGATGTAATCAAAAGAAGAATCACAAACAAAAGTGAACGATTGCCAGGATAAAGGGGTTGCCTACCAGCGGTTTGTGGTAGGGATTTTTTTCTCTTTTAAAAGTAGGTTGGCAGCGGCTTCTCTGATTGGTCAATTCCCCGAAATACTTATGACCTTGGAGATTTAAACTAAACAACAGACTGTAGATAAAGATAGTGTTACAACCCTGTGTGATACCTGTTTCTGTATATACAATTAGTGCTAGTGGTGTATAAGGCCATAATTATGCGTCCAATCTTTCACAGAAGAGTGGTGACTATTATAAGTTTCTAATACAAAAGCTGTGACTAGAACGACTGATCTGCATGCTTCCTGAATATTAAGGCAAAAGAATATATGTATATCTATAAATGTATATTAAATAAATATATCATATATTATATATATATATATATATATATATATATATACATATATTATATATATATACCATTTATATTATTATATTGCTAAATGTCAAGGTTGTGTTGTGTGACTGAGCTGATGTGGCTGAATCATCTTGTTGTTGGGGTGATGTGTAGGTGATGACAAAGCCTACTAGATCTTCCTTATCATGGTTCTACTTATCTCTTGTCTGATAACAGGGTTAATATTATGAAATTTGCCTTCCCTGTATTGTAAAGATAAGGGAAGCATTATATCAGCTGAAAAAATTTCACTTTTCTGATAGCTCGCTGTTTTAGCATGTTAATAAACATCGTACAACCGCTATTGTTCTTTTCAAGCAATTGACAGTTGGGACAAAACCAACCTGTTGCCAACCTTGAGGAGGTTTTAGTTTTCCTCTGCTATACTTCACTGATTCCTGATTCCTCTCTTATGGGGGGGGGGAGTATATGTAGTATACTTAGATCAGTGGATATTGATATGTGTGGGTCAATATACTCCTCTTTTGACGTCAGTATATGAATATACTCCTCTTTTGACATTAGTATAAGGATATACTCCTTTTTTGACATCAGTATAAGGATATATACTCCTCTTCTGACATAAGTATAAGGATATACTCCTCTTTTGACATCAGGTCAGACATCAGTATAAGGATATACTCCTCTTTTGACCAACAGTATAAGGATATACTCTCTTTTGACATCAGTTAAAGGAATACTCCTTTTTTGACATAGTATAATAGTACAGTCAATGAAGCAAAATACCTCCGATTTGCTTGCCTATCGCGGTGGAATATGACTTGAAAATTTGGAATTAGTTTCTTATCTCAACCTTAACTTGAAAGGTGACATTTGACCCACAGGGTGCTTTTTTCCTGGGGGTGTTGCCACCCCATCTTGAGGGTGGCATTTTTTCGGTCAAATAACAACCAGAAATGATCAATTGACTTATTTAAAGAAAATAATGTAGTATGAGTTTTTTCATCAAAGCAATACTTTCCGTGTTATTAGCAATTGAAAAAATCCGAATTTTCCGTCGGCTTTTTTTTTTCAACACTATTTTTCGGCAATATCTCAAAGAATTAATCATTTTAGCGATAATTTTTAAGGAACAAAATTGTAGAATAAAAAAAATAAACATATCCCTTTTTGCAAAAAGTACTTTTAAGTGCAATAGTAACGAGATATTGGAGGTAGAATCCGGTTTTTTTTTTGTCCGTACTCATATCGGAGTATTCAAAGCCATTTAGCAGGCAACAGAATGTATTTACGAAATATGTCTAATAGAATGGTTTTTTATAGTGCCTGAAAAGATCTTTAAAATGAGCACTGTTAAAAGTCTTTGAACGCGAATTCGGTGATTTGTCATAATAAAAACCAGGGACATTAAAATTTTTAAACAAAAAAAATGTATGAGTTTTAGTAAGCACCAATTTCCACCAATTAAAAAATTAACGTATCCCGGTAGAAGATTAAATGAATTAATGCAGGCCGTTACGTGAGATTGACTTCCAATGGATCATAAATTTTTGGATCGGTTGGAATAAGCCGGTTTGGATTAATTTTCTAAAAAATTACGATTTAAAGAAAAAATTTTTATTAAATTTTTTAAAAAAAATGCCTTTTTCTTGATATTTCAAAGAAACAATGAAAGATACCGCAAACAATGTAAAGATAAAAAATTAGGTATTTTTTTAACAAAAATTTTGGTTTTTTTTTTTTTTCTGTCTGTTAAAAATTGGACGGAGATATGACAGTTCAAAGAGCACGCGGTAGTACAATGACAACCTATTTTTAGCCCTTTTGACCCTTCGCTATTTGAAAACGATGAGTTTTACACCATATGTTAATATATAACAAATTTTGTAGCTCTTTTAATTAACCTTCAAAAATAGTTTTGTAGATTGCCGCTAGCTTAAAAATTGTAGAGTTATGGTCAAAAAACAAAATGCTTTTTTTTTTAAAGTTGGTAAAATTTAATTTTCGGAGCACAAAAATTTTGGAGCAGAGTGAAATAAACGTAAATTGTATGTATGTATACGTATATATATATATATATATATATATATATATATATATTATATATATATAATATATTATATATATATATATATATTACGTAAAACATATATGCTGTGGAGACAACTGCGAGAATAACCCTCCAATCGACCAAGAAGATTACGACAGCGACTCCGATGCTGAATTATGAACTTATGATTTTTGTAAAGTTGTATCCATTGATTTCTTGTACTAAAGTTATTTTTATGTTGCATTTAATAAATAATATATAATAAATTTTATTTTCATTCAAAACCGATTAATTATAAGTAATCGCATAAAATTAAGTTTTAAAAAAAATAAATTTGCAAATTAGGGATGGTTTTTGGGGTTGAAAACTTTAAACAATTTAAATTCATAAAATTACACGTGCTATATAATTAAAATTGTATGACAATATTTTATGTAAATATAATGGTATGTAAATAAATTTTTAACATTATTTTAAACATAGGTGTTGTTTTTAAGGGTTGAAAGTTTAAACATTATAATACTCAATTCTTGAAAATGTGAAACGATATTGAAACCATTTTCTGTCATACAAAAGTAATTTTTATTTTTTTTTAATATAGAGGTTGTTTTTTAAAATTGTACAGTTTTTTAAGGGTTGAAAGGGAGTAAAACATATCATAATGATGTTGGAGAACGTGAAATAATATTCACTCTGCATTTAATAATTTTCAGTTATACAAAGTAATTTTAATTATTAATTTTTATGTATTATTATTTTAAAAGTCGTTTGTGGGGGTTGTAAAATCATTTAAGGGTTGAAAAATGGTTCAGTATATAATAATCAAGTTAAGTAATAATAATTGTCACACGTTTTGTTTTAACAAGTTAAAATGCCTAAATCTGAATGTTTTGATATAGGGGTGGTTTTCACCCCTTAAAAATAAAAAGCACCCTACGGGCCAATGTCACCTTTGAAGGTAAGGGTAAGATAAGCCTAATTTCAAATTTTCAGGTAAATCGGTTGATAGGCAAGCAAATCGGAGGTAAGGCTCGATTTTAATCTTCAATGACTGTACTATAAGGATATATACTCCTCTTCTGACATAAGTATAAGGTATATACTCCTCTTTGACATCAGTATAAAGATATACTCCTCTTTTGACATCAGTATAAGGATATACTCCTCTTTTGACATCAGTATAAGGATATACTTCTCTTTTGACAACAGTATAAGGATATACTCCTCTTTTGACAACAGTATAAGGATATACTCCTCTTTTGACATCAGTTAAAGGATATACTCCTCTTTTGACAGTATAAAGTCATACAATATTACTTGAAACTTACTCATGCTTAAAAATGCTAATGAATTTACCTCTTTTGTCTATTATAAAATGATTTATAGCTTAGTAATGTTGTCTAAATAGTAAGCAAAACAGTGAGTTAAGCCCTCAATCTGACTACCAGCCTATGTCTTTTCTATTATTTTACTTTTATTAAGATCACTAGCGTCATGTAGTTAGGGTTCCGAATTTTGGCGGTAAAAACTATTTAGTGCATACCAGTGGTAAAAAGTGGTAAATAACGGTAAAAGTGGTATAAAGTGGTAAAATTCTTAAAACCTTAAATATTTACTTAATCAGCCAGAAATAGCAAAAGTATCAATGTAATAACTGTTCAGAAAGACTTTTATCCAGGGCCCTGTTTCTAACACTGAATGGAATCATGTAATGATGGAATATTGGTTGGAAAGCGAGATTCTCAACATCAAAAATGTGTTTCTAAAAATAGTCGGAATGAATTGGTTAAAATTTATTCGCAAATTAAAACAAAGCTATAATTGTAGCTATTTTTTCTGGATACTTTATTTGAATAATTAATCTAAATTAATTTAATAAATAATTAAATAGTACTTGGAAGATATAACTGAAAGGGTTGGAAAAACTAACTTAAACGAATAACGAAACAAAACAAGATAACGAATAACAAAAATACAACATATTTTGGGATGCAAATATGTAAAACACAGAAATCACTAGCTTCTTTATCTTCTTAAAAATTATTTTGGCTGACAAAACCTTTCTTTATGTTACTTTTGTTGGTTTACGAATGAACCTTTTACCTTTTTTTGGTTTTTCTTAAACTTTTTACTTTTTACCACTTTTTCCATTTTTAACCACTAAACAATAAAGTGCATACCGTTATTTACCAATTTGACCACTGGTTTTTACCAGGTGGTAAATACCAGTTGGAACCCTACATGTAGTAGACATTAGATGTTATACATGTCAGGACTTAATTTGCCAGACTCTTTCTCTTGTAAATTCAGGGAATTTACTAATTGCTCTTGCCTCTTGGTTGCAGTGGATCACTGGTGACTACAATATTGAAACCTTTTTATATACCTCAATATAAGCCCTGTCTTTTAGCAGTACTTGTCTCCTTTCTTCCTCTTCTTTTACCACCTATAGACCCACCTAAATCCAACCAACTAATGGACTCTTGACCAACCAAGTATGGACCACTTGTTGATTATTTGTTTTGTTTGTGTTTCAGCTACTAAAGTCAGTGGAACAGTCAAGTGGTTTAACGTCAAGAGCGGATATGGCTTTATCAACAGGTAACATTCAGATGTCTTTACAAATTATTAACTTATCTTTGGGTGAAATTATTGTTTACAACCTAACAAGTTAATTTATTGTTAAGTCAGTGTTTACAACCATACAAGTTAATTTAGGGTCGAGTCAGTGTTTACAACCTTACAAATTAATTTAGGGTCGAGTCAGTGTTTACAACCTTACAAATTAATTTAGGGTCAAGTCAGTGTTTAAAAGTGTCTAAAATCCGAATTAGTGGTTTCAAACAATGAAAAAATATGTTTTGTGAATCATATTTGTGTATATGTTAATATAAGACAAGAAACTTTATAGGGACCTCTATTTTAAATTATTAAAGCTTTTAAGGAGGAATATGTCCAAAATAATAAATAAAACTAATTTTGCCGAGCTTTCGATATAATTTTATCTTTTTCAAGGCTTAACTTAATAAATAATACATGGTTGCTAACAAATAGATGTTTGGCCAACAACTAGAGTAACAGACAAAGAATTCCGTAAAAAACAAAAAAGGTAACAATGTTGTTGAGTTACACTGAGTTCTAAACAAAGATCTACAGTTAAAAACTCCTTAGTTGGGGCAAGACCATAGTTTATGTAAAGCCTTAAAATAAAATTATATTGAAAGCAATGTTTCATAGTAATAGTTGTTTTTTAACACCCAAGCCAGATCAAATACCTCAACCTTTATGTTGTTTATCTTGCTTTGTTATCATCACACGAGTTATATGGAGATAATGATGTTTAATTAAGCTCTACTATAAATTAATAAACCAATTTTTGAAACCTATTGGTTGGGAAGCCTCGTTACATAATTGACAGCTTGTTTTTATTTGTCTTTTTGTCCATAAATCTAATTAATTAATTAGACGGAGATTTGAAGAGTTGTCGTAGTTAATGTTGTGTTGGCAAACAGTTTAATGAAGCAGTGTTGTCTGATGTGTTTGCACAACTGCTAGTGAACTGTGATTCACCCCTCACAGTCTGTCCTATTTTGTTTTGGAGGGATCCTCAGTAATACTAAGTGTAAAAGGATTATAGGGTCGTGAAACCAATGAAATTCTACTGATAACTTGAAGCTCGTTTTCTGGTGGCTTTAGGGTCAATCCATATCAAGTGTCCCACACTTGGGTGCTCTAAAAAAATAGATTTTTTTTTTTAGAGCACCTTTTTTTAATTTTTTTTGGGACACTTGATATGGATTGCCCCTTTAAACTACCCTCATTTGTTTTTAAATTACACACACACAGATATATATATTATGCGAGTATGTGACTGGGCTTAACTTAATGGCCCAGCCAAAACAAATGTATGGGTGTATATAATATATATAATATATATATATATATATATATATATATAATATATATATATATATATATATATATGTATATTATATATATATATATATATATATGCGAGTATGTGACTGGGCCTTAACTTAATGGCCCAGCCAAAACAAATGTATGGGTGTATATATATATATATATATATATATATATATTATATATTATATATATTATATGCAAGTATGCGACTGGGCCTTAACTTAATGGCCCAGCCAAAACACAAATGTATGGTGTATATATATATATATATATATATATATATATATATATTATATGCAAGTATGCGACTGGGCCTTACTTAATGGCCCACCAAAACAAATGTATGGTGTATATATTATATATATATATATATATATATATATATATATTGTAGTATATATGCGCGCTGGGCCTTAACTTAATGGCCCAGCCAAAACAAATGTATGGGTGTATATATATATATATATATATATATATATATATATATATATATATATATATTATATATATATATATATATATATATATATATGCGAGTATGCGACTGGGCCTTAACTTAATGGCCCAGCCGAAACAAATGTATGGGTATATATATATATATATATATATATATATATATATATATATATATATATATATATATATATGAAATATTAAAAGATACTATAGTATCAAAATAATTCTGAGAAATAATAATAACTTACAGATGGTGAAATAAAGAGAGTGCGAGGGTATGACGCGACGTTTCGACAAAACGTCTTTATCAAGCTATTGAGTCGGTGCGTACTCTGGAAGCGTCGAGCCGACAACTCAAAAACACAAACAACAAAACATATATATATATATGTAATATATATATGTATATATATAATATATAATATAATATTAATATATATAATATATTATATATATATATATATATATAATATATATATATACCCATACATTTGTTTTGGCTGGGCCATTAAGTTAAGGCACAGTCGCAATACCTACCATCCTAAATCATCTTACTTCAATCAGATAAATAAACGACCAATAAGTAACTGCACATTTACAATAGTCTTGTCAAACGAACAAAAATTAAATTAAAATTTAAAATTGATGTACTCATTAACATTATAAAACACTTCATTCAACAGCAAGTTCTTTACTACTTTGCTAACATTCATTCTTTGCATTTTATTTAACATACATCAATGAATTAAAGATAAATAAACTAATAACAGTCATTATTTCTAATTTTTCAAAGAATTTCTATTTTTCTATTTCTATTTTTCAAAGAATTTTCTATTTCTAATTTTTCAAAGAATTTTCTATTTTCTAATTTTCTATTTTCTATTTTTCAAAGAATTTTCTATTTCTAAATTTTTCAAGAATTTTCTATTTCTAATTTTTCAAAGAATTTTCTTATTTCTAATTTTTCAAAGAATTTCTATTTCTAATTTTTCAAAGAATTTCCTAATTTTTCAAAGAATTTTCTATTTCTAATTTTTCAAAGAATTTTCTACAGGATTCCCTCTATCTAATTCCAACAATTATTCTAATAATCTTTTTATTGCTTTATAAGAATATTATCGAGGTTAACATGTCCCCATATAAGAATTCCATAGTTTAGCCTAGACTCTACCATAGCTCTATAAACAATTATTAACTCAGAGTCTGTTAAACATCTTCTTACTTTTTTAAAAACATAAGTATATTTATCTAAAACATAAGTAATATTTATCTATAACTATAGACTTTTTGTCACTTTCTGAACTTGGTTTCTTACTATTGGTTAAAGTTTTAAGGCCCGTCTACAACCTTAAGTTTAAGTTAGGAAGAATTGAAGAATGTGAAGAATTCCTCAGGAAGAATCAAAGAAGTGAAGAATTTCTCACTTAGAACAAACTATTTTGAAATTCCCGCTCTTTAGACTTAAGAGATCCGTAAACACGTTTTTGTTAAGTCAAAGTTTTAAAGTTAACAATTACACATATAGCTGTATTTAGACTACTTTTCTTCCTACCGTCTACACACATTTTATTTATTATTTATTGTAACAACGAGCAGAGCTCAATAACAATTTTAATACAATTTAAATAACACAAACTACTATAAACTAAATAATAAACCACTTTTCTTTCTACCGTCTACACACACTTTATTTATGGAAACAACGAGCAGAGCTCAATAACAATTTTAATACAATTTAAATAAACATTGCTTTTTCAATGGTCTTTCCTTCCATTTTTTAAAGACTTTTTTCAAATATTTTTTACTTTACTTCTAAAATCGACCGTGTTTTATTTTATTTTTATTAATAAATAAAATCAAAATGGATGAGGTAATTGTTGGGGAGCGTTATTTTCCTTATCTCTAGTATGTCTACAGACGTAGGAACCTCATCCATTTTCAAAAACTATATCATTCAAAAAATAAAATATATATTTTATAAAAAAATATTCAAACAACACAAACAATCACATATTCAACAACAACAATCAAAACAATCACATCACATCGTTTACAAAATATTGTAATCATTCAAAAACAGATAACGTTGTACATTCTTCTTTAAGTAACTTACAAAAAACCATTTTTATGGTTTTCTTAAGTCAAAAGAGCGGGAAAAAGAATTATTTAAGAAGAAAAAGAGATTTTGAAAAATTCTTCACTTCTTCAATTCTTCCTAACTTAACTTAAGATTGTAGACGGGCCTTTATTGAATGATATGTATACATCCATAAGTGTATTAGTTTAATTAATAAACGAGTATCGTAAGGTTCATGTACATATGTAGGAAAAGTAATGTATTGGCAAAAAAAATCCGACACGCGGATGTCTCCTGAATTATCCGTTTAGTATATCTTGTTTTTCTTTGTCAAATAATTAGTGTTAAGCAGCGTCAGTACCTGGGTGGGTGATCACAAAGAACCAACGTATTTCTCAGATAGTCCCAAGAGCCAGGCCTAAAAAATGTGACTCATTTGGTCAAATTTTTTTGAAAATATACCTTTAATTATGAAGGAAAAGCATAGTCTGCCTATCCATAGTGGAGCCCTTCATATGAATACGCTCGCTCAAAATATTAGAAAATCACCCAACTTACAGTTTTCTTGCAATAAGTGGTTCCCTGTAGGTCTTGTGCAGAACATAAAGAGAACTTTTTTTAAAGCTGATAAAATTGTCTATAAAACAAGTAATTTTTCAAAATCAAAATTGTACAAATATATCTAAAGTTATGACATTTGTTAAAGGGCCAAAAAAATGCACAAAAAGCCAATATTTTCTACAAAAAAAAAAAACAAAAAAATGCTGACTTTGCATAAATTAAATTTTTTTTAGTGTTTTTGAAAGAGCCATACTTTAGTTGTAGTCATCCGATTTTGATGATTAACACTCGTTGTATAGAACATTTTATCACCTTTAAAAAATGTTCTCTTCGTATTTTGCACACGACCCACAGGGAACCACTTACTTCAAGAAAAGTGAAATTTGAGCGATATAAAATTTTGAGTGTGCGCATATGAAGGGCTCCACGCTGGATTGGCAGACTATGCTTTCTCTTCACAATTCAATGTATCTTTTCAGAAATATTTTTTTGAAAGTTTTTTGAAGTTTGAAGTAGTACAAAATGAGTCACATTTTTTTTAAGTCTAGCTCTAATATATTCTAGGTAGAGCAAATTCTAGAATCTGATGTGAAGGAAAGTTGAGAGGCACTCAGTACCCTGATTTTTATTAAGTATTGTTTTGTAATTCTTTTGCCGAATCATGTATGTTATTGTTGATATTTCTAGGGTTAAAGTTTTTATTTACCTGTTGCTCTTGGTTTTTGTTACAGGGAGGACACAGGAGAGGATGTATTTGTCCATCAGGTCAGTTTCAATCTCATTTTACTTCTTTTGCAACGGTTTTCTTTTAATTTTACCGAAACGATGAGGGAGCATTACCGACCTTATGAACATTGTATGCTACAGAGGAATGGGAGGAAATTTACCTCCCCTAGATAAAGATTTAAAACATCTTAGATAAATATTTTTAAGATCGTAAAGATTTAAAACATTTAGAAAAATAGTAGTTAAGATTTAGATAGTCTTAGATAAAGATTTAAAACATCTTAGATAAATATTTAGATAGTTAGTTAAGATTTAGATAGTCTTAGATAAAGATTTAAAACATCTTAGATAAATATTTAGATAGTTAGTTAAGATTTAGATAGTCTTAGATAAAGATTTTAAAACATCTTAGATAAATATTTAGATAGTTAGTTAAGATTTAGATAGTCTTAGATAAAGATTTAAAACATAAGTTATGTAAGAATAAGACAAGTTCAACATATTAATTCTTTAGAGTATAATAAAAGTATTTAGTCATGGGGTTGAAAGTATTTAGGCTTGGGGTGGAAAGTATTGAGGCACTGGGTGGGAAGTATTTAGACTTGGGGGGAAAGTATTTAGACTTGGGGTGGAAAGTATTGAGGCACTGTGTGGAAAGTATTTAGGCTCGGGTGGAAAGTATTGAGGCACTGTGTGGAAAGTATTTAGGCTCGGGTGGAAAGTATTGAGGCACTGGGTGGAAAGTATTTAGGCTCGGGGTGGAAAGTATTGAGGCACTGGGTGGAAAGTATTTAGACGCAGGGTGGAAAGTATTGAGGCACTGGGTGGGAAGTATTTAGACTCGGGCTGGAAAGTATTTAGACTCGGGGTGGAAAGTTTTAAGACATGACATGTTAACAAGCAAAAGAAAGTATAATACTTGTCAGTATTTGTTGATCACCTACTATAGAAAACATTTTTTTCAGAAGGTTAGTTTGCCTCTTAAGTTAAGACTAAAGCTCTGTTAATGAATTATAGCGAGCATACGCTATGTGTACCAAGCATGTGCAGATTGCTTTTACATGTGTTTTGTGATGGATTCTTCTCTATTTTTACTTCTTTCATTTATACGGTGGATCAATAAAGCTGTCAGCAGCTTTATCGGTTTGCTTTAAAAGGCCACTGCTGACTTGTGTCGTTTGATTTCAGTCTGCAATTATCAAAAACAATCCAAAGAAAGCGGTGAGATCTGTGGGAGACGGAGAGACTGTCGAGTTTGATGTGGTGGCCGGAGAGAAAGGAAATGAAGCGGCCAATGTAACAGGACCCAATGGAGATGCAGTCAAGGGATCTCCCTACGCAGCTGACAAGAGGAGAGGATACAGACAGTGGTGAGTAGTTATAGGTGGGGGATACAGACATGGGTGAGTAGATATAAGAGAGGATACAGACAGTGGTGAGTAGTTATAGGTGGGGGATACAGACATGGGTGAGTAGATATAAGAGAGGATACAGACAGTGGTGAGTAGTTATAGGTGGGGGATACAGACATGGGTGAGTAGATATAAGAGAGGATACAGACAGTGGTGAGTAGATGGAATGAAATGAAAAAAAAAAATATTCTATTAAAGCAATTACAACAATACAATTTGGCAAAGTTTTTACACAATAAAAAACTTGTCTGCCACAAGTACATTAATAAGTACAGATAGAATAAAAACTCATAAATCAAGTAAGCTGTCCTAATTTTTAGCAAAAAAATAAAGTTTAAGCAATTTCTCAGAGAGAAAATAAAGAATTGATATTAATTTTCTTATAGGAGGGGAATACACAGACAGTGATGTGTAGATATACAACCAAACTTATAGTATCTCGTGAGATTTCAGCACAATCCCCTGAGGTCACCCACAATCCCCTCAGATCTCAACACAATCCTCTGAGATCACCCACAATACCCTCAGATCTCAACACAATCCCCTGAGGTCACCCACAATCCCCTCAGATCTCAACACAACCCCCTAAGATCTCAACACAATTCCATCAGATCTCAACACAATCCCCTCAGATCTCCTACAATCCCCATATCAAAAACTAATAGATAATACCATAACTTTAAACTATTGTGTATTTGTTAAAGTCTTTTGACTTTAGGAACTTCATTGGTCTGATTGCAATCATGTTTTTCAGGTTTTACCGTGGTGGTGGTAGGGGCGGACGTGGAGGTAGAGGGGGTAACGAGGGAGGTTACCGACCCAGAAGATACCGAGGAGGATACAGAGGAAGGAATAACCAGGTGGATAAGAACGGTGATAATCAGGAGGCAGGAGACCAGTCTGATGGTCAACAGCCTCCTAGGCAAACCAGGAGAGGTGCGTACTTACTCCCTCCCTCCCTATATCAGAGATATATTACTAGAGGGGACAAAACCTATCCTAATAAATTGTATGACTTGCCAAATCTTTTCAGCCGTAGAGATATTTTACTAGAGAGGGCATACCATACCTAAATACATAGAGAGGTCTGCAAAATTATTGTAGGCATGAATTTGATGTTTTGTTTTCACTATGAGGCATCATGGATGCCTCTCAAGATGAATGACATGATGGATGCCTTTCAATATGAATGACATCATGGATGCCTTCATCAATGGAATGACATCTGGATGCCTCTCAAGATGAATGACATCATGGATGCCTTTCAATGATGACATCATGATGCCTCTCAAGATGAATGACATCATGGATCCTTTCAATATGAATGACATCTCCTCAAGATGAATGACATCATGGATGCCTTTCAATATGAATGACATCATGGATGCCTCTCAAGATGAATGACATCATGGATGAAAACATAATGCTCTAACAAGACTGAACACTTTAGTTTAATTTTGTAGAGTATTAGGTTTCTATACCTGAAGATGCCTCCCACAATGGAAGCTTGGGTTACTACTTATGTAGTTACCACTAATTTAATAATAATAATAAAGTGTAACGCCAGATTGTTTATCAACATTGATGGGGTCACCACTGGAAGACCTAAATCTTCATGACAATTACTGCGCAGTTTGGGGTGGAGACCATTTTGCAAAGTTTAGGACTTGAATTAGGATATAATTTTGGTGCATCTGAAATATAGTAATAGCACAGGTATGGTAAGATAAGATGTTCAATGTTTATTTTAATTATTTTTTTTTTATTAATAAAAGAAAAGAAGTCTCTCCACATAATAAAACTTTATTGGCAAAGCGCTTTCAACCTAACTAGAGGCCATCATCAGTGCAAAACCGTTGAGATGTAAAGAAGAAGAGAAGTGAGTCTATGTTTTTCTATTAGATATGAGAGGCAGACTCTTCTTTTCTTTCATTAATTATATTGAACTCCATTCACACTCACTTTAGGGATATAATTGTTTTTAATTAAAGCTTGTCTTATTGTTTTGGTGAATGTGGTTGTAGGTAGGGGACGTGGCAGATGGAGAGGATGGTACCGTGGTGGACCCAGGCAGAGGAAACCTCAGCTGTCTGGTGGTCAGGAGGGAGACGAGGGTGGCGACGACGGTAACCAGTCCGGTGGAGGAAGGGGTGGACGTGGTGGAGGCAGGGGAGGACGCGGTGGAAGAAGATTCCGCAGGAATAGCCGACCCAGACAGAGCAAGAGCAAGAACGGTGATGAGGCAGGCAGCGACCAGCCCCAGGAGAACAAGGTATACTTGTAAATTGCATTGTCACTCAGCATGACTGACCCCTCAGAAGTTACATGTTACATTGTTTGTACACGGCAAAGCATTCCGCCTCGTGTCAATTCTGTGTCAACCCACAAGCATCCTAGTGTTTCTCAACAAGTAAAAATGTTGAGACAAAACTTACAGTCTATCGTTTAGTTTAAAAATCCCCCAAGGTCATATGTATTTTTGGGGATTGACCAATCAAGAAGCCGCTGCCAACCTCTTACTTAAAAAGAGAAAAAAAAATCCCTACCACAATAACCGCTGTAGGGGAAAAAACCTTCTTCCTGGGAACTGTTCACTTTGTTGTGGTTCTTCTTTTGATTACATCGTTTTGAAAACTACTTTCAAATTAATCATAAAAATGAATATTTAAAATAAAACTACACAAAAAGAAATGTAAAAAACATCGTCTAGAAAATACAGGTAAAAAACCTGATTGGTTTTCATAGTTTTTTCCCCGCTCCCTTCTTGCAGGAATTTATTTTCTTCAGAAACAGTAGTGTCTAAACTGACCTGTCAAGATTTTTAAACTAAACGATAGACTGTACATGTTAAATTGTTCGTATACGACAAAGCATTTCTCCCCGCCAAGTCTTTGGTCCAAAAAAGTAGGGATATCAACTTTTCTGTCCCGTCAAGTTCGTATTGGGTGGAGAAGTTAAGTTCTCAAAGTTAAGTTGCTAGGTTGTCAATACTAAAGGGCCGTATTCAAACTGTGAGGCAATCATCAGCTTCTTCCCCTCGGCGGCGTGCCAGAAAAGTGAATCAACTTAAGGGGTAGGGGTAGTGTTGGCAAGGGTTTAAAGCAGGCCTGGGCAAACTTTTGTAGCAAAGGGCCGCTTAGTCTTTTTACAGCCTGTCGCATTCCTTAAATTTTAAAGTATGCTAAACCCGCAACAAATTGTAGTTACGCTGGTATTTTACTAAAGTCAAATTTATTCTCAAAGAATAAGAATTTGGGAACTTTAGCACAAAACGGAAAAAACAAAACGGAGTATCTTTGTCAGTTCTTGAAATATAACTGAAGACAAATTTTGCTAGAATACTAGGTGTAAAAATATTTTTAAAAAGTATTCCTATGAAATAAAATATCAAAGGGATTGTATTTTATCAACTCCTTTTCGGCAATTCACAGAAGGCAAAAAAGCTTTTTTATTATTGTGAAAATAAAAATTCGCTAAAATAATTAGAATTTGCCAAATCCGACAATGAGAATTGATATGAAAGGCTCTTTTGTGTAATTGTTTCTTATCTTACTAGTTTTTTTTCTCCAAATTTTAAAGTTAAAGTAACAATCCATTATTTCCTTATCTTGATATCTAACTTTTCATAATAATTTTGAATTAAACAATTGATTTTTAATTTATTTTATCTTTTTTCCCAACATTTTAATTTTGCACGTGGGCCACATAAAAATGCTCCACGGGCTGCATGTGGCCCGTGGGCCACATTGTTTTATTCGTTCATTCATTTCTTTTATGATCGGTATGAGGTGGTGTTTTGCTATTATGGTTACAATTTGACACAGACAAGCTTAGTTGCATGTCGGGCTGGTTGTTGTTATTAGTTTGAGCATGTTGCATGTTGTTTGTTGCATGATGTGCAGGGAGGCGGAGATGACCAGAACTGCCATCAGGACCAGCACTCTGACAAGGTAATGTAAACAGTGTCATGTATGACGAGTTGTATGGTTTGTGTTAAAACTTTATAAGCAGTCGATACCTAGTGGGGTTAGATGAGTCACCCGTGGTGTAGTGGTTAAGGTGTGGCCAATACACAGAATGAATGGACTTTAGTCATGGGTTCAATCCCAGCACGGGCCTCTAGGATTTTTATGAGAGGGATAAAAATTCTGCGTACCACGTCCTTTCGGAAGGGACGTAAAAGCCGGTGGTCTCGAGCCTGTGCGTTGTCAGGTACTCGTTAAAGATCCCTTACCCTAAATGAAACTGGGTATAGACAAAATTTAGGACCCTCATTGTAGATTCAATTATAATACTATAGTGTGTCTGCCTTGTAGTTTAAAGTGTTTGGAGGTTTGGTTTAACAGTGAGAGCACGTGTTGTTCCCAGTTTTCACTAGACTATAAGAGTCAGTGAAAATATGTATGATTGCTTGAAAAAGCATGAGAGGAACCATAGAAATTCACGGCTCTTCTGTCTAGATTAGATTATATATACCTACACTTGAAATTAAAAGGAGTAGAACACTATCTTAGGGAGCTGGCAAATAGGGCCCAACAACGTAGCCTACTTGCCTGGTAGTTACTACCTCTCCCCTCATATTACTACTACTACTAATTAGTAGGGTTAAATTGTTTGAGGGATTTTGCAGGACACGAGTCTAGTGGTCATGGTTATCAGGAGGTGGGGGATCTTCCTCATGATATTCTGTTGTCAGTATCACCTTGATATTATGGCTCAGTTCGTTTAAGCATCTGGCCTTTTCTTGGGTCATCTGGGGATACCTCAAAGTAGCACAGGTTCAATTCTCAGTCGGGCAGATTGGTTTTTACGCTAAATAGCAAGCATTCTGATGTTACCTTCTCCACTTAATGAGAGTAGAGCTGATGCTCAAGAGATTAATTGCCTTTTGGGTGGTTTTCCACACAAAGAACTCACTTTATTTTAGGGTTCCTAATAGAGTATTTGAACATTTTTTTATTGCATTATCTTTACATACGTCGTATAAAAGAACACCCTGTAAAATATTAGAATGAAAAAACTTATACTTTTGACGATTCAGCTAAAAAATGAAAAATATATTTAAACATGTTCTTTTGGTGTGAAAATAGCCTCGACTGCTTGTGTGACGTCAGACGTAAGATCGCGTGTAGTACAATATTCACTAGAGCAACACTCATAAGAGTTATTTTATACTGTCAACAAGAATGATACTGACAGCTGTAGGCATCATGTTCCTTAGGCATTTTATTGCCTGGAACACGGAATTGTTTTGTTTCAGTCTTCTTTACATTTTAGAACTGTAAGCAACTGTTGACCTTACGATATTTCTAACTAAATTTCCCATCTGTAGGTTAAACGACACAACGGAACGTTCCGTTTCACCCCACTCTCTCACCCATTCCCCTCTCCTCTTTAAATGCTATTTCGAATATTTAAAATAAAATAAAATATTTTTTACAGTTTAATATTGTTAAACACATTTAATCATTTTATGAGTAAAAGTTTTTTTTTTTTTTGGAAAAATGCAAATACTCTATTGCCAAGTTTATATAATAATAATGATATATGCTGGCTTGGGAAGTCCCGGTGGTATAGTGGTTAGGATGTGCGCCTCCCACCCAGACAGTCCGGGTTCAATCCTGGTCCCCGATAGTACTGGCATAGTACAGGTCAGAATAACTGCATATGCTCACTATAGAGGTAGAGTTAGGTAGATGAAGTATTGAAACTACATAGGTCTCTTAGGTAACATTATGTGATGTGGATACTTTCTGACACTTGTGCTCTAGAACTCTGGAGTGAGGCTGCAGAGATGTTAATGCTATATAGCTTAGTACAGGTCAGAATAACTGCATATGCTCACTATAGAGGTAGAGTTAGGTAGATGAAGTATTGAAACAACATAGGTCTCTTAGGAAACATTATGTGATGTGGATACTTTCTGACACCTGTGCTCTAGAACTCTGGAGTGAGGCTGCAGAGATGTTAATGCTATATAGCTTAGTACAGGTCAGAATAACTGCATATGCTTACTATAGAGGTAGAGTTAGGTAGATGAAGTATTGAAACAACATAGGTCTCTTAGGTAACATTATGTGATGTGGATACTTTCTGACACCTGTGCTCTAGAACTCTGGAGTGAGGCTGCAGAGATGTTAATGCTATATAGCATAGTACAGGTCAGAATAACTGCATATGCTCACTATAGAGGTAGAGTTAGGTAGATGAAGTGTTGAAACTACATAGGTCTCTTAGGTAACATTATGTGATGTGGATAATTTCTGACACCTGTGCTCTAGAACTCTGGAGTGAGGCTGCAGAGATGTTAATGCTATGTATCATAGTACAGGTCAGAATAACTGCATATGATCACTAAAAGTTTCTTAAGACTGTACTCTGGCTCTAAGGAAGGTAACAGCAAATTTAAGTAGTTCATGTTGAATTCCTATAGTAGTTACAGTTGACTAAGTTAAGTTTGTTGTAAAGTCAAATACATCACCCTGATTAAACGCATGATTTGGCTATCTCTCTGCATGTTTTATTTTCTATAATCTCTGCATGTTTTAACAACCATGTCTACCAACATATAGTGTATAACCGAATGATAAAATTCATCAACAAATACTCTCTGCTTGCTCCTGAACAATATGGGTTTAGAGCTAAACGCTCTACCAATACAGCTACCATAATGTAACTCACCAAATATTAAGTGTTTTAGATAATAAACTCCATGCTGTAGGTTTATTCTTTGATTTATCTAGTGCATTTGATTTATTAGACATACCTGTACTACTAAGAAATTGTATTTGTTAGGTATAAGAGGTCCTCTTTATGACGTTTTACGGTCGTTTTTGGTTAATAGAAGTTTTACGTAAATATAATGACAATAAATCTCATACTTTTTTACAAATACTGGAGTGCCCAGGGAAGCATACTAGGACCGTTACTTTTCCTTCTTTTCATAAATGATTTGCCAAAATGGCTAAAATCAGTATGTCCTGACTGCTACATAGCTATTTATGCTGACGATACCACTGTAATTATTTCAGCGAAAACCATTACGGACTTAGAGTTAAAATTAAATATTATTTGCCAAGCGTTCTTAGACTGGTGCGATTACTAACAAACTAGTTGTTAACAGTTTCAAAAAACAGTTTCTGTCATTTTCAGCAAGAATTATTCAGAGACCTTTAAATTTTATATACAGAGCAGTCCAGTTAAAACAGTTTCTTTTACTAAGTTACTAGTATGATAATCGATAGTGATCTAAAGTTTCCTCAGCATGTTGATAAAGTTATTGGTAAACTCAATTCTTGTTTAGTTTTACTCAGAAAGCTCAGGCGATTCAACTCATTAGAAGTATTACTCATGTTATACTATGGCTGGGCTTATCCGCATCTTGCAAATCACATTTTATCATGGGGTAATACTTCACAAGCTAATAGAGTGTTTATAATACAAAAAAGAATAATAAGAACAATCTATGGAGTAGAGCCTCGTAGGTCAGCAAAACCGTTGTTTTCAAAAATATAAAATACTCACCCTGCACTCAATTTTCATATTAGAAGCTTGTAAATATATCATCACAAATCCAGATCAGTTCATCACTCATGGTAGTCTGCATCATTTTGATACTAGGAATAAAATCAAATACTGTCTTCCTCAATGTAGGACTGAATTATTTAGATCTTCTCCGCTAAACATCAGCATTCGTTATTATAATAACTTGCCAAGCAATATAAAAAGTATTTTAACTACTAAGGCCAGAATCAAAGCGATAAAAACATTTCTAGTCGACAAAGCTTATTACAGCCTAAAAGAATATTCATCTTATATTTTTTATTTCATTGTATTTTATTTTAGTTATTAGGTAATAGATAGTTTTTGTTATTTTATTATTATTGTGATTTGTTGATATATGTACTTTTTCATTGTATAGTTGACATATTGAACCTTTTGTTAAGCTATTCAATAAATAAAATAAATAAAAAAAAAAAATACAACTTAACTAAGTTAAAGCAAGGTTAATGAGTATGCCGAGTGTTGTTGGGTGAAATATGTACATATAAATGTATGTACAGTCTATCGAACTACTTTAAGAAATCTTGACAGGTGTTTAGGCACTGCCGACTCTTAAGAAAAAAATCCCTGCGAGAAGGAAGCGGGAAAAACTATGTAAACAAATCAGGTTATTTTACTCGTATTTTCTTGGCGATCTTTTTTTACATTTCTTTTGTGTAGTTTTATTTTAATATAATAATAAACTTCTTTATTTCCACCATTTTTTATACAAAAGTTTTAGAAAAAAATAATCTTAAAATATTTACAATTCCCTAAATTATTAACTTTTAAAAGTAGTTATGGGGAAGGCCCTTAGTAGATATCAAGTATCTAGAGAAAGGGCCTCGTCAAATATTAAAAATATCATTTTTAAGATTAATTTGAAAGTAGTTTTCAAAACGATGTAAACAAAAAAAGAAGCACTAACAAAGTGAACAATTGCCAGGAAGAAGGTTTTTTTCCTACAGCGGTTATTGTGGTAGGGATTTTTTTTTCTTTTTAAGTGGAGAGTTGTCAGCGGCTTCTCTGATTGGTCAATCCCCAAGATACTTATGACCTTGGGGATTTTTAAACTAAACGATAGACTGCAGTCTCTCATTGTTGTTTTCATTGTGAGTTTTTTGTTGGATTTAAATTTGTTAATTGTGTTTTAGAATGCTCAGGCCGTGGAGAACACTACAGAGGAGAGCAACGCTTAAACTCTTTCACCACGATGATCTATCACCGCCTCACATTTTCTCCTTCTTCTCACTTTCTTACTGCTTGTAACATCCTAATCAAAATTACAGCAAACATCAAAATTTTCGAAAACTCGTCTTTAAGTTGAAACAATTGAGTCGAAAGATTTATCAACTAAAAAAAAATCAATATAGTTGTCGTTAGTTTATTTCGAATATTAGCTTTGTGGAAGTTCAAAATACTTGCAATACCTACCTATCTTGTATAATTAGGTAAAACTTGAATCTTTAACAAAAAAACACTTTCTTCCAAGACCAACTGATGTAACGCAGAGGTGTATAATATGTGTGGTTTAGACTTAAACCTCACATCTGCTGTTTCAGTTGACCCTGCTCTCAAAGTATTTAACATGGTTAGTTGGGTCAATTTAAAAACAACGATGTTATAAGTGTTCTCGTTTTTACCCAATAGTGTTTTTATATTACTCGAATTGCTTATGTTATGGCTCGAATCAATCCAGCTATTAATAAATTTTAAACTGATATTTTTTATTAGTAGGACTGCGAGTCACTACTAGTTGATTTCAAGTATATTGATTTTCAGTGTTGATTTTTATTTTGTTTTTTCGTTTTAATCTATTTTGGGTTTTTAACGATGAAACAATTAATCTTGGATTTCAATTGTTTTTAACTTAAAATAAATTTGAAAGTCCTACTGTCTTCTTGGTTTGAGAGACGGAACTTCACGATTTAATATCTTTTGTAACATCTTGTAAATGAATTTGAAAATCAATTCATCTATGTAATAATTTTACGTTTCGGTTCGATATGAAATATGTAACTTCCGGAACTAAACTCGTGGGAATTTGTTGTTTGTATTGTTTTGAATGAAAGTGATTGTGGAGTGGTTTGTGGAAGGAATAGACTCTGCCTAATTTTAGAAGAGTCGGGGGGGAGCGGGTGTGGATTGTGGAAAAATAGGCTCCGCCTACTTTACCAAGTCTTATTAAAGTGGGTGTGGCCTATCATCAAACCCCCTGAACTGTGTGTCACACCGTACAATGAATTAAATTCATTAACACGACTCGCAAACGACCTGTCTTTTCGATGCGTTTGTCAACAAAACCGCCCCAAAGTCTAATTATCTTTCAACAATACTACAAATAATTCCCATGGTTTCATATTGATCATAAAACCCACGGAACACGTACAAACACTTTGTCGAGAATGACCAAGTAGTGGGTCGAATAAACAAAAGGAGTGTCGAAGAAGCAAACTACCCATTTACAATGACATCTTTAGAAAATCATCCATCTTTTTTAGTTTTGCCCACTCGCACTCCACCAAGCAATGTTTGTATTATTGTACAACATCTTTCCTTTATTTTGTTTGTTTTTTTCCCCCTTCCCGAAACTGGGTTCATATTATTGTATTCATTGTTTTTCCAAGCTCCCATTCAATCCAATATATATATATATATATTATATATATATATATATATATATATATATATATATATATATATATATATATATTATATTCTTATTTAATAAAATGTGTGTTTATTTAAATAAACATATTAACAATGTTTGAAAAGTTGAAACAGAATTTGAATGTGAAAAAAAGGGTGAAGAATATGTATGTAGTGGGACTTGGAAATATTTCTTTACGACTTCTAAAATTGTTTTTATTACCTTCATCACATGTTATTGTTTTGTTTAAACCAATAAAATCACATTTTCTGTTTTTTTAATCCATTCTGACTTTTTTTTTGCTGCAAGTTTATTTTTATTTTTTTTTTTTTTTATTAATTAAGAACTTAATTTTGTGTTCCTTTAGTACTATTTTTTTTAGTTTAATGAAATGTTTAGTGCATGTAATTACCGATTTGGTTTCTGTAATGTTAAATTTAAAAGAACCGTTTGTTTTTTCGAGAAATTATAATTAGCATTGTAATACTCATTCGATGGGAACAATTGTTAATTTGTTTTTCGATTGAATGAATTTTTGTACTGGTTTCATTTTTAAATAAAAACAATTTTTTTTAACGATTTTTTGATACTTAACCCCTAAAATTAAGATGTTTACAACTTTAATCCGGTTAAATTAGTCATAGCTGTGGATAAGAAGTTATAGCTGATTCTTCAAAGAAGTTTCATTGATGCCTATGGAATCAGCCGAACTGAATGAATCATCAGTTCTTCTGTTATTCTTGTTATCTAAAGATAAGCCTGATACTGGAATGATATCATCAGATTTCTTTCACACTGTCTTCTAATTTGTTATCGTCTAATGGAATAGCCGAACTGAATGAACTATCAGGTTGTCTTTTCACTTTTCTCTGTCTTCAATATGAATCATTGATCTTATAATTATAATCAGCCGAACTGAATGAATCATCAGTTTTCTGTTCCATTGTTGTCTATGAATCAGCCGAACTGAATGATGATCATCAGTTCTTTCTGATTTCATTGATGTCTATGGAGATACATCTTGGTATCGTATCTCAATTGAAGTACAGACTACTGAACCTGCCATTTATTTCATCAGTTCTTACTGTATTCATCATTGTTGTCTATTTATTTCAGCTCAGAACTGAATGAGTAATTTCTTCTTACTACTGTATTGACAGTTTTACTTATCTTTGCTTTTTTGATGAATTGTTAAAATTTGATTTACATCTAATTCAAGATTTCTGATCGTCTTATTGTCGGGGGTTTTCTATACGTTTGTTTTTGCTACAAAAGCGAATATCAGGCATTTGTTTTTAAATAAGACTTTTGCAGCATTTTTCTTTTCTAATATTTAACACTTCTTTATGTGTTTGAAAAAAGTTAGGTTTCATTTTCTATCCCAAATTATTAAATGAAAAAAAATTGTAAAAAATTATGTTAAAAAAATTCAAAAAAAAAATATAAAAAAATAATTGTCAACTACAATTAAAAAAAAAAATAAAAAAAAAGTTTGTTTTCCATCTATATTAATGAAATAAGAAAGAAAATCATGAAAAATTTTAAATATTAAGAACCTTATATTTAATAGATTGAACTAAAATTAAGTAAAAAAAAAACTATAAGAACAAAGAAATATTTATTGTCAGTTATTTGCTTTTGGTTTGTTTTAAATCTCAATTTTTGTGCGCAAATAATTTTGACTGGTGTTTCGGTAGTTCTCAAAG
>JACMZG010000032.1:4968779-5096555 GCA_018340805.1 Microvelia longipes | reverse complement strand
GAGTTGAATGTTTGGGAGACAGCTCAGGACACGTTTAACTCTTTTATATAAAGCCAGATGTAAAACCACAACATTGAAGTTGCCCTGGCTAAACAAAAGTATTATGCTGATCAGAATGCAAGGGTAAAGGAGTTTAACGAAGGAGATACAGTATGGGTAGAACAAGGAGGTGTGCATGCTGAGAAAGGTATAATTGTAACAAAGCTGGGACCAGTAAATTATATTGTCAAGTATGAAGGAGTAGAACATATGTGTCATGCAGACCAGTTGAGGAGGAGAATTTTTGGGCTTCCATCGGGAGGGGAGGAAGTGTACTATTATTCAATGTCACATTTTATTATTGTTTAAAGTTATGACAATTAAATCAGTCTTAGTCTCGCAACTTAATTCGACTATTTAATATATACCATAACCGTTTTATATTACGTTATATATTACTATATCAAGTGTCCGAAAAGAAAACAAAAGTAAGACACGTCTCCAACAAAGGGAAAAGGAGGATATCACCCCAACAAAGGGAAAAGGAGGACATCTCTCCAACAAAGAGAAAAAGGAAGATATCACCCCAACCAAGGGAAAAGGAGGACATCTCTCTAACATAAAGAAAAAAGAGGACATCACCCCAACAAAGGGAAAAGGAGGACATCTCTCCAACAAAGAGAAAAAGGAAGATATCACCCCAACCAAGGGAAAAGGAGGACATCACTACAACAAAGAGAAAAAGGAAGACATCACCCCAACAAAGGGAATAGGAGGACATCTCTCCAATAGAGAGGAAAAGGAGGATATCACCCCAAGAAAGGGAAAAAACCTCTCCTCCAACAAAGGGAAAAAGGGGACAACCCCAAAAAAATAGGAGGACATCTCTCCAACAGAACAGGATAAAAGGAGGATATCACCCCAAGAAAGGGAAAATGAGGACATCTCTCCAACAAAGAGAAAAAGGAGGACATCTCTCCAATAGAGAGAAAAAGTAGGATATCACTCTAACAAAGGGAAAAAGCATAAGCAAATCCAACACAAAATCAAATTCTTAAAGTATACAATAAATATATTTTTATTTTTAATACATTTCTTAGCAAATTCATAATTCAATAGGAAAACAATATTAACTTCACTTAAACATAATATTTCTAATTAGCGGGATTGTCAGTATAACATTTATAAAAAAAATCAATTTATTAAAAAAATAGTAATGTTTTTCATATTTATACTCGGTTCTATACATCAAGGCACCTAATATATATATAGAGGCATAATTATTGGCATTAATCTTCATCAAACCAAAGTAACATAAGTTTCTATTGGGCTACAGGTACATCCCATAAGATATGTATGATACATTATTCTTATAAAGACATAGACGTCGGCATAGATAAAATTTTCTCAAGAGGTCACTGATCCATGTGTGTTTACAGCCTTTTATTAAGTTCATTGACCTCTGCACGACTATATCCTTCTCATGGGGTCATTCACCTTTAATAAGTTCATTGACCTCTGTAGACTATATCCTTCTCATGGGGTCATTCCTTTCATAAAGTTCATTGGACCTTTGCACGACTCCTTCTATGGGGTCATTCACCTTTTAATAAGTTCATTGACCTCTGCACGACTATATCCTTCTCATGGGGTCATTCACCTTTTAATAAGTTCATTGACCTCTGTAAGACTATATCCTTATCATAGGGTCAATAACCTTTTAATAAGTTCATTGACCTCTGTAAGACTATCCTTATCATGGGGTCATTCACCTTTTAATAAGTTCATTGACCTTGTAAGACTATATCCTTATCTAGGGTCAATAACCTTTTAAATAAGTTCATTGACCTCTGTAAGACTATCCTTCTCATGGGGTCATTCACCTTTTAATAAGTTCATTGACCTCTGTAAGACTATATCCTTATCATAGGGTCAATAACCTTTTAATAAGTTCATTGACCTCTGTAAGACTATCTTCTTATTGGGTCATTCACTCATTGACCTCTGTAAGACTATATCCTTATCATAGGGTCAATAACCTTTTAATAAGTTCATTGACCTCTGTAAGACTATATCCTATCATAGGGTCAATACCTTTTAATAAGTTCATTGACCTCTGTAAGACTATATAGGTCATTACCTTTTAATAAGTTCATTGACCTCTGTAAGACTATATCCTTATCATAGGGTCAATAACCTTTAATAAGTTCATTGACCTCTGTAAGACTATATCCTTATCATAGGGTCAATAACCTTTTAATAAGTTCATTGACCTCTGTAAGACTATATCCTTATCAATAGGGTCAAATAACCCTTTTAATAAGTTCATTGACCTCCGTAAGACTATATCCTTATCATAGGGTCAATAACTTTTAATAAGTTCATTGACCTCTGCTATCTTCTCATGGGGTCAATAACCTTTTAATAAGTTCATTGACCTCTGTAAGACTATCCTTCTCATGGGGTCATTCACCTTTTAATAAGTTCATTGACCTCTGTAAGACTATTACTTTCTCATGGGGCTCATTAACATAAGTACGACAACAGATACTGCATTGACCTCTGTAAAATACTAATAATCTTCGAGGTCATTGACCCTATTGAGATTTAAGAGTGCATTTACTTATAGTGTATATTAGTGTAAACAAGATTAGATTTATGAGGTATTGGCCAAATGAAAATAAAAACACAAAATTGAGATTTCGGCCGTAAATTAGGCCTTCATCAGAAGTAGTTTTAATCCAAACTGACACATAAAAAAAAATAGTTACAGTTTTTACGGCCGAAAGCTCAAATTTGTGTTTTTATTTTACCAGACCGTTACGTCATAAATATAATCTTGTTTAAATAGTTTGGTCAATAATTATCTATTAGTTTTAAATTAGTGTAATTAGTGATAGTTTTACATAGTGTACCGGTAGTGTACTGGTTAGCACGTGCGCCTGTCACCTAGACAGTCCGGGTTCGATCCCGGTCGGGGCCTCTAGGATTTTAGAGGGATAGAAATTCTTTCACGTGCTGTCCTTCGAAAGGAACGGTAAGCCGGTGGATCCGAGCCTGTGTGATGTCAGGTACTCGTAAAAGATCCAAAACCCTAAATGAACTGTGGTTAGACAAAATTTGGGATTCTGAATAGTAGTTTATATAAGCTTACAATGCCTCATGAATTCAAGAGAGAGAAAGCTTAGTTTGGCAGTGGGGCACGTGTTGCTTCTAGTTAAAGGTATATAAACTTTAGTCACGGCTCTTCTGTGGATTACACGCAAAATTACTGCACTAGGACTCTAAAGGTAGAACACTATCTTCTATGTAAGGAAATTAGCAAAAGTCACAACAACATGGTCTACTTGCTAGGTGATCTATCACCTTTCCCTAATTGAGAGGTCCAATTTAAAATTAAAGCTAAGCGCTCTTAAATTTCCTAGTTCTTCTTTAATCAATAGTTCACTCTGGTTTTATGTGAGATTTAAGCCATACACTATTTTTTTCAATCCCAAAATGTTTTTTTGGGATTGTTTATAATATAATTATAATAATAATTAATAATTAATTATAATATAATTATATTATAATATAATTATTATAATATAATTGCCATGCTTGTTTCTTCATTTAGTTTAGTCAGAGTTTCAAAAACATGGACATTTTAGGAGAAGTGACTTTTAAGGTCACAATTTATGTTGGAACTAGGTAGTACCTTAAGTTATTTTATTCTAAATAACTTTATGCAAATAAATATATTAGGAGAATTAGTACAATGCTAAACGGAGTATAAATTTAACATATGAAAATTTCAAATCGTAACCAACTAATTGTAATAAAATAAAACAGAGTCTCTCCACTAATGATATATATTTGACATAGCCAGCTTTCAATCTTAACAGATCATCATCAGTGCCGGTGAGCAGGGAAGAAAAGAGTCAGGAGACAGCGGTTACAGTTTTGTCTAGAGGTTTATAGCTGACAAACCTCTAGACGAAACTGTAACCGCTGTCTCCTAACTCTTTTCTTCGCTGCTCGCCGGCACTGATGATGATCTGTTAAGATTGAAAGCTGGCTAAGTCAAATATATATCATTAGTGGAGAGAGTCTGTTTTATTTCATTACTCGAAACTCCACAACTCATTTTTCCTTATTTCAACTAATTGTAAGTCTGTTTCTTAGAAAATAGTATTTTAGTAAGAAGTGAAAAACAAGACTTACAAAACAAGACTCCCAAGTTTCTTAAACAGAACAAACTATAACAATAAATAAAATTTTTAACAAAGAAAATGAAACAACATTGTATAAAATTTATTAATAAATAATATATATAAATTGGTAAAAAGAATGCAAGACTTCTCAACAGTTAGTGAGAAAAGTTAAGAAATAAAAAGACTAGAAACAATAAATATAAAATAAATTGGCTCATTTACAAAGGAGTTTTATTAAAAAAATCTTAATTAAATAAAAACAATATTTTGTCAAAAAAAAACAAGAAAAAAAATTTGTTTAAATTTTTTTTCTCAATATTCTGTAAAAAGAAAAATAAAAAATAATTAAAAAACGGTATTAATAAAACAAAAGTACTTTTATAAACGATATTTTGTAAAAAATGAACATTTCAAAAGGAAAATAATTTATGAATTAAAAAAAATGGAAAGGATAATATCCACTTTATCCACCTGTTGCCTACTAGTAAATTTTAGGTCACGGTTATCAACAAAATTATTGTTACAAGTATTAATGTTGATGTAGTTATCAATAAAAACCAAGGATCTTGAATAAAGGGGATGACATATTAAGGAACTTTTCTGACCCATGGGAGTTGTATGAGATAGAGAAATAGGAGCAAATTTACCTTCCTATGGTTATAATGAAAAAAGGCCCCAAACGCAGGTTATGCAGCAAGGTTGTCGAGTTTGCTTTTCATCTTTCGTCTGTGCTTCTCGTGGTTTTACATTTGTGGTGCTTGTCAAGTTAACAGCACAAATGTGCTTACTTAATTTTAAATTTTGTACTTTACTTAACCACTTTAGCGAGTGATAATTTAAGCGTGTTTATAACCTTCTTAATTAATGAACAATGGAAAAACAATTAAAAGGTAATTTCGCCTCTAAAATTTCATGTGCAGTTGGTTTTTGACGTGTGTTTTGTGTTGAATTCTCTCTATTTTTTAGTTTTCGATGGGGTCACTTTTTGTTTGGCAAATCGACTTAGTGCGTTATCCCCTGTATTCAAGATCCTTGATAAAAACAAAAAAGTTTTTCAACAAAACATTGAGTGACAAGGTTTAAAATATTTTCTTAACATTTGCCTTTTAAGTTTGTATTTAAAACTTAATTAAAAATGTTCAGTAAAGCCTTCTTTCTTAAAAGAAATGTAAAATGGGAAACAATTTAAGGCCCGTATTCAAAGACATTTTCCATACCTAAACCTAACATTTAAGGGCTCCTTAAGGAAAATGCTAAGTTTAGGTAAGGACAATGTTAGGAAAATGTCTTTGAATACGGGCCTAAAACTGATTAAAAAAAAAATAATTGCAAAATATTGTTTATTGGAAATTCATTGTTTTGGATGAGCCTGAATTTCAACTCGTTAATTCTAGACTAGAACATTATTAGACTATAACAAGAGAAATGTTACAATAATTTCTTTTTTATGATAGTTTCGGTTTTGATCTGTTGACAGCTCGTATAAAATTAGTAAGGGAAGAAAGTCTATTGACTCATTCTGATTATTCTAAGGGGAGTGGCCAAAATAAACCAATGGAATGAGAATGCCTCTCATGGTAACATGAGTACTAAAGCAAAACCTAAACTATCAATTTATTCATTTTTTAAACTTATAAAAACAAGAAATAATTAAAAACTTATTGACATAAGAATTGTAAAAAAATGAGCTCACATATATAGAGACGTATTTAACATTTAGAAATGTAATTTAGGCAAAATCAATGAAAAGTTTGAAAAAATTGTAATAAAAGATGAAATGTAATGAAGCAATGAGGCTTACCAAGGAGTCAGTATCAATGTAAAATATCGACTAAGATGTAAGATCGGAATCTTTTCAAGGATCTTAAGTATAGTGAACCATTTTAACTCTATAGGGATTGGTTGAATAAAGGTTTAACAAATAAATTAACATTCAACCAACCAAAATAAAATAAGATTATACGAATTAAAAGTAAAGGGGAAAGAGTAAACTGTACAGAAATAAAAATATATCCGGATTTCAGTATAATATCAAAACTCGAGACCGAATTTCACTTCGAATTTTAATTTATATGATTTTCAAACCCTTAAACCTTCTTCGACGCGTGGATTCAAAATCAAATTTAAAATCTACTTTTCTTAAAAACTAAGAATGAATTTGAATTTAGAGTTTTGAGATTTTGCTTACAATTCAACCCATTTTACCCCTATTTTCAGCGAAATATTCTTAAAAAGAAATAACGTTTTGGTCTCCTACATAGTATTAGGCACATAAGAAATTTATCTAATCATAAATAAATGCTTAAGTATTTAGTTCTAAATATAGTTCTTTGTAAATAAATATACTATAAGGTTAAACAATAAATGGAAAAATGCTTTTAAGAAACACAGATTGTTTGTTACAGAACAACAAAGAGTGAAAAGACCCTAAGAAGCTCACAACTCGGGTAAGAAAAAGTGGTTCTCCTTTTACTACAACTAAATTGACGTAAATAGTTTTTCTTAAGGGTTTACTACCATACAAAAGTTAGTGCAAAGGCTTCAAAGAAGCGAGCAACTTAAAAGAGTCTGAACAAGTGGTTCCCCTCTTTATTTTACAATCTTGATATTTATAATATAATTTGATTTAAAACAGAAACCTGGATTAAATACAATGCTGCAAACAAGGCCTTTATGCAGACTTCACGACGTTAATTAATCTAAGTTCTTTCGACAAGGTTTTTTTAATTCGTAGACTTTTGCGGTTATTGAAAAGCGGTGTTCCGAAATGACGAGTTTAGGTAGAAGACGAATCCGTTTCACTTCCCATTGAACCCATCATTGTAGTATTGTAGCTCATAACATAGTATAACACAAATACTTCAGGCGCGGAGGTACGCATACCGGATGAATTTCATTGCAATGCATTCTACCGAACTTAACAATTCATTTCTTCCATACGTTTCCGGTTTATGGTTTAGGACGTATGCGTGGCATTACTAATTCATTCAATTGTTTTAAATGAATTTTGAAGAAATCAAAATTCTTATCATTGTCATTATTAGTTGTATCAATATGCACTAATTGTATTTGTCTAATTTGTTCTTTAACGCTGTTTTTAAGCGAATTTCCTTTGAAAATTGTGATTTGTGTGACATGTAATGCTACTGCACAAGGTATTAACCAGAAATATAAGCAAGAAATGTATTGCTTAGCATAGAAGCATGTACTTCAAAATAAATTTGACCGGCATGCGGTCAAATTAATATTTCGAGTTTATAAACTTATGTATTGAAAATTATGATGAAAAATATCAATAAAACACGATGGGCTTCACCAGGATACGAATTCAAAGCCAGGGTATCCAGGGCTTTGAGTACTTTAGAGCATGGAACGACTCTGAATTCAAAACACGCTTTTTAGATTTTCGGGTTTTTACTAATGTTTTTTCGATTACTTGGTCACTATAAGTGATAGTATTGACTTCGGACCAGTTTAATTTAATTCAAAGCCTCAAATCTTTTAAAAACGACACCCACATATATTTTTATCAAACCGTCTTTCAGGGTTTTCGGCCTTTTCCACGGTATTTTTGACTTTTATCTAAATGTCGAAAAAGTGTGTATGTATATCTAGAAATACATATACAAATACAAACACACTCACACAGACACACACATTAAAACGTAGTTTTTCGGTGACACTCCCAGGATTCGACTGCTATCACGATACCCATCCAATTAGCGATTTATTCAAAGTGAATTTGCGAAAATTACAAAAAGTTTTTATAGGGATATCCTACATCCCTATAGATCTCCACCAAAGTGGAATCGAAACGTCTGATTCATCATTTGCCTTGACTCCGCCATCATTGGATCACCTCTTAAGACCTTAGTTTTTTATTCTGAGATCAAAGACACCAATCTGACATTCCCATTCACGGGTTGACCTTAATTAAAAGCTTTAATACCGTTTTGATTTGAGTTTACTGGAACTTGGATTAAATCTGGAATAATAACTTAACCTCTTAATCCGGTCTCCAACTTCCGTACTCTCAATCGTATCGGAACCTTCCGAATTATCAAACAAAGACACATCTTCAGTTTCCGCTCTATAATCTCTCATTTCCGAATCAATCGACACATTAGACATTTCAGGTTCATCGGTGGCAACCTTTTGAGATTCTATAGTTTCCGATACGCCCGTTTGAGCCGCATTCACCACAGATAGAGATTCGTTAGTTTTACTCTCAATTGTTTTGGTTTCCAACTTTGTCGAACAATCAAGTTCGGACTCAACAGCACTTACAGCTAATTTAGATCCATCATTAACGACAGATTTACCTTCTAATCTTGACGAACTAACTGATTTGGTTTCCGAACATGAATTGCTTACAATAGCATCACTAGGTAAACTATCCAATTTACACAAAGCTCCATTTAAAATCCTATTTTGAATAGCATCGTATACACTCCCTTTTCTAATTTTACTTTTACGTTTCTTACAAACGATATCGCTGTCCGAACTATCCGACGAATTATTAAAATCTTCCATGGAAGTGGCCCTTTTTAACAATTTACTTTTTAACAATTTACTTTCCGTAAAAGCGTCATTCTGACCGAAACTATTCCTTCGGAGAGATTTAATCGTTTTCTCAATCCGGCTCTCTTTAGGTTTTATTTCTTTAATTTTACTTTGACCAACTCATCATCATCGGTTTGATCAAGTTGAACGGAACTTGATTTTAAACCGGTAATCAAATGACTTGAAAGACTTTCGGATAGAACTGATTCTAAAGTATTAGAACTAAAACTTTGATCAGAATTAGAATAACTTTGTTCAGACGTATTATAATTATATTTATTAACATCAGCTTTACAATTGATGTATTTCTTTAAAACTGAATTCGAATCGGACTTTACAACCGGAGAATCGAAATCGATCGAATTCATACCATTAGAAATCGTATTAATAGAACCTGATTTCAATTGTCTTATGGGTAAATTTGCCTCATTGCACACCGACTCTGTCTTTCCATTTAAATTTGCCTTTAAATTATTCACAGTATTCTCATTGGTCGAAGGAAGCCTATTTAATCTCAAAGACTCATCAACAGTTGAAACAGGTATAGTCGGTTTTAATCCTAAATTTTTATCACTATTAGACAAAATTGATCCTTCTCTTTCCGAAATTAAACTAACGTTTGAATTAGATCCATTATCAGTCAACTTAGATTCATTCAATTGTAGCGAAGCATCAAACGTAGTAGAGTTATTCCTTTCGAATTTAGCATTTACAGATCCAGTTTTACTGTCTTCTGAATTGGTTAAATTATTAACAATGTTGGTGTCAACCTCGTTTTTAGGTTTAGACTCAGTAGTCAAAGAACCGTTTAATTTATCTAAACTCTTTCTTTTAACTTCAACATCTTTAAATTTGGTTTCCTTACTAGTCATGACCGATTTAATTTTACTCTCCAATTTAGACTTATCGTTTTCAAATTTTTCAGTATTAGAAGAATCAACTGATTCGATCCCGTCAGCTCCTCCTTTTAATTTCTCTAATGCCACTTTAGTCCCGTCGCTTTTAGCTTTGCGGACGACTTTGCTCTTTTTAACAGCCACCTTTTCTTTACTCGTAACAGCTTTCTTCTCTAGAGAATCCATAAGTTTGGTAACACCGTCAGTTTTGACTCCCAAAGAACTAGACTCACTAGAAACTATTTCAGCCTTGATTTCTGAAGAACAAGATTTATCTAACACATTAGATTTGATCTCAGAAGTACTGGATTTATAAGAAGCGAAATCGGTTTCAATCTTCGAAGAACTAGATTCATCACATACAATAACTGTCTCAATTTCTGAAGAACGAGATTTATCAGAGTCAACAACGACCTGGCTTTCTAAAGAACTAGATTTATCAGACACGTTTGATTTATCTCCTAAAACGTCCGGTTTAATTTCTAAAGACTTTCGCTTAGTCATGATATTATTCTTATTAATTTGTTCGAACTTGTTTCTGAATTCAGTCAAATTATTAACTTTCTCTACATTCCTTTCAGTTCCAAAAGATTTGGAACTGCAGTCTTTTTCTTTTAGCGATCTTCTCTTAAATTCCTCTTGAACGCCAACACCGAATTTAGCCAGATTAGTTCGAAAACTAATAGGCTTTCTTAAAATTGAATCTTCTTTAGTCACTGTCGCTAATTTAGTGGGCGATTTCCGTTTGACTTTAGCTGAGGTAAATTCTTTTGTATCAGCCGTCTGGTTAACACCTTTTTGGGGAGATACTTCGGTTCTAGGCTTAACTTCTTTTTTTGGTGACGTTTTGGTTCTTGGCAAAATTTTCTGAGGTGATAATCTACTCTTAGGCAAACTTTTTTGAGGCGATACTTCAGTTCTTGACAAACTTTTTTGAGGCGATACATCAGTTCTTGACAAACTTTTTTGAGGTGACACTTCACTTCTTGACAAGCTTTTTTGAGGAGAAACCTCAGTTTTTGGCTTTATTTCCTTTTGGAAAATTAATTCAGCCTTAGATAAACTTTTTTGAGGGGATTCAGTTCTAGGTATAAGACATCTGTGAGAAGATTCGACTTCTGTTCTTGGCAAGCTTTTCAGCGGCGACACGTCCGTCCTTGGTTTGATTTCTTTTTGAGGCGATATCCCATTTCTCCCTATATTGCTCAACGGCGACAACTCCTTCTTCACTTCTTTCAATGGCGAAACCTCCTTAACTCTATTAACAGATTTCACCGGTGATATTCTATTAGAATCACAACTTTTAGGTGACCACTTCTTAGAAATAGTTTTTGGCGATTGTCTCCGTTTAACTTCACTATCACACTTATCACTAACTTTTGGTGAAAATCTACGAACCAACTCTGAACTTTTACTAGATATGACTTTAGGTGATATTTTTCTCATAATTTCCACTGGTGATCTCCTCGAATCTACTTTAGCTGACACATCATTATCATTAACAGTTTTAGGTTTGGGCGATTCACTTCTTTCTTTGATAAAAGACTTATTCAAATCACCTGCATTATTGTTAGTAATCTTTTTCTTTAACGCTTCCAACTCCTCACTTCCCTCGGAATTTGATTTTTTAATAACCTTCTTAACACGTTTCTTAACTGTTTCCAAACTCTCAGATTTTTCAGTTTTTTTCTTGACAGTTTTCTTCGACCTTTCCGTTTCTTTCGGAAAAGTAGGAGGTAAATTCAAATTATCATTATTTTCAGGTATACACTTGATCTTATCAGTTTTAATATCAACATTCTTCACATCCTCGACTCTTTCGATCAGTAAATTATGAGTCAGGTTAAAATCGGCTTTTTCATCCGGGTTCGATAAAGACCTGCTGAATTCGATTTTCGAACTCTCAGTTTTGGTTTTTAATGAGTTACGTTTCTTAAGGTTGCAAACGACAGTGATATCACCAGATTCGGAAACAGTCATCGTTTCGCTTATCTTATCAAAAACTTTAATAACATCTGATTTCTGATTATCAGCCTTTACTTCTTTAACTGCATCCTTCAACGCCTCGGTTAGTGAGTCGTTAACGTCAGCAGCTTTACTAACTGAAGTGCTTTTTGTGGGATTCTGACTTGATCTGTCTTTCTTTTCAGAGTTATCATAGACCTTAGAGATGTCACCGTTCACGAATTCACCTGCATCTAATTTTCGAAATTCGCTTGAGAATTTTGAAACTGATACAACACTCTCGGAAGCCCTAGAATTAGCAACATCTAATTTAGAAGTATCTACTGATTTTGTGTCGTTCAATTGATTACTCGACCTAAGACCTTCAGCCATTTCGGATCCTGAATTCGAAAATAATTCGGACTCGACCAACACACCTGTTGAACTGGAATTTAATATAGAACTTTTATCTAAAGTATTGGCGCTTGGTTTCAAATCGGAGCTTTCCATAATAGATGTAGGACTTGTAGGGTTCAAATTACATGACATATTAGCTTGTAAAGAAATATTATCACCTATTTTGGTACATCCAGTGTCAGATTCAACCTCTTTTGGTAGTGTTCTGCGACTAACTCCAGAATTAAAACTATTCAATACCACTTTAGAATCATGATACGATTTAGAACTCTGTTCTGCTGCTTTAAATCGGCTTAATTTCATAACAGACTCACTAACTTGACTAATATTTTCACTATCTGTTCGTTTATCACAAGAATTTTTAATATCAGAAGAAAATACAGATTTTCCAAAACTAGAATTTTCATTTCCTATCTTTTCCGGATTCAAATTTCCATCATTTTTACTGATATCATTTGCAATGGACGTAATATTATTTTCATTTTGATCCAAATTTATCACGTCTGACTCTTTCTTTTTAATACTTTTACGTTTAGCATTGTCAGATTTCTTGATTTTAGTTTCACTTTCTGATTTAGACACGACTTTTTTGATTTTTTTAGTTTTGATTTTATTCGTTTCGTTTGCTGAATCGATCGCAGTAGACGAATCAACAATTTTACTGGAAGCTAATTGGGTATTAGCATCGGAAAATATCTTAGAACAAGAAGTGCTAGAAGTCATAGTACTAGAGCTAATTAAATTTCCATCGTTATTGAACGATTCAACTTTAGAAGCTTCCAAACTAGATTTGTCCGTAAATTCAATAACTTTTGATGTTACATTTACAAATTGATCAGATTTAGTACCTAAACCAAAAGATGGATCGGACGTGGATAATTTAACATCTAAAGAATCTAAATCGGAAACCTTAGCCTCTATAGAATCTGATTTGGTGACTTTGACACTCGAAGATTCTAATTTGGCCACTTCGGAACTTAAAGAATTTAACATAGTATCTTTGACATCAGCTAAATCTGATTTGGTCTTTTCATGTGTAAGAAGATCCTGTTTTGCTTCTTCAACCCTAGGCGAAACTTTGCCAACATTAGAATAAACAGACTCCACTTTGTCTCCTTTTATCGTCGTTTTTGCCACTTTGGAGAGTGTAGAATCAACACACTCCACTCTTGCTTTATTTGCTGTCGGTTTAGTATCTAACTTTGGTTCTTTAGAGTTTAATGTGTCAGAAAGTAAAATGCCTGGTTTTGGCATATCTTCGTTAGAAGTTATTCTGTTCTCTTTAATACTACTGTTCGGAATTGATTTAAATTCTTCGGTAACTTCTGATTTAGCTTTATTAAAAGATAAAGTCGAATTAAATTCCTCTTTAAAAACATTTGTATCCGGTTTAACTTCATTCGGGAAACTAGCAGAAGCATCGTTAGTCAACTTGCCAAATTTACAATCAAAATACTTCAAATCACTCGCCATAACATTTTTACTAGTGCTGATCAACTTCGACACTCTCTTCTTCTCGACAGAACTCTGTTTGATTAAGTTGTCTGACTTCTCACGCTCTCTCTTCGATATTAACAACAGCTGATCAATATCGTTGTCGATTAACGAAAACTTATCTGTTTTTATAAAACCGTCATCGGGGACGGATTTGATTTTGGATGAATCTAGTTGACTCTGTGAAACATTACGGAAAGTATTTTCTACTTTAGTATTACACTCGTCATGGATAGATTTGACAGCATTATCTTCAGATACTTTGGCATCTTTTACAGATTTGACGACAGTAACGTCAGATAATTTGGCATTTTCTGCAGATTTTACAGCATTATCGTCAGATAATTTGACATTTTCTGCAGATTTTACAGCATTATCGTCAGATAATTTGGCTTCTTTTACAGATTTGTTAACAGTCCTTTTTGCTAATTTGGCATTTTCCTCATCTACGACGACTGCGTCGCTAGTGAATTTGGTTGAATCTTTCTTAGACGTGACAACATTTACTTCAGCAGATTTTAAATCAGTTCCATTAGGCGAATCAGCAGAACTAAAATTAGCGTTAGTATCCATTCGAGCAGATGAAGCCTCTTGCAATTTAGCATATTTAGAACTAGTGATGGTCTTCTTTCCTTTGGTGCTAACGCCTATGCTTTTAGAAGAACATATCGTGTTATCAGGCTTAAAATCCAATTTGTTTACTTTAGAAGTAGACGCAGTGATTTCATTATTTTCAGATCGATATGAATAATCTTCTCTTGACTCGTTACCAGAAACATTTAATTTACAATCTTTCAAACTATTACCATCTAAATTCATATTACTAGAGGTAATATCACCTAATTTAGAATTAGATGTAACCAAATCATCACTATTTTGAATTGCAGATTTATTAAACATCGTTTTGATCTTACTCGATTTAATTTTTTCCGAAACACTCGTTACCATTGCGGAACTAGAACTAACCGCACTTATAAATTCGGAACCAACTTTATTAGCTGGTGTTTCAGTGACTTCACTATTGCCATTTTTAATAATATTATTATTCACAAAATTGCCATTTCCAATTGATTCAGTAAAAGCAGAAGTACTTAGTGGGGAACCATCACCTTTTATATCGTATGTAGATGACCTATTAGGATTCATTAGTTGTGTTGAATCAAGTTCAGAATTCAATCGGCTCATATCCTTATTAAATTTGGAGATATTGTCAACGTCGATATTTTTCTTTTTAACTTTGTTCGACTTCTCGTCGGAGATGTTTAAAATTGGCGAAACGATCGAAATCGGTTCAACGTCGTATAGTTCGGATTTCTTATTTTTAACATGGATCTCGTTTAGCATTTCATTAATGGACGACGTAGAGGTTTTATTGGATTCGTAAGAAGTCGATGGAATATTTTTAGGATCCGATATAGAAGACGATGATTTAAAAGATATTTTATCCAAGTCGTTTAAGGTATTTTTAAAATAGTCTCGATCCGTGGGTAAATTTTCAGGTATCGTATCTTTGGTTTTCTTGTGCTTTTGCTGTAATCTATCAATGAGAGCTTGAGTTTTATCAGCTAACTTAATGAAATCGTTCAACTCTTCAGCAGCGTCTTGCGACAACTCGGCATCCGAGTTTTGAGAACTTCTCGAAGTATCGTAAGCGAAACGATCGAATTTCGAACGCTCGTCCGACAAGGAGTTTCGGAATTCCTGTAATTTACCCGTATATGACCGTGGTCTGGAAGCGGATCTCGATCTAACTAATGACCCAGCTCGACCAAACTCTTCCAATACGGTTTCGATCCTATCAAGCGAATTTTCAAACCTGTCCAACGATCTTTCTCTCGATCTATCAACAGATCGGTTAAGCAGCTGAGAAACTCTATCTAACGAACTATCTCTTTCAATCAATTTTCGATCCCTAAATAAAGACCTTGAACTCTCGACGATATCGTTTATTTTATTTCTGTTTAATAAACTATCTCGATCGGAAAACAATCTATCCCTGGAAACATCCCGTTCGGGAAACATTTTTTCTCGGATTTCCCTGTCAGAAGAACAATCTCGTACCCTCTCTCTTATACTCCTTAGTTTCATATCACTCTCATATCCGTCCGATATGGCTCGTGATATTTTCTTCCTCATCGATATTGGAGGCTTCCTATCTGCCGTAGCCGACTTGGATTCACTCCGTTCATCCAAACTCTTCATCATCCTAGTACCTAGGAAATCTAAATCAAAATAACAAAAGTTAATCAACTGCTTTACAAAACTTTCGCACAAATTTTTATCACAAAAGTTCAAATGCCCCATTGATGTTCTTACATCAACATAAAGGTTTTTAAATCACACACTACTCTTCATTTCACCTGTTGCATCTCTAAGAAAGCAACATACTCTATCTTAAGTATGCAACATCATACATAAACCAAGTATTGACAAATGTATCCATACATAGATACGTCCATACGTAAGAATCCATATATGGATACGTAAACTCAATACATTTTAGTTGCACAACTTTATAATGTAATATTTAATGTAAGGATTGACTTTTAGTTTGTAGAGCTTGTCTTGTTGCCTGTCATCTTAAAATAATACTATATATAGAAGGAGCACAGGACCGTAAACACAATGTAATTCCACTGATAACACGAAAGCCGGTTGACTGGTGCACATAAGTAATGCTGCCAACCTAACAACAAAACATTATTTTAAATATGTGTCATAAATATATATTAATGAAGAAAGGTCGTAAAGAACAAATATAATAACTTAAATACCTGCTGAGTATTTAATAAAACCGGTCTTAGATAGCAAAAGGGTGTGGCGGAATACAAGAATCTACATTTAGTCGACGAGGACTACTTTTAATATAATTTTAATTAAAAACTAATTATAGGGGGAAAAGGAGCGTTCTGGGCCCGCCACCACCTCCGCCACCCATCTTTAATGAAAAAAGATCTTAAGTAACAAATAAAATAACTTAAAAACCTTGCTACATACTTAATACAATCGGTCTTAGATGACAAAGGGGTAGCGGAATACGAGAATCTAAATTTAGTTGGTGAGGATTATTATTAATATAATTTTAATTAAAAACGTTACACTACAATTTAAAATGCATAAAATATTGTAATGCACTGATATTTATATTAGTATTCTATGATTAATCAATCATTAATTAATAATAGAACATAATAATTCAGCAACCGGAAGTATTGCCAACTTTTTTATAAGAATATTGTATATTGTAAGGGTGGCAGCATTACTTAAGACCACCAGTGAACCGCCTTCCGTGTTATCAGTAGTGCTCCTTCTATGTATAGTATTATCCTAAGCTTACATGCGATAGTTAAAAACACATGTAAACAAGGAATAAAAAACAACATAACCTTCATCATGACAGGCAACAAGACATTTTTATAACCTCACCCGATTATGATAGTCGCTCTTAGAATAATACTATAGAAGGAGCACTACTGATAACACGAAAGGCGGTTCACTGGAGCACCTAAGTAATGCTGCCACCCTAACAATATACAATTTTCTAAAAAAAAGTTGGCAATACTCCGGTTGCTGAATTATTATGTTCTATTATTAATTAATGATTGATTATTCATAAAATACTAATATAAATATTGGTGCATTACAATATTTAAAGCATTTTAAATAGTAGTTTAACGTTTTTATTAAAATTATATGTAAAAAGTAGTCCTCGTCAACTAAATATAGATTCATGTATTCCACCACCCTTTTGCCATCTAAGACCAGTTTATTAAATACTCAGCGGTGTTTTAAGTTATTATATTTGTTCTTTACGATCTTTCTTCATTAATATATATTTATGACACATATTTAAAATAATGTTTTGTTGTCAGGTTGGCAGCATTACTTAAGTGCACCAGTCAACCGGCTTTCGTGTTATCAGTGGAATTACACTGTGTTTACGGTCCTGTGCTCCTTCTATATATAGTATTATTTTAAGATGACGGGCAACAAGACATTTTCATAACCTAACCCAGGTAGCTGCCAAACTTTTCTTAGTTTGACATTTTTCGATATATCGCAAGCCCGTAATACGTGAGTGAGATCACTTGATATTCTATTCCAATAATCCTAAGTTAAAGCACACACAAACAAAACTATATTTTAAAAAACACTCGAAATCTAATCCACAAAAGAAACATTTGCACTAAGTTTTAATAGAATTGGCACTTAATTTATTATAGAACTGGAAACTTTATATATTTGTAAACATAAAATATAATATATAAACATAAAAATATATTTATGTAAACATAAATATATTCGTACAATATGTTTTTAAATAATCAAACATAGTAAAAAATATTTTTGTAATTTGTATTAGTATTTTATTTTGGTGGAAATAAATAACTTTATTATTTATTATTATTATTATAGAACTCCATCTCAGGCTTGATCAAGGTAAATTTAGCTCCAAAAAAGTTTTGAATAATTTATTCAATTAATACATTTAACATCTCTTTGTAGACATCTTCAGAATCTAATATTATAAAATACATTAATAAACTATAAAATTAAATAAATAAACAAACGATACATTAATACAAGAGACTAGAAAAATCACAGCTTTAAAATATTTGATTTATTTATTTTTAGCGATTTTTTTTTAAAAAGGGGTTTTCCCTAATCAGGAATATATATATATATATATATATATATATATATATATATATATATATATATATATATATATACCCAAAGTAATCCCTCGATACATACATGATTTATTATTATTTCTTTATCATGTGATATGTAGCCATGTATTTAGTGACTTTGCATGATGTGGGAAGCTTTAGGACCACTTATCGTCTTGACTGACTGGGATAGTAGGATAATTTAGATGAAGGTAGAGGATCTCCTTCTCAATTACTTCTTCACTGTTAAGAATCATAAGACATCAATGACACCCCAAAGATGTTGTAGAAGTGATCATTGATACAGGCATACATACACACACACACATATATATATATATTATATATATATATATATATATATATATATATATATATATATATAATATATTATATAATTTAAATAAATACAATAAGTGATTCCACTATCTTTTCTTGTAGAGATTCCAGGTTGACAGGCTACATGAAAGGCCTGAAAGCTTTCCTAAAGGATTAGGAAAGGAGCAGGCCTTCCTGAAGGCCTGCCAAATCCTGTATTCCTAAAGGATTTGGTAAACACATATGTATATATATATATATATATATATATATATATATATATATATATATTATATATATATATATATATATATATATATAATATATATATATATATATATATACATATGTCAAAACAAAACTTGACATATGGAGATGTTGGCAGTGTTACTAAGGTAATTATTTGTGCAAAATTATGATAGTTTGATAAAAATTTGCACATGTAGGAAATTGGTTAAATGTCATGTAAAAATAATAATGATTAAACAAAAGCAATAAAACAACAACCAATACACACGGTACTTGTTCAGGGAGGGTCTCGGATCTTTAGCCCTCCCAGAAAAAGCAGGGCTTCGAAGCGTCTAGAGTCCAAAAGCCGTCAGCTTTATCTCAATTATACTTCTTCCACTATATCTTTCTACATGAAAAACAGCTGTTTTAATAGAAACATCAGAGGTCCAACTTCGGAAAGATAAAAATACCTGCAGGTACAAGGGAGACATCACAGCATAACAAAAGTACAAACCCCCGGTGGGCGTGCTTTAAACACGTGTGTGCTCTAAACACGTGTGTGCTCTAAACACGCGTGTGTTCTAAACACGGGTGTCCTGATCTAACATAATAAATGACATTAACATAGAAGCAGTATATATATATATATATATATATATACTTACTTAATTAATGTATTTTAATGTGAATATATATATACTTAAATATTTCGTACAGTAAAATATTTTTCGTAACTTTATTAAACGTATTAGGAAAGGAACACAGCTGAGCTAAGCAATAACAAAATTGTCACGATTTATTTTTGAATTTGAGATGCTGGTTTCCAATATGTATGTACTTCCAATAAGACCAACTCTTTTTTATAATTTCATTTTATTAAATTAGCTTATATTATATTACAAAAGATAAATGTCAATAAATAGTGGTAGGTAAATAAATTTCGTCTTGGAACCGGTATGAAGGCAACTGCCAAGAAGATTTTAAGATAAGCTAAAGATTGATATTAGATTTTCTCATCTGCCTCTACGTCAATACATTTATTTTTATAACAAATAGCACTTATTGACCATACGTATAGAAAAATAATAAAAGTTATGAGGTTTTGGTCATGATAAATAAAACAACATTTAAGCTTTCTACCGTATGATTAGGTCTTCATCAGAAAGTGTTTAATAACAAACTAAAGCCGTTAACAGAAAGAAACAGATAAGGTATCTAAACATAGCTAGCTGTGTAAACTATCGAAGAAAGAACTACAAACTAAACAAAGATCTAGCCCCGGGGCTTAACATAAAGGTTATATCTATAGAAAATAACTATAGAAAATTTACAATTTTGACTAGTAATGAAAGGAAACAAGAATTTATTTTTATAATTATGAATTATAGTTTTTCCAGTTAGAAGTTAAATAAATAATAATGTAACTCAGATTGAGTTACATAGCAAGAATGCTATGAAATAACAATATTAGAAGAGACACGTTTAAAGAAAAAAGAAATTACAGAAATCTAAAGAAAAATAGTTTGTTTTGAATAGTAGAGTGAAAATAAGAAATGCCGCGGGGTGGGTAAAATAACCTGACTTACCCCCACCTGCATACCACCCCCTCTTGCACCTATAGAGACTTTTTTCTTCCCTTTTACTGTATTCTTAGAATAATATTATACATAGAAGGAGCACTACTGATAACACAAAAGGCTGTTCACTGGTTGTGTTGTTCCGAAAATATTTTTTTGTCGGTTAAAAATTGACATTACCAACAAAAATTAAACTTTTTTGTTGATTATTTTGATGACATTATCTTTCCAACTGTTGATTGCATATAGTGCTTAGAATAATACTAAATATAGAAGGAGCACTACTGACAACACGAAAGGCTGTTCACTGGTGGTCTTAAGTAATGCTGCCACCCAAACAATATACAATTTTCTTATAAAAAAGTTGGCAATACTTCCGGTTGCTGAATTATTATGTTCTATTATTAATTAATGATTGATTATTCATAAAATACTAATATAAATATCGGTGCATTACAATATTTTAAGCATTTTAAATTGTAGTGTAATGTTTTTAATTAAAATTATATTAAAAGTAGTCCTCGTCAACTAAATGTAGATTCTTGTATTCCGCTATCCTTTTGCCATCTAAGACCGATTGTATTAAGTACGTAGCAAGGTTTTTAAGTTATTTTATTCGTTACTTAAGATCTTTTTTTTATTAGTGGATATTTATAACATTTATAAAATAATGTTTTGTTGTTAGGGTGGTACCCCTACTTAAGACTACCAGTCAACCGGCTTTCTTGTTATCAGTAGAATTACATTGTGTTTACGGTCCTGTGCTCCTTCTATATTAGTGTTATTCTAAGCCTGTATTACAAGTGTTGCATTTTCTCCCATCCAGCTGATTTTTAGTAACGACACAATGTAGAGAGATATAGCGCGAAGGGTATAGTTATACTCTGAAAAATTAAACTCTTAATAATTATACTATTAAGAGTATTGTTATACTATTAAGAGTATTGTTATACTACTAAAAGTATATTTGTACTATTAAAAGTATAGTTGTACTATTAAAACTAAGCAAATGTCAAGATTAGATTTACAAATAAAATAAAAATCAACACTATACTAACAAAAATAAAAAGGCAGCAGAGATTTAAAATAAAAAACACAAAAATTGATCAGTCAGAAAATTTGGTATTTTCAACAATTATCAACATGCTAAGTCATGTTATACAATTATAAAAATATCGTTATTTCATTTATTATTTAAATTAATGTACTTATTTTTTTAACTAACATTTATATTCGCTCATGGGATATTTTAAAGTTTAAAATAAATTGCCGTATGGCCCCAAACTAATGTTAATAAAGATTTAGGTCTTCCGGTGGTGACCGCGTCAATATAGTTGAAGAATCCGACGTTTCGCTTCCACTGTGGGAGGCATCTTCAGGGATGTAGGACATCATGGATAGAAACACAATGCTCTACAAAATTGAGCTTCTACATCTCTGAAGATGCCTCCCATGTTAGAAGAGTAACGTCGGATTCTTAATCTACATTGACAAGGTCACCACCGGAAGACCTGAAGCTTTCACAGTTTATTAATGTTAATAAACTTGCCTTTAAAAATATTTCTTCCTAATTTACAATAACACTTAAGAGAAATTCCAAATTTTTTGACTTTTATCATGCAAGTTTGGGGGGGGGGGGTTTAAAAAGCAATTTTATAAATAGAGGGGTATAGTTTAGCAAATTTAAATGAAATAAAATAATGTCTGTATGTGTCAAACAAATCTACAGAACAAAAAAAAATTAAATATGGATGTGTAAAAAATTAAATTTACAATTATGTTTTTTGAAGGGGGGAAAAATGTATTGAACAATTAAATTAAAAAAAAATATTAGAAAAAATGATAAAAAGATAGGCTTAAATTTTGAGAAGGAACAAAGGAACTTTTTGACTAGCCCAAACAGTTTCAGACCTTAATAAAAAAATTAGGAAAAAAGCTTATCTTTACAGAGAGCTTGAAATGGAAACAATCATACTCCCATATTTAAGGTTTTTATAAATTTAAAATAAAAATACAAATTTTTTACAAAGCAAAAAAAAAAATTAAAAAAGAAATACGATATTGTATTTTCATAAACACATTATATTTGATAAATGTTTTAAATGTATATATACATTATGATTGCTATTATTATTTTATTTTTTTTAATTATTTTATATTTTTTTTTTTGAAGCCATATCTTTTCCCTAATTAATTCTGTTAGGCACTGGACAGTTATTTGACAAAACAAAACAAAATCTCTGATGCCTTTTTTTATTTATAAATAAAGCAGAAAGTAAAAAAAAAAACGAAAAACTAATTAATTTTTAAAGCTAATAAAATAATATAATTACCTACTTTTTATTTATAAATTTCGATAAGATGACTATTTACTTAAGGTCGTGATGGGCTATTTTTCAAGGTATAAAGTGCCAGGGTCAAACTAAGTTTGAAGGACTTAAAAAGGGACTTTGGGGGAATTCTAATAATTCTTAAAATGGGGGATGATAATAAGGAAATAAAATGAAATTTAGAAGATTGTAATCGTGTTTTGTTGTTAATAAATATAAAAAAAATTATTATAATGTTAAAAATTAAATAAAATGATTAATTTTAGAGTAATAAACTTTAAAACAAAATAAAGAATAACACAAAAATAAAAACCAAGATATAGTAAATTACATTTAATTAAAAAAAATATAAATCAACTTAGTAAAATATGATAAATTACAATTCCACTTTAATAGTTAAAAAACTTAATTGAAACTCTTTTCATGAATTAATTAAAACATAGAGAATTGGTCTAAATAATCCATGATTCCACCAAGCTTTTGATTTAATTTTATCATTAATACAATTTTTGTAATTCTATTATTTATATGATTCATTATTTTTGTATTATTTCATTATTATTATTTTTACTATTTATTATTTTTATTATTTATTATTTTAATTTTTTTATAATTTTTACTTTATTTTTTATTATTTTCATTATTAATAATTTTTTTACTGTTCATTTTTTTATGCATTATTTATTCTTATTATTTAGAATTTTAATTTTTTTAATACTTTATTTGATTTTTTATTATTTTTATATGTTTTTTTATCATTATTTATATTTTTTTTCCTAATCATTATTTTTATTATGTATTATCTTATTTTTACCATGTATAATATTCTTTTTTTATTATTTATTATGTTGGTAAATAAAGATGTATTAATAATTTGAAAATAAATAATTATTCAAGTAAATAAATCAGTGTTGTCTCTTAATACTATAGAGAGTGGTTCTCATCTCTCCTAAATTTCAAAACTCTCCTAGAACACCAATGTGTTGACAGCGGAGAATAAACTAGCAAAATTATTATTATCTATTTAAGTAATTACAGATCAAAAATTAAAATAATTACCTGAGCTACTTTCTGATCTAATCCAAATAAATAATATGAACTCATTTAAAGTTTGAAATCGCAACTAAAAAAAATGGATAAAATCTAAAAAAAATACTTTATAAAAAAAGACTCAAATCAAATTAAGGTTTATTTTGTGAAAATAATTAAATTTAAAAAATAATATTTATAGAGCTATTGAAGAAGAATAATAAATCAAAACAATGAAAACAGCCGCAATAATTACTTCCAAAATGAAAATAAGAAAATCGATATTACTCTAAAAATAACCACAAATTAAAAATTAATTCTGACATTATGAATAAGGGCAGAAAGAAACAGATAAAATAAATAAATAAAAAACATAAATAAGTTTTTTTGAAAAAAAAATGAATTCTAAATAAATATATTATGTTTTTTGATAAATAAATATTCTAGAGATAGTGAAAAACGTTTTGGAGGATAAATAAATACATAGAGGGACAAATAAATAAAATTTGAGGACTAAATAAATAATATTGGGGTTAGTCTTTCTCAACCAATGGTACATGCACAGTAACACGAGCTGAAACATAGGAAATTAAAAACAAAAAATAAAAAGAAGAACACAAAGAAAAAAAAAACAAAAAAAAATAAAAGAAAAATTATTCAAATGAACTTGAAGGAAAAGTAATGAATGGTAAGGGACCAATTAAAATAATTATTATCATTTTTTTTGTTTGCAATGACTTCTTTGGCTATAAATATAATAAATGCAAATCTCCTTAAATGAAGGCATATTATAAATTAAAATTACTCCTGTCTGAGTTGAATCAGAATGGAATAATGAGGCAATCATCAGTGCCATAAATATAGTTATTCATAAAAGGAAACCAAGAAAGGAGTCTCTCCACAAAAAGAGTAGTTTTTTGGCAAAGAGCTTTCAACAACACGGCTAAAATCAGTTGACAGTGTGGAAAAATAGTGTTGAGGAACCAATGAAGTTAGCCTGATATAAAATTGTGGGTGTGGCTTAAAATCTATGAGTAACCTTATTGGTTCCCTCCCATTATTTTCCCACACTATCAACTGATATTAACCGTGTGCCATACTACAACTCCTTATGCATATTATTTTTTGTCGTTTCTATTTATATTCTATTTATTTATATTCTATTTATTTATATTACATTATTTTTTATATATCTTTCCTGCTTTATTTTTGAAGATTGATTAATTTAAAATGTAAGTTGATTACTTTACCTTCTTAAGTTCCAAAAAAATACATATAGCAATAGAAAAACTAGAATTTATTTATCATAAACAACATACAAAGAAAATAATAGAATAATTTAACTATATCTAAAGTCAAAATCTTAATCTAAAATTTTAATCTAAAATCTTAATCTAAAATTTTAATCTAAAATCTTAATCTAATCTGATAAAAACAAATTTTAACAAAAAAACAACCACTCCACTAAATGTAAAATTAAATTAATAAAGATGATTTTCAACAGTAAAAAACCATCATACATGACAGTGAAATAGGGAAGATGGTAAATATATCATAATATTTATTTGGAGTCCATCCATCGAAATATTTATTTGGAGTCATAATATTTGGAGTCCATCGTAATATTTATTTGGAGTCCATCATAATATTTATTTGGAGTCCATCGTAATATTTATTTGGAGTCCATCGTAATATTTATTTGGAGTCCATCATAATATTTATTTGGAGTCCATCGTAATATTTATTTGAGTCCATCGTATTTATTTGGAGTTATTTATTTGGTCCATCATGGAGTCCATCGTAATATTTTATTTGGAGTCCATCATAATATTTTTTGGAGTCCATCGTAATATTTATTGGAGTCCATCGTATTATTTATTTAAAGTCCATCATGATTTTATTTGAAGTCCATCATAATATTTATTTGGAGTCCATCATAATATTTATTTGGAGTCCATCATAATATTTATTTGGAGTCCATCGTAATATTTACTTGGAGTCCATCATAATATTTATTGGAGTCCATCCATCGGGAGTCCATCATAATGGAGTCCATCATAATATTTACTTGGATCATTATTTATTTGGAGTGCCATCGATATTATTTGAGTCCATCATAAGCCATCATAATTTTATTTGGAGTCCATCGTATGGAGTCATCGTAATATTTATTTGGAGTCCATCAAATATTTATTTGGAGTCCATCATAAATTTATTGGAGTCCATCGTAATATTTATTTGGAGTCCATCATAATATTTATTTGGAGTCCATCAATAATTTATTGGAGTCCATCATAATATTATTTGGAGTCCATCGTAATATTTATTTGGAGTCCATTATTTATTTGGGTCCATCATAATATTTATTTGGAGTCCATCATAATAATTTATTTGGAGTCCATCATAATATTTATTGGAGTCCATCATAAATATTTAAGTTAATATAGTCCATATAATATTTATTTGGAGTCCATCATAATATTTATTTGGAGTCCATCATAATATTTACTTGGAGTCCATCGTAATATTTATTTGGAGTCTATCGTAATATTTATTTGGAGTCCATCGTATTATTTATTTAAAGTCCATCATGATTTTATTGGAGTCCATCGTAATATTTTATTTGGAGTCCATCGTAATATTTATTTGGAGTCCATCGTAATATTTATTTAGTCCAGGAGTCCATCGTAATATTTATTTGGAGTCTATCGTAATATTTATTTGGAGTCCATCGTATTATTTATTTAAAGTCCATATTTTATTTGGAGTCCATCGTAATATTTATTTGGATCCATCGTAATATTTATTGGAGTCCATCGTAATACCAGGAGTCCATCGTAATTATTTATTTAATCCATCATGATTTATTTAAGTCCATCATATAATATTATTTGGAGTCCATCATAATATTTACCATCATAATATTTATTGGAGTCCATCATAATATGGAATATATTTATTGGAGTCTATCGTAATATTTATTTGGAGTCCATCGTATTATTTATTTAATCCATCATGATTTTATTGGAGTCATCGTATATTTATTTGGAGTCCATCGTAATATTTATTGGAGTCTCATAAATTATTTTATTATTTATACATTATTAGTTTATACTACATAACCATAAAGTCATAAGTTTTACAAAATTTAGGCACTAAACAATTTTTGATTATTAACTTCAGAGTCTTAAATAAATAGAGTTCTCCTATCTCACTGACACGGATGAAGACTGCTTACAAGCAGTCTTTTATTTATGAATGACGGCTCCGTTAATAAATTTAATATTTAGCGAAGAGACTGTAGTTTGTATTTAATAATTAACTCCACTGTTGAGATTGGTATTTTAAATTAAATTTACCCTCCCCCCAGGGTTATTCTCCACTAAAAGAGAATTGCTCCGGACTAAATCAGGATGTAGCCGATTATCTGCCTCCGTAGCCGTAGTAGTATAGTACTGGACTTCGGCACCGGAGGTCCAGGGTTCACATCCTGGGCTATGCTCTCAGTTTTTATGAAAAGAATTTGTTGTAAAAAGATTTCACCAACTTTAGATTTATTTGGAGCATAGAAGATGTGACCCACCCGAGGTGGTTCCCGCAGGGCGAATACTCTGAAGGGCAGAATGGCCCTAAAACGGTCATTATTATTATTATTATTATTATTATTATTATTAAATCGGGAGGTAAATAATTATTTACGACTATCAGAAGATAGTACTGCTAACTGCGTAAGCTTCCGCTGTTATTATCATGAAGATTTAGGTGTTTCGGTGGTGACCAGGTCAATGTAGATGAAGAATCCGGCGTTTCGCTTCCACTGTGGGAGGCATCTTCAGGAACGTAGGACATCATGGATAGAAACACAATGCTCTACAAAAACTGAACTGAAAATGGAAACGAAGGGGCCCTATTTATACCTGTCTCTGACCTTGTCTTCGAGGACGAAGATTATAGCCATGAGAAGGGATAATAGGATTTGACAGTCCAGTATGACGTAATCCACTTGAAGGTCGCATAGGGGTGTCCTGTCTGGTTGATGAGGGGATTTCCGTTGGATGACGTAATCGGTGGACACCTCTACACAACCTTCAAGTGGATTACGTCCAAGCATCTTGAATAAAGGGGATGACGCACTAAGTCGATTTGCCATACAAACAAGTGACCTTATCGAAAACCAGAAAATAGAGAGAATTCAACACGAAACACACGTCAAAAACCAACTGCACATGCTTGGTACAAACTGTGCATGCTTACAATTCTTAAAACAGCGCAGGTCTTAAAATTTAGAGGCAAACTTACGTCACAATGGTTTCCTTTGTTTATTGCTTAAGAAGGTTATACCAAAACACACTTAAATTATCACTCACTGAAGAGGCAAAGTATATTCCAAAATTTAAAATTATATAAGCACAAATGACTTAACAAGCACCACAAATGTAACAATCACGAGAAGCACAGAAGAAAGGTGAGAAGCAAACTCGACAACCTTGCTACATAACCTGCGTTTGGCTCTCTTTTCATTATAATCAAGGGGAAGGGGTAAGTTTGCTTCTAATTCTCTATCTCATACAACTTCCATGGGGTCAGAAAAGTTCCTTAATGCGTCATCCCCTTTATTCAAGATCCTTGATTACGTCATACTGGACCGTCAAACCCTATTATCCCTTCTCATGGCTATAAACTTCAAGGTCAGATACAGGTATAATTAGGGCCCTTTCGTTTCCATCTTCAGTTCAGTTTTGTAGAACATTGTCTTTCTATCCATAATGTCCTACATCCCTGAAGATGCCTCCCACAGTGGAAGCGAAACATCGGATTCTTAATCTACATCCAAGCGATCACCACCGGTAGGATTGTATTTTAATACAATCCTACTCTTCTCCTAATAAGGCTATTCTACAATTCTAACAAGGATTCTAGAATGAACGCCTAACCTAGTTAAGACAGCAGAGGTATAAAAATGTATGATGTTACAACATGGTATCCTACAACATTTTGTAAATAACAAAAACTGTTGAATACTGAAGGTACAAAAATAGTTTTGTACTCAAATTTATCACACAAATTACTTACTACTTTTAAAACTAATGTATTACTATTAATTTAGAGTGTATTAAAAAAAATAAGGATTGTTGATACCTAGTGAAATAATTATCCGGTGTAAACAAACTTATACCACTTCTATAGCTTCATAGCCACCTCCGTGGCCGAGGTCGTTAAGGCGTTAGTCTTTACACTGACCTTTGACACCCACGGAGGTCTGGGGTTCGCATCCCAGGTTACGCTCTCAGTTTATAGAAGATTATTTTAGATAAATTATCGCCAACTTTAGAATTCACTTTGAGCGTAACGGTTGCTACTACCACCGAGGTGTTCCGCAGGGTTATCCCTGATGAGCCGCAAGGCTCTAAAGGGCATTATTATTATATACCAATTCTAGCACATATATTTTGACACATTTTTATCAAATCCATTTCAAATTGACGATTCGAAACATTTTAGACCTGATTTGAATATAAATTAGCCGGAAAATTAAAAAAATGGGTACAGGGTACCTCGGAACTTATCCTCATAACATCGGAATCGCTACACTTATCCTCCTTGCTCCAGACTCGCTTCGCTCGACCTCAGAATATACAATGCCCCAAATAGACCAAGAGCCCAGGGTGTTTTGTTAATAAAAAGTGTAATGGCTGGAACCAGTCTCAATTTTCGTAAATACCTTCCTGAACAAGGACTGCAATTCTGCCGACTTGTATCAGATGGGTGTCCCAGACAGAACGCACTTTAGGGGTCAAAGGTTCTGCCTGGGACACCCATCCGATACGAGTCGGCATAATTGCAGATCCTTGTTCAGGAAGGTATTTACAAAAAATTGAGACCGGTTCCAGCCATTATACTGTTTGTTAACTTGGGTGGTAAATTTGACCTGTAAAGTGCGTTCTGCCTGGGACACCATCCGATACGAGTCGGCATAATTGCAGATCCTTGTCAGGAAGGTATTTACAAAAAATTGAGACCGGTTCCAGCCATTATACTGTTTGTTAACTTGGGTGGTAAATTTGACCTGTAAAGTGCGTTCTGCCTGGGACACCCATCTGATACGAGTCGGCAGAATTGCAGATTCTTGTTCGGGAAGGTATTTACGAAAAATTGAGACCGGTTCCAGCCATTACACTGTTTGTTAACTTGGGTGTAAATTTGACCTGTAAAGTGCGTTCTGCCTGGACGCCCATCCGATACGAGTCGGCAGAATTGCAGATCCTTGTTCAGAAGGTATTTACGAAAACTTGAGACCGGTTCCACCATTACACTTTTTATTAACGAAACACCCCTGGGCTCATGGTCTAAAATCTATACTGCAGCATGTCTTCAGACTCCCTTCACTCGTTCTCAGATCGTTAATACATTTGTTTCATTCTCAGCGGTCACCCATACAGCACTGACCACGCTCAATGCTACTTAAGCTTTATGATCCAACAAAAATTATAGATATAATTGCCGTAATGAAATTAATACCGAATTTTGATTCAATTGAATAATTTGACAATTTTTTACTTTTTAGCGAATTTTACAATTTTTACCGGAACTTAGTGTACTTATTTATAAGGCGCGGTCGAATATTTAGAACGTTGGATCACCAACAAACTTTTTTTATAATTTTTTTTCAAAATTTTCAGTAATTAGCCGGATTTGTGATAAATGAAGCCTATTTCTGTAATCTGCACGCTCTTTTGGTTAAATAAATAAATAAATAAATAAATAAATAAATCTTTATTAACATAAAATACAATAAATGCACAAAAGTTACATCGTCACTAAATACTATTTAAAATAAAAAGCCCTTCAAATAGATGTGGCATAGTTTAATGTCTTAAATCAAATCTGCGCTCCTAATCAAATTTTATTTTTAAATTCTCTGAAATAGAGTACAAGGGATTTTGAAGCAATATTACTTTAATATTCTTTTAAATTCATTTTCATTTAATATTCTAATTTTTGTAGGCAGTACATTGTATAATTTAAGTCCAGCTTGAATTGAGTTGTACTTAGCTGTCTTTGTTAGCCTATACCTTTCCAGAGTATTGACCAGTCTGTCTGGTGTAATAACAATGAATATTTTCTATAGTTGTTAAGGAAGTTCTAGCTTTATGTATAAATAAAAGAATCTGATAGCAATAGAGAGAATAGATAGTTAACATTTCATTATTTAAAAATATTTCTTACAAGATTCTCTAGGAGGAATCTTCAAACATAACCTAAGTGCTCTTTTTGAATAATAAAAAGTCTATTAACACTGGGGGCACTTCCCCATATCATAGTGCCATAAGATAAAATACTGAAAAAATGAGCATAATAAATGGTTTTCAATGAATTCAGAGACAAAGATGAGGAGGTTTCCTAAGCATATATAACACTGCATCAAAGAGTATTTACATTCACTCAACGATTTATTTTTTAATCTAACTTGGTACATACATAACTACTGTTAGACGTCCATGTTGACATGTCAAAATATAACACAAAATATTGACGTCTAACAGTAGTTATGTATGTACCAAGTTAGATTAAAAATAAATCGTTGAGTGAATGTAAAATACTCTTTGAGATTAACCAAAGAGCGTGCAGATTACGGAAATAGGCTTCATTTATCACAAATCCGGCTAATTACTGAAAATTTTAAAAAAATAAAAAAAAAGTTTGTTGGTGATCCAACGTTCTAGATATTCGACCGCGCCTTATTAAGTGAAGGTATACACTTGTACTAAATTTCAACTTAATTGAATCCTTTTCTGATTTTTTACAATTTTTTAAAAAACACACAAGTCATTAGATAAAAATTTAACTAATGCTGATAATAAGATGAAAATTGGCACATATATTAATTAGTCTTATACATAGCCACATGCGTGCCAAATCTCAATTTGATCGCATCATTTTTTCGCGTTTTATGATTTTTCAAAATTTTTGCTGAGTCATTATTGCGGGATAATGACGTCATAAAAAAATATTATTCAAATAGCACAACTATAGCGGTAGACTGATTTTTTTAAATAAAATTTCAACTCTCTAGCATAAATACACTGGGCACTACGATGATAACAAACACACACATTTAAAAAACTAGGACTCCTAACAGTACCATCTTAATACATTTATAATATTTTAATTTTTGTTTATAAATATATTGACTGGTTTAAAAAATTACAATAAAGAAATTACTATACTAGAAATACCAATGTTCAAGAAATCAATAAATTTAAATTAGAAAAATACAGAAAAACACCCATGTATATGGGTTCCAAAATGTATAATAAGTTACCGCAATGTGTTAAAAACATAATAAATATTAAAAAATTTAAGCAAGAAATTAAACAAATTTTAATGGCAAAAGAAATATTATGATTACAGAATACTTAGAAGATAAATTTTAAATTTTAAATATTCTAAACATAATTATTATTTGTTTAAATTTATATTACCAAAGTAAACTAAGTATAATTTTTAATTTATTTTTTGAAATATCAACTAAATTTATTTATTTATTTATTTTTTTATTATAGCTTGTGGTTGCCTTACATTCAAAGGCCTCACAATAGTCAATTCATGAATACAAAAAAAACATAAAAAATACAATAAATAAAAATTATGTAAGATATTATTAAGTTAAAAAGGTACCAGTTTACAATTTTTCAAGGATAAACTATACTGTCATTTAAAAAGTCATTGACACAGTAATATGCTTTATCAATTAGTATTTCTTTAATAACCTTTTAAAGGAATCCATAGGAAGGTCTACAATACTAGTAGGCAGCTTATTAAAACATTTGATTCCATTCACCATCGGAGATTGACTTGACTTACTAAGTCTGGAGAATGGCAATTTATATTTGTATAAAATCTAGTGGAATAACCATGATTTTTATTATTATCTAATTCATGGTGTCTATTTTAATGTATACTTAATTTATAATCTATTTTTAATGTATTTTTAATGTAAATTATATATATTGTTAAATTCATTGACAATGTCTTGTGTCCTTTGACCCCTGTAAAAGGTCAAAGGAAATAAAATTATTTATTTATTTATTTTTTTTATTTATTTATTTATTTATATTATTATTATTATTTATATTTATAACACACATACAGACAGACAACTTTGTGAAAACCACTTAGGATGCCTCTAAAACGCCTGAAACGGATAATTCAGGTTTCATCCCGGCTTAGGATTTTTTTGCAAACACAATACTTTTCCTATATACCTACGGTATAAATGGGGAAAGTAAAAAAAAACAAAAATAACCATGTAGAAATCATAACCTGAAAACACAAGTTTTCGAAAGTAACCTCCGTGACGACGATCTAACCTACTCGCATAGAATCTAATAGAAGTGACCCAATCGTCAACATATTGAAATTAAAATTAGAAAAGGTTGTATTTACCGCAAGTTAAAGAAGCAAATGAAGAACCAGCTACCGTCGATACTTGCTGTTGGATATGAATATCCCTGGACCGATTTCGGCATAACGCCATCATCAGCAGGCGGGGCAACACTCGTGGTCATTGAGACTAGAAGTTAATCACTGATATAACTTTATTAGTTGAGAGCTCGAGTGTTACCCCGTCTGCTGATGATGGCGTTATGCCGAATCCGGTCCAGGGATATTCATATCCAACAGCAAGTATCGACAGTAGCTAATTCTTCGATTGATATTGAAATTACACCAATATTAAAATAATAAACTGTGCAGGTAAAATAAACTTTGGTTAATTACCTCTTGGTAATGTGGCAGATGAAAACCTAGCAGATCTGGATTGCAAATCGTCACTACTGATCCTAGAAGACAGTAGATCATTATGATCTTGACTAAGTCTTGATGATCTTGATATAATGGAATCGTTGGAATCACTTGCGGAGCTCAAACGGTTCATCAATCCCCTCCTTCGACTCCACCTGTTGAGACAAATAATGAACCAATGACTTTATTTATTCTAAAAATTACAAATTTTCAGTGGATTAATTTCAGCTTCAAGTCTACTTCATGGCAGGAGCCGTCTGGAGGAGAGTTGCTCACTGTTACAATTTGATAGAAAATAAATTATAAATAAAAATAAATTAAATATATAATAAAAGAAAAGAAGTCTCTCCACAAAACAAAACTTTATTGGCAAAGCGCTTTCAACCTAATTAGAGGCCATCATCAGTGCAAAACTGTTGAGATGTTAAAGAAGTAGAGAAGTGAGTCTATGTTTTCTTATTAGGTATTAGAGTCTGACTCTAATACCTAATAAGAAAACATAGAATCACTTCTCTACTTCTTTAACATCTTAACTGTTTTGCACTGATGATGGCCTCTAGTTAGGTTGAAAACGCTTTGCCAATAAAGTTTTGTTTTGTGGAGAGACTTATTTTCTTTTATTATTTATGATGGACTCCATTCACGCTCATTCTACTAGTATAAATTAAATATGTTTTTGTTAACTTCCTAGTTTTATTGATTTTTTGCTAAAAGCACCTTTGATCTATGTTGTCAAGATATTTTTGTGTAATTTGCCAGAGCAGTTAGCCCTTCTTTTGAATTTTGAATTTAAAATATTTATAAATTGATTTTTATTTAAATATTCATAATTAAAGTATTTAAATCTAAATTGTGCCAACTCAGGGCATTCTGCCATAAAATGCAGGTTATCTTCTACCTTACCTTGGTCACAGAGATCACAGACATTGCTTATTGCTTCCTTATTAAGATTATAGCTAAGCGTCAAGAGACACCCCCTAGCTTTAACTATCCAACTACAATCTTGTCTACTGTATATGTGGTTTAGATGCCTAGGAAATGGTTTCTCATCTAATAGTTGATGGTAGTAAATATGTATTTTGGCTTGTTTGGCCTGATTTATAGCATCTTGCCTAGCTTCCACTTGAGACAAATAAAAAACCTAAGCTAAAGCTAATTCTGGTGCGGAAATTCCGCAAGCCAAGCCAATTTTATTTGAAATGCATACTTTCTTGCTTAGCAATCAATTTCTTGCTTAAGTTTCCAAAGTGTGCTTTTTTCAATTTTTGAAAAAATGCGCATATTTGTCCCCTGTTAGCGACTGTGACCGGTTAGATCTGAATCGGTCAGTGCCATGTTGGCAATTTTACCCCGACCACATAAATGACCAGACTTAAGTTGGCAAAATATTTTTTTTTTATTATTATTATTATTATAGTTATAGTGCATACAGACTTATGTCCAAAAATTGCACAGTCAAACTTAAAACTAGGTACTAAGATAAATTATTATCACAAAAGAATATCATTCATTCCAGAACACTCAATATTGTTTCTTAATAAAGCTATTGATGAGCAGAATGGATCTATAGAAGAGCAGGAAGTGTTGAACATCTTCATGGCTTGTGTCATGGTGCTGCTACTTCCATAGTTGGTTCTGTGGTAGTCAGGAGCAAATAGATGTTGATTGCGTGAAATTCTGCTGGGTACTCTGATGTTACACATGGCAAGCAACTCAGGCACTTCATATATGCCATTTATAACCTTGTAAAGAAATACAATTAGTGATTCCACTCTCCTCTCAAGTAGAGATTCCAGGTTAAGGTTGTTAAGCCTGTCAACATAGCTCAAAGTAGAGAGTCCATTGTTGGGGTGTCCCAGCAAATAATTAGTGAATCTTCTCTGAGTCCTCTCTAAGGATATTATATGAGTTTTAGCTAGAGGAGACCAAACGACACAGCAATACTCAAGTAAAATCCTCACTAGTGCATTAAACAGAACTATTCTGGTGTTAGAGTCAGTGAATTCCTTAGAGACATGAATAATGAATCCTAGATTTCTGTAAGCACCAACACATACTGCTTCAATGTGAGGGATGAAGGTCAAACCTTTATCAAATAGTACACCTAGGTCATTAAATATCTCGACCTCCTCCAAAGTAACTCCATTAAGGGTGTAAACACAAGGCTCAGGCTCTCTCTTCTTTGTAAAACTCATGACTTTGCATTTATTTGTTTTGAGAAAATAATTTGTTTCTGCTACACTATTTTTGATCACTTCTTGAGATCAGTGATAGGTAACCTCAAGGTTTCCTGTATAACCTTATAACAACAACTTGTTGCTTTGTTTACGCTTTGATATTCTCGTCATTACTTGTAAAATCTTGTTTATGTTTTGTGTTGATGTTTATTAATCCTACTTGAGCAATAAGTTTACAACTCCAGGCTTTATTGCTGAACTATGCAGTTAATAAATCAACTGAAAGTAACTAACAACAACGAATTGTAAGGTTAATATCAATTTCGTCGGCGAAAAAAGGCTAAAACAAACTAAAATTGGTAGACCTGATAGACCAAGAGCCCAGGGGTGTTTGTTCATAAAAAGTTTAATGGCTGGAACCGGTCTCAATTTTTCGTAATATCTTCCTGAACAAGGATCTGCAATTCTGCGACTCGTATCGGATGGCGTCCCAGGCAGAATGCACTTTACAGGTCAAATTTACCCAAGTTAATAAAAAGTCTAATGGCTGGAAACGGGTTTAATTTTTTGTAAATACCTTCCTGAACAAGGATCTGCAATTCTGCCGACTCGTATCGGATGGGTGTCCCAGGCAGAATGCACTTTACAGGTCAAATTTACCACCCAAGTAAACAAACAGTGTAATGGCTGGAACCGGTTTCAATTTTTTTGTAAATACCTTCCTGAACAAGGATCTGCAATTCTGCCGACTCGTATCGGATGGGCGTCCCAGGCAGAATGCACTTTACAGGTCAAATTTACCACCCAAGTAAACAAACAGTGTAATGGCTGGAACCGGTTTCAATTTTTTGTAAATACCTTCCTGAACAAGGATCTGCAATTCTGCCGACTCGTATCGGATGGGTGTCCAGGCAGAACCTTTGACCCTAAAGTGCGTTCTGCCTGGGACACCATCCGATACGAGTTGGCAGAATTGCAGATCCGTGTTCAGGAAGGTATTTATGAAAAATTGAAACCGGTTCCAGCCATTACACTTTTTATTAACAAAACACCCCTGGGCTCTTGGTCTATGAGTGAAGTAACCCTAAGTAATCCCCATGAAATATTACACTTGTGTCAACGATTTTTCTAATCTTTGAATCCTTTGTCATGTTCAGCTCCTCCTTTGATGCCGTCTTTATCTCGTCAAGCGTAGCGTAACGTCGTCCTTTCATGGGCCTCTTTAGTTTAGGGAACAAGAAAAAGTCACAGGGGGCCAGATCTAGGGAATACGGGGGCTGCTGCATCATTAGTGTGTTGTTTTTGGTCAAAAAGTCACACACAAGCAACAATGTTTGAGCCAGGGCGTTATCGTGGTGCAAAAGCCAATTTTTATTCTTTCACAAATCTGGGTGTTTCTGGCGGATTCATTCCCACAAATTGCTCATAACTTGCTGGTAATATTACTTATTGACTGTTTTACTCTGTGGCAAGAACTCATGATGCACCATGCCCCTCAATCGAAGAAAACTATCAGCAAAACTTTCACATTCGACCAAACTTTGCATGCTTTTTACGGCCTTCTCGGCCTTCTGAGAACAATTTGTACCACTGATAAACATTGTTTCGGTCCAAGGTAGGTTCTCCCTATGCCACAGTCAACATTCGGAATGCATCAGCGCACTTAATTTAATTTTTCACACAAAATTCGATACAAGTTCTTTGATCCATTTTTTTAATAGGTAAAAATCAAAGACGATCCAAAACAGTGTCAACAGTGAACATTAAATTAAGTGAACATTTAAAATGGCCGAGCTCGTCGGCATAAGTGAGAGACATGAGTACCAACATAAAGCCATAAAAAGATGTAACCCGCGAAAATTCAAAATTCGCGATACTTTTTAAGGATTTATTTCACAGCAATAGATTAAACACCTAATTTTACCTACTTCTGAAAAAAAATGACTCAGCAAACTGGGTTAATGACATAACAATATTTGCATTATTATTATCGCAAATACAATACTTATGGTGTAAATGAGGAAAGACAAAGTCTTTATCATCATCACCTATCAAAATCAGCTTTGCAATAAATTGCTCTGTTGACAAGACTATGTGAGATTAACTTACGATGGGTTGTCAAAGACAGATTCGTGACTGAACAACCTAGGGAAACCAGTAGCTCTGCCTGTGTCATCGTTTAAACGCTGAGTCAGACTTCGAACCTATAAACAAGAAAATGTGTGTTTAACCAAAGGCTGTAAGGTAGTCGAGGGGTTTAAGGCGTTTCCTCTCAACTAAACAGTAGTCCTACTCCGACCAGGGTTCAAATCCAGGTCAGGATGGTAAATGTTTGACTTGTTTTGGCAGGAAATTGAGTGTAAGACTTCAAATACCTACTAAGCTTTGAACAAGTGGTTCCCTCTCTTAATGCAATCTTAACTCAAATTTAACAATATTTAATAAGATATTACACAAGAAACACATGACACTTGTCATCATAGATGACTCGACATAATGTCATGTCCCAGAGTGTTTCGTTACACCTTTTAAAGCTCTGCAAGTATTATAGGTACATAGAAATTACTATTGTATAACACACGGCTAAAGTCAATTGACAGCCCGCCAAAATCTCAATGCTTTAAACCCTCTTTTTTTAACATAAAAATCCCTTCTTTTAAGTAACAAAAAAATTCCCTACTCTGGCAACACTGTAAGTCAGGTAATGTTTTGAATTTTATTATTTGTTTTTATTTGATATCGTATTTTTTATTTTTTAAAAATTATTTATTTACTTTTTATAAATGCTGTCAATTGATTTTAGCCATGTGTCGCATTATAAGTCTATCTCATACCATTGTCCAATATGTACCTAGTTCTTAGACGTAGTTTATTAAATAAAAACTAATAAAATCAGACACGCTACAACATTAATTCAGTACCGCAATAAAATCCGTCACTCACCCTCGACAGCAAAGTCGAGAACAGATTCTCGGCCGTGAGTATCTCGAAATTATCATCGTCATCCTCATCGCTAGACAGCGAGTTCTGTGAGTCCATAACAGTAGATCTGGGTGGACGAGTACTCGCCAAACCAAAACCACTTCCAATGCTTACAGATGATCCACGCGCCGAGCTTGGTTTACTAACACCAGTCACCGTCGATTCATCGAAACTATCCCTGCAAATCAAAAATTTAAATCATAATCAATAAGAGGTTTTTGCCAAGAAAAATTGGGTACAGATAATCACAGAAATATCCCTCCCGTGTATATTTACAAAATGACAACTCAAATTTAGCAGATACATGAATCTTCCACAGAAGTACATTTGTATCACATTTCAACTCTACTAGCCAAATTGTCATTTTTTTAAAAAAATTGGTCATTTTTTCATCCTTGTTGAAATTTATTTTTGTCCCAAGTTTTTTATTTTTTGAAGGCCGAAAACAGCACAATTTTTAGGCCTAGAGCCAGACGCCAAAAAACGTGACCGTCTAGCCCCACTAGATCGACTTATTCTGGCTCCCTGATAATGAATCAGGTGGTCTGCCGTTTCAGATAAGGAAATTTTAGCCCCGGGGTCACTTTATGGCCCCATTATGGCACAAATGGCGCCCCAAATTCAGTTTTCACCCAATAACGGTGTTCCTACTGGTTTTATCAAAAAAGTTAAAGGTTTGATTTTTAAAGTTTATTAAATTTTTGATAAATCCATTTTTTAACCATCAAAATCGGTCCAGTAAAACCGGAGATACAAATGTTGAAAGATTACCGAAAAAAAATCTAAAAAGCATACATTTTTGTCTAAAAACACACAAAAACCTTAAAAATGTCATGTTTATCCATATAAACATGTTTAAGAATTAGGCAGACTTAAAAATCATGCATATTCTATTAAACTACAGGTAATATAGAGTTGTTCTAGAGAAAGAAGTAAGCACAGCTCTAATATGTGATGACTTAATGACCAACATATAATGCTGAAAAAAGTGTATTTTTCTAAAATTCAAGTTTTTAACTATCTTTCAGCAAAAACATAACATAAAAGAATTCTTCATCTACTTTAAAGAATTATTAATCTACATTAAAGAATTCTTCATCTACTTTAAAGAATTATTAATCTACATTTTTTTAAACAAGTTCTTAATTGGTAAAAGTATACAATATTCATTTTGTGTAAACTGGAGCTATATTTTATTAATCTACATTAAAAGATAATACACAATTCATTACAGAGTTCTTCATCTACACTGACAAATCCATTATGTACAATGACAGAATCATTATCTACTTGACAAAGTCATCGTTTATATTGACAGATTCATTATCTATATTTACAGATTCATAATTTATATGAACAAATTCATTATTTAAATTGACGATTTCATTATCTATATCGACAGATTCATAATTTGTATGAACAAATTCATTATCTAAATTGACAATTTCATTATCTATATCGACAGATTCATAATTTATATAAACAAATTCATTATTTAAAATTGACGATTCATATCTATATTGACAGATTGATAATTTATATGAACAAATTCATATCTAAATTGACTATTTCATTATCTATATCGACACATTCATAATTTATATAAACAAATTCATTATCTAAATTGACGATTTCATTATCTATATAGACAGATTCATAATTTATATGAACAAATTCATATCTAAATTGACAAAATCATTGCCATTATTGACAGATTTATCAACTATTTTGGCACAGTAGCCATCGGAAGGCTAAAACTGATAACACGCATTAAAGCCTAAACAGTAAAGTGATGTAGAAATTCATACAGTAGGGGTGGAGCAGGGGTCACAGTGGTCTAACTCCCTGGTTTTAGGTGGTCCTAAAAAACAGGGATTAGTTGCATCAACTACCGCACCGAGCGCTAGTTTCACCTTGTGCCCTTATCACTATTGTTATCAGTTTTAAATCGATCTTCTATTTATGTTTATAAAAATGTAAACAAGACAATTTTTATCTTATCATGACTTTTTTTTTTAGTAGCTTATAAGATAATTTTTTTAGAAAATAGGATAACGTGTGTCACGAAAGGTGTGTTATAATGAGACAACGAAGACGTAAATTAAATTTATAATTTCCCGGTTTGATGTTTGTTTACAAACATTTTTGATGTTTGTCTATAAATCATGGTTATCACTTAATCATGGTTATCAGGTCTACTTAAAATTAACACAGCGTTTATATTTTTATAAAAGCGTTATGAAAATTATACCTTAAAAATAATTAATACAATTTTAACATTGTTAAAGACCCTTTAAAATATTTTTTAATATTGGAATTGAAGAAATAGCTATTTTATAAGGGGTACAAGTGAACCGACCTGCACTAGCGGAGAAAGGTGAACTTAGGCAGTCCATCTAAAGCAGCTTATTTCGGGGGAGTTAGACATTGGGTGAGTCACATTAAGTTATCGCATCATGTGCCATTCGCGATTCAAAGTCCGTAGCAGCGCCACTGTCGCTGATAAGAAATTGATAACGGAAGGCTGATCCTTGTTAAAGTCCTTATGGGAGTTGTTTGGTTTTTCTTATTTGTGACGATTATTTCTTTACATTTTTTATCAAAGTGCTTTAATTTAATTAATTTTAGGGCATATGAACTCAGTAGAATCACTTTTTTGTTGAAAAATAGGGTTTTAATGGTTGTCACGAGTATTAAATTAAGTGATAAGATGGTGCAAATGAAAATATAGTGTTTTATTTTAATATTATTAATTAATGTTACTTTTAAATCATTTTAGTTTACACAAACACACAAAATTACCTTTTAATTGCATTAATTTGTTTAAATTAGTTGTTACAGGTATTTAAATTAACTGATAACAAGCCGATTTTCACCGTAATGGTGTTTGATTTATCATTAATTTTATTACACACTAAAATAATAAATAACTCAATAAATTCACGTTTTTTGTAAAATGTTTGTTTAAATCATTCCGTTTAGGTTTTATTATTTCTGGGTTAAATCGGACAAAGCCAAGTCTGTAGTGATAAGAGCCTGATTCTATATTTAAAATCCTGGAATAATCAAAGTATTTATCTATGAAATATTGGCAATTTTTTTAGCACTGATGGTCGTTCTATTAATTTTTATCTCATTTATCACAAATTAACGAACAAAAAAGGAATAAAAAGAAGAATTTTCAACGGTTCCCATGCTAATCCTATGATAAAAAAAATTCGATCACCCTTTCGTTTTCCCGCCATTGGTATTGCCAACCTTACAACTATCTCTTTGAATCGCGAATAGGTTACCTGAGTGGAGGTGTCACATAGCCTCCTCCTTCTACAGCAATTGGTATAATCACTTCTCTAGGACTCTTTCTCACAGCTTCTCCTTTCATACTGAAACTGCTCACACTTGACCCACTGTCACTTCCTTCTCTGTAAACACACAGAAACTGCCTTAGAATAATACTATATATAGAAGGAGCACAGGACCGTAAACACAATGTAACTCCACTGATAACACGAAAGCCGGTTGACTGGAAGTCTATTGTACAATCCCCTCAATTGGTCCAGGTCAGAATAATCCTTTTCCCCGGACTAGGTCTAGGATCTTCTTGACCAGTGATTTATTGGTAGAGTCAAACTTAGTGAGAGTGCTGCTACCAAAGTTGGAGAACCTTTGAAAGGCTAGGGCTTCACATCTCAGAAGTATGTGAGAGGCAGTTTCGGTTTCCGATTTACATAAGACTACACACTGGGTTATCTTTAAAGATACCAATGGTATGGACTTAGAAAATACTATATATAGAAGGAGCATAGGACCGTAAACACAATGTAATTCTACTGATAACAAAGCCGGTTGACTGGTGGTCATAAGTAATGCTGCCAACCAGACAACAAAACATTATTTTAAATATGTGTCATAAATATCTATTAATGAAGAAAGATCGTAAAAACAAATATTATAACTTAAAACACCTGCAGAGTATTTAATAAACCGGTCTTAGATGGCAAAGGGTGGCGGAATACAAGAATCTACATTTAGTTGACGAGGACTACTTTTATATATAATTTTAATAAATATGTTAAACTACAATTTAAAATGCTTTAAATATTGTAATGCACCGATATTTATATTAGTATTTTATGAATAATCAATAATTAATTAATAATAGAACATAATAATTCAGCAACCGAAAGTATTGCCAACTTTTTTTTAGAAAATTGTATATTGTTAGGATGGCAGCATTACTTAAGACCACCAGTGAACCGGCTTTCGTGTTATCAGTGGTGCTCCTTCTATATATAGTATTATTGTAAAGACACTGCACTAGTGGGGGTAACACTATATAAATGTAATAAGAGAAAAATCTATAATATTTTCAATCTAGAAGATCTTAGTATGACATTTACTAATTAAAAACAAAAGGATGAGTAATCACTTTTCAAGGAAGTGTTGCCTTGCATAAATACTTAGTTAAATACACTTCTTTTAAGAACGAGACATTAATACAACTTTTATTTCCTTCAATCAAAACAATACATCAAAAATAATAAATTCTGTTGCTAGGAAACCTTGTGTAATTATTCCTCCAACAGGAAGTATCAGGGGACAGAAACAGTTAACCTTTACAATGACATGTGTGAAGCCAAAACAGAACAGCAGTCAATGAAGAGAGCTGGCTCTGGTCCCAGGATTGAGACCTGGGCCCATTTATAAGAAAAGTCTTGTGAAAACTTAGTAATTGATTAGTTAATGCAATTTATAAGTTTCACACAGCTTCAAAGTTTATAGAAATTAAAAAGGTATCAATTCTAGAACTCTGGTTTTCTCCAGCCAGCTATTTATTTGTTCTGTTGCTCTGTTTTGGCTTCACAATGACCTGTATAGGTTGACTGTTGCTATGACTTGATATTTCTTTCCTTATGGATGGGTCCAGGTCTCAATCCTGGGACCAGAGCCAGCTCTCTTCATTGTCTACTGTTCTGTTTTGGCTTCACAATGACCTGTATAGGTTGACTGTTGCTATGCCTTGATATTTCTTTCCTTATGGATGGGTCCAGATCTCAATCCTGGGACCAGAGCCAGCTCTCTTCATTGTCTGCTGTTCTGTTTTGGCTTCACAATGACCTGTATAGGTTGACTGTTGCTATGCCTTGATATTCTTTCCTTATGTATGGACCCAGGTCTCAATCCTGAGACTAGAGCCAGCTTTCTTCCTTGTCTGCTGTTTGTGGATTATATTTTTTATAGTTTAATTTAGATTATATAAGTTTATAACTACAAAATAATTGTAACACGGTGGTCAGCATAGCGGGTGAATTACCTTTGGAATGTGTTTCCGTGCTTAAAACTCTATTCCTTGCTTATGCTTACAGTTTATGCTTTATAACTTCATCAGTTACTCAATTATAAAGTACAAATAATTTTTTAATGTAATCATTACTTATTTTTTCTGTATTTTTCAAAGGAAATACGTTGGTAGTAGTGATAGTAATATAGGGGGAGTGGTAGTAACTACCAGGCAAGTAGGCCATGTTGTTGGGCCCTTTTTGCCAGCTCCCTAAGATAGTGTTCTACTCCTTTTAATTTCATGAGTAGGTATATTTCATCTAATCTAGACAGAAGAGCCGTGATTTTCTATGGTTCTTCTCATGCTTTTTTCAAGCAATCATACATATTTTCACTGACTCTTATAGTCTAGTGAAAACTAGGAACAACACGTGCCCTTGCTGTTAAACCAAACCTCCATACACTTTAAACTACAAGGCAGACACACTATAGTATTATAATGAATCTAATATGAGGTTCCTAAATTTTGCCTATACCCAGTTTCATTTAGTGTAAGGGATTTTTAACGAGTACCTAACAACGCACAGGCTCGAGTCCACCTGGCTTTACGTCCCTTCTGAAGGACGTGGTACGCAGAATTTTTATCCCTCTCATAAAAATGCTAGAGGCCCGTGCTGGGATTGAACCCATGACTAAAGTCCATTCATTCTGTGTATTGGCCGCGTACCTTAACCACTACACCACTGGTGAATCCTTTATAGTGGAGTAACTACTCGTGTTATAAAGCTTAAACTGGTAACATAAGCAAGAAGTGGATTGTTGAGCATGGAAACAATTCCAAAGGAAATTTACCAGACATGCGGACCAACAAACCAGAATATGATGGCTTCACAATGACTTGTATAAATAGATTGATCTATTATAGGTTTCTTTAACATAGATATTGAAAATATATTATCAGGGTGAAGCGCAGGTGGAGTGTATTATAATAATCAATATGAAAAAGCCTCTCCACAAAGTTAATTAAATAAAATTCAAAACCGGCTTTCAACCTAAATGGTCATCATCAGTGCCAGAGAGAAGAATATATAGATGTAAGTGAGTCTATGATATCATGACTGAGACTGATATCATGACTGTCTCGGTCATGAACAACAAAAAAAGATTATCCGTATCATATTAGGACTGCAGCATGACAATACTTGTTTGACTCATTTTAGAAAACTAAAAATTATGACAGTTATAAACTTATTTATCTACCATACTTTATTATATATCAAGAAGAATATTTATTTATTTGACAAAAACAGCCTGACACACGACTATAACACAAAAAATAAAGACGCTCTGGTCATACCAGCCCACAGACTAAAAAAATCAGAAGTTGGTCATAACATACTAGGCATTAAATACATTAATAGTCTAGGTAAAGACATTCAAGAATTGCCTGAAAACCCTTTAAAAAGTATATTAAGGAATATCTTATAGAAAATCCTTTCTATACTCATCAGGAGTTTGTCAATAGGTCTCTCAAGTCTAAGAAATGATTGCTGTGTTTCAATATACACATATGTTTTATTTAATGTTATTCATTGTTTTTAAATCTATTGTTCATTTATGTAATTTTAATGTTAAATGTTGTATATAATAGTAAGTAAGCTTGGTATTAATTTTAACTTCATTCATTGATCCTATCATTAATTTTAATTATTTGTTTAAATATTTCTTTCATTTATTTATTTTATATTATTTTTTTTTAAATTAGTTATTTTAACTACCTAATATTAAGTGCAAATGAATAATTTTTTCTCTTCAAAAAAATGACAATATCCTAAAGTTTTATGACTTGTAAAACATGATGGAAATAAAGGCTATTTATTTATTTATTTATTTATATGATATCATAGACTCACCTACATCTATATATTCTTCTTTCCGGCACTCATGATGACCGTTTAGGTTGAAAGCCGGTTATGAATTTTATTAAATTAACTTTGTGGAGAGGCTTTTTCATATTGATTATTGAAAATATGTTTCATAAGCATACCTAGATAGTGAAGCGGCTCTATGAGGTTGTCTAGGTTGACTAGATATAGAACTAGTACTGGGTACAGAGCTAGCAGTACTACCAACATCTCTTCCTTCAATAGCTATAGGGATAATTCTTTCTCTTGGTATAGACGAGGCAACACTGCTTGTACTTCCACTTCCTTCTTCTTTACTTTCCTTGAGTAATGAAGTCCTGAGAAAAATAACAAGCATTTTTAAACAGGTCATAAGACAAAGGATAGACCCTGACCAGAGACTATAGATACTTAAACAGTAAGACTGTCAACTCAATGGTGGGGACCCAATTGAGGGGATTGAACAATAGACTTCCAGTCGCACACACACATATATATATATATATATATATATATATATATATATATATATAATATATAATATAATATATATATATTAAAACCTATTTTTTATTTTACACTATATTAAAGTCTTAGATTATTTATTTTCAGAAAGAGAATCAAAGATTTGCTTATTAACAATCCCATGTTATAATTTTGAAGATTATTTTCTTTATAAAAACTGCTTGATCTGTAGACCTGTATGACCTTTTCTATTGTTATGTATTTTTCTTAATGGAAACAATAAAGTTATATATTTACATAATATGTGTTCAATATTATTTGATAGATAAGTCGTCCACTAAAGAGCAAAAAGAATAACTCATGACAGTGGCGTAGCCAGGGGCTGAGGGACTTCAGCCCCCCCCCCCGAAATTTTTACATAACCTAAACCCGCAATAAATGTGTGAAAAAAATAAAACCTATAAAAAATATATAAAAAATAATAAATTATGTAACATATATTTTTAACCATAAACTTATAATATGAATATCATAATATATAAAACAAATATACAATGAAATTGAAAAATAAAAATAATTTGAAAACATTGACAATTATATATAATATATATATATATATATATATATATATATATATATATATATATATATATATATATATATATATATATATATATATATATATATATATAATATATATATATATATATATAATATATATATATATATATATATATATATATATATATATATATATATATATATATATATATATATTATATATATATATATATATATATATATAATACATTTTACATATACAATTTTAACATTCAGCCCCTCCCGAAATTAAATCCTGGCTACGCCACTGACACATGTCATGTTTTTTTTTTTTTTTTTTATGTTTCCTCTAATAATCACTACTAGAAGCCGTTTATTTTTCAGCAAGTTCCACAACTGTATTACATGCCTTTAAAAACAAATATGTATAAATCTGGTTTTTTCTTCTTAATATTTTTTTTCTTCTTTTGGTTAAAAAAGTGTTGAATGTTTTCAATCGGATATTTTCATTCAAATTAAAATGTTGAGATTCATAAAGTGTTTTCTTTTTTTTAATGATTCCAATCTGATATTTTCATTTAAATTAAAATACAAATAAATTGAAACATAAAATTTCAATTTTTCAAAATTTCGTATGTCTCTTCTTTTCTTTCAAACTGCAAATTTTATAATTTTTCTTAGGGATTTTGTTTCCTTAGATAGCTTCAAAATCTATGCTTTCAATAAAACGTATGAATTGTTCTTTTATATCTTTTTGCCAAAGTTTAGTAGCGGGTAGAGGCCAGCTATGGCCTAATGTCAAAACGTGTTGGATGAGTGGTTGTCATGTCATGTATCTAACAAATGTTTTTATAGTGTCCTTATTTTTAAAATACAGGGGGCAAGTAAGAGCTATATGGTCAGAAAACATGTATCCAAAACGATCAGACTTAGTAGTCTGGACATTTGTAAATATATTATCCAAGCAAGTATGGCTTGCCGGACGTGTGACATCAAACCAAGGTGGTTGTAAACCATAGGATGACAAAAGGTCGCTAAGACGCCTGGAGGTGCCACTATCCTCTAGCTGATTTATGATAACATCCCCAGCAAGATAAATTTGTTCAGATGTACTGGCTATCTCAAGAGCAGACTCTAAGTTATCAGAGAAAGAGTCAATTTTTCCGTTAGGTGAACGGTCTCCATTAGGTGAATAGGTCGGACAGTTCTGTTACTATGAATCTTGACGGCTGCAACTTCGATGTATTATTCTGATTATGTTTTCCTTCCAATATTCTGATTAGACATTGCTGATGAAGTATGCATTCAGTTTTCAGTATTTTTAGTTTGTCAAAAAGTTGTGCAGTAAGTTGTCGTTGTTTCTGTCTCGTGATTATCCGTATTATAGCTTTCTGTTGGATTAGTACTGTTCTTTTTGTCTGTTGCAGATCCCCAGGCCAGTATTCCGTATGATATTATCGAGTCTACCAGTCTGTTGTAAGTAAATTTTACTACAGACTGGGGTATTGTTATCAAATTATGAATAATTGGGTATTGTTATCGAATTATGAAGAGTCACCTGTGGTATAGTGGTTAAGGTATGCGGCCAATACACAGAATAAATGGACTTTAAACTTCCGAGTTTATTTAGTCATGGGTTCAATCCTAGCACGGGCCTCTAGGATTTTCATGAGAGGAATAAAAATTCTGTGTACATATTACTAATATTACTACATTACAATCGAAATATGAATAATTGGGTATTGTTATGGAAACAATGCTACTTCTTGTGATTTTCCTTACCTAGGAGCAGGAGTGGGAGGCTGTGTCGGATAAACAAACTGAGATGATCTGGTGTTTGCCACCATAGCCGGACCTGCTGGTGCCGTACCTGGTCCCATACTCCTCCACCTAGACATTCAAATCAAATAAATCATTCGATACCACTTTTTTAAGTTTTATAAACCATGAATAGTTGATCAAGAAGTTGTAGTTCATCCCTTTTTACTGAGTTTAAACGTTGAAAAGTCCAAAAACCGGATAATAAAATAGGAATAGAGTATTTGCACAATTTTTTTATTGCATTATCTATCTTTAAGTACATCATATAAAAGAACACCCAGTAAAATATTAGAATGCAAAAACTTATACTTTTGATGATACAGCAAAAAAACCAAAAATATATTTAAACATGTTCTTTTGGCGGGAAAACGGTATCGACTGCTAGTGTGACGTCAGACGTAAGAATACCGCCGTGTAGTACAATATTCACTAGAGCAACACTCATAAGAGTTTATTTTATACTGTCAACAAGATGATACTGACAGCTGTAATCATCACGTTCCTTAGGCATTTTATTACCTGGAACACGGCATTGTTTTGTTTCAGTCTTCTTTACATTCTATTGAACTGTAAGCAACTGTTGACCTTACGATATTTCTCACTAAAACTCCCCATCTGTACCTTAAACGACCCAACCTTTAGAACGTTCCATTTTCACCCCACTCTCTCACCCATTCCCCCTCTCCTCTTCTTAAAATGCTTATTTCGACTGTTTAAAATTAAATTAAATATTTATTACAGCTTAATCTATTTTATTAAACACATTTAATCATTGTATGAGCAAAACAATATTTTTTTGGAAAAATGAAAATACTCTAATATTGTGGTGATGTTTCTGCCAAGTTAGCCATAATTATGCCTAAAAATAAGGCGCGGTCGAATATCTAGAACGTTGGATCACCAACAAACTTTTTTTATAATTTTTTTTCAAAATTTTCAGTAATTAGCCAGATTTGTGATAAATGAAGCCTATTTCCGTAATCTGCACGCTCTTTTGGTTAATCTCAAAGAGTATTTACATTTACTCAATGATTTATTTTTAATCTAACTTGGTACATTCTGCCTCCGTAGACGTGGTCATATAGTACTGGACTTCGGCACTGGAGGTCCGGGGTTCACAGCCCGGGCTATGTTCTCAGTTTTTATGAATAGAATTTGATGTAAAAAGATTTTCGACAACTTTAGCTTTACTTTGAGCATAGTAGATGTGACTCACCCGAGGTGTTTCCCGCAGGGCGAATACCCTGAAGGGCCGAAAGGCCCTAAAACGGGCATTATTATTATTATTATTATTAACTTGGTACATACATAACTACTGAAATATTTTTGTGAAACATGCAATGATGTTATTTTCGGTACAAAAACATTATTACATGATATAAAGAATGATATAAAACAAATAAATTTGACGATAAATGGGATTAACACAAACAATCAAAAGATCGCCACGGAACTCACTAACATATCAAAAAACCAACTCTCTACCGTTAATGTTCTTGAGAACGTATCTGCTACTAATAATGTCATCACAAATAAGCTGGAATTAATGGAAGCAAATCTGCGAGAAATATCTAAGCCAGAAGGAGATAAAATAATGAAAACGGATGAAGAAATTGATAATAACGAAAAACCTAAACCTGAAGAAGAAGAAGAAACCAAACCTAAAGACGAAGAAAAACAGGAAGTTAAAAAAGATACTGTGAAAACAAATCAAAAACAAAACAAAAAAAGGTTCTAATGTAACTACGGGTGATGTTGATTCCTCAGACTTTTTTAAAATTGCGAATTCAACTAAAACTATTTTTATATCAAGATTCTGCAAAGAAACAACGGAAGACGGAGTAAAACAATTTCTCTACAAAAATATTGAGGAAGGTAACATATAAGATGTTGTAAAGTTAGACATAAAAACCGAAGATTATTCAGCATTCAAAGTCAAAGTAGATTCATCTGTTTATGGAAAAATAATAGATAAAACCTTTTGGCCAAAGGGACTTGTAGTCAAAGATTACCATTTTCGGATGAGCAAGAGAAGAACAGTAAAAATATAGTTTATAAATGTGAAAATATTGACAAGCAATCTCCCTGCGATTGTGAATTATTTTATGCCAATATAGTTTCTCTAAAAGATAAATATAACCTATTAGAACGAGACCTTCAATCTGAAGGTAAAAACATAAAAATAATGTGTTATACCGAGACATGGCTTAGAAGTGCAGAAGTTGATTTATACAATTTACCAAATTTTATAACCGTGTCAAATTTCTGCCGCGATGATAATAAGCCAAGAGGTGGAGGAGTATCAATCCAAATACACTCTGATTTAGGTCAGTATACAGTTTTAAAAGATATAGAAAAGCTATCAGTTGCACGAGACTTTGAAGTAGCTGCCATAAAAATAAAACCTAGTAGTACAGCCGTAATATGTGTTTATCGGACACCAGATAGCAATATAGACGTTTTCTTTGATAAACTAGAACACTGTTTGAGTATAGCAGAGAAAGTGGCAAGATATACTTATCTTGCAGGTGATATAAATATAGATCAGTTGAAGAGTGAAGATAAAAATAATATTCGCCTAAAAAATTTATTAACAACGTATGGAATAGAACCTACTTGGAACAAGCCTACTCGACCGGTAAGCAATTCATGCTTAGATAATATATTTACAAATGTAAAGCAGACTAATTCTACTGCCTTTTTTCAATATACTGATCATATAGCTCTCATATGTCCTTTAAATGTGGATAAAAAAATGCAAACAAACCCGAAAGTTTTTAAAAGAAGATTTATTAGCGAAGAAGGCAAATGTTACTTAACAAATTTATTTAATAGTGAAGATTATAATAAAAGCCTTGGTGAGCTAGAAATGGAAGACCTGTGGAACAACTTCATTACACAGATATGCTCGGCTTTTCCTGAAAAAATAAAAATTATAAATACAAACAAACAAGTAAATAAAAAAATATATTCTAAGGAAATAAGTGATATTAGAAATAAGTTACTTACCTTAACAGCAGTTGATAGGGATGTTTACTCACCGTACCTGAAACAGAAAATAAAAAAATTAAGGAAAACATATAAAAATAAATTAAAAGAAGAGAGATATAAAATCCATAGACAATATGTTGAGAAAAATAAGACTAATAGCAAGAAACTTTGGAAGATTATTAATACAGAATCTGGAAAAAATAAAAATAGAGATACTCAGTCTAATCTTGATAGTGAGCAATTGAATAAATACTTTACTAATATAGCCAAAAATTTGACAGAAAATCTTCCTCCCACCAATAAAGATCCTCTTAAAACTTTACCAGCTATTAATGAGCGAAGTATATTCTTAAGTTTAACTAATAAAAAAGAAATTGATTCAATTATACAGAATTTAAGCACGTCAACAGCAAATGATATATATTGTATAAATAACCAGTTTTTAAAAGAAGTAAAAGATATAATATCCCAACCCTTATGTGACTTAATAAATTTAACTTTTATGAAAGGATATTTTCCAGACTGTTTAAAGCAAAGTAAAGTGATACCAGTGCATAAGAAAGATGATGTAAATGAACCAGGAAACTATCGTCCAATAACGCTAGTACCAGTTTTTAGTAAAGTTATTGAGAAAGTTTTAATCTCCAGAATGGTAAGTTTTCTTGAAAAGTATAATATCTTAAATAAAAATCAATATGGTTTCCGTAAAGGGAGAACCACAGCAAATGCAATAAATAGGATAACACAGTTTATTTATGATACTTTTGAAAATAAAGAAGAAGCTATTCTGTTATCATGTGATTTAACAAAGGCGTTTGACTGTGTATGTCACAAACTACTTCTACGTAAACTATACCATTATGGGATTAGAGGTATATCTCTCGAGCTAATAGCTTCCTACTTAAAGAATAGATACCAGGTAACAACATTTAATGGTAAAACAAGTAAACATGAAGAGAATATACATGGAGTACCGCAAGGCTCAGTGCTAGGCCCTCTTCTTTTTATATTATATATAAATGATATACCAGATTGTGGATGCTTATGTGTAAATTATTGTGATGACACCACTTACGTAATAAGAGGAAAAAATAGAGACCATGTTACTTCCAGTTTAAATACAGTTACCTCAAATGCTAAAAACTGGTTCACTGCAAATAAGTTAACACTAAATGAAAGTAAGAATCAATTAATACTACTAACACTAAAAAATAATAAAAAAGACTTACCGGTAAAGTTGCTTGGAGTTTTCATTGATCAAAGTTTATCATGGGAAAAACATATTGAGAGTCTAGCAAAAACACTATCAAGTTGCATTTTTATGCTGAGAAAACTTTCCAAAACTTTCGACTCAGATGTCTTAAAAAACATATATTATGCTCAGTTTTATTCAAGGTTGACATACTGCTTAGCTGAATGGGGCTCTGCTCCAAGTGCGACTAATATCTTCTTAATGCAGAAAAAGGCATTAAGAATAGTTTTAAATAAAAAGTGGGGATGAGCATTGTAAGCCATTGTTTAAAGCTCAAAAAATGCTCACTCTCCCTTCGATGTATATATATAGTATAGTAACTAGTTACAAACATATGTATAAGGAACTAGCTACCAAAGAGCACTGCTATGACACTAGAACTTGCATAAATACACCTGCTCATAGATTAAGCAAGACAGCTACGTCACCTCTGCATATGGCCATTAAGTTTTTAAATAAAATTAATGTGGAGGCTTTTGATTTGGATGCCAAGGCTTTTAACAAAGCACTCAAGATGACATTAATAGACCATGCATATTATTCAGTAAAGGAATTTCTGCTAGGAGAAAATTTAACTTTGTAAAGCTTTAAAAAATGTTTTGACCTGTGTTCTTTTCTTTTGTAAAGATGTTTCAACACTAATAAAGAATTTATTTATTTATTTATTACTGTTAGACGTCAATATTTTGTGTTATATTTTGACATGTCAAAATTGACGTCTAACAGTAGTTATGTATGTACCAAGTTAGATTAAAAATAAATCGTTGAGTGAATGTAAATACTCTTTGAGATTAACCAAAAGAGCGTGCAGATTACGGAAATAGGCTTCATTTATCACAAATCCGGCTAATTACTGAAAATGTTGAAAAAAAAAATTTAAAAAAAAAGTTTGTTGGTGATCCAACGTTCTAGATATTCGACCGCGCCTTATATATTTAATTGATAAAAAAATACAACCAAAAAAAAATTTAAATAATTAGAACTAGTTGAGCTCGCAAAATTAAACTAAAAATTTGAGTACATGGGCACATCTGAACTTTTCCTAATCACATTGGATTAGCTTGGACTAATACTGCTAGAGGATACTTACGGAGGGTGTGGCACTGTGCTGGTTTCAGGTCTAGATAGTCGTCTCCTGGGTAATGTAGAGGATTTCCTCTCTCCGGACATAGCGCTCTCACTGATAGCATGCGATATGACCTGCAAGACAAACGATATATCTCTCAAAATATTACATTATAATGTAATCTTTCAAGAGGACATTGTAATCTCCTTAAGAGAAGACTCAGAGGAGATTCACTAATTATTTGCTGGAACACCCCAACAATGGACTCTCCCTTTTGAGCTACGTTAACAGGCTTAAAAGCCTTTCATGTAGCCTGCCAACCTGGAATCTCTACTAGAAAAGAGAGTGGAATCACTATTGTATTTCAGAAAATGCAGACTCCTGCCGAAGCATAAATTCTCAGCCCTTTTTGTAACTACCCCCTACCCCAACCCTTCTAACTAGGGCGACAGAGTCTAACATTTCAGAAAATACCGACTTCTGAGCATTCTCATGCTGACTCACCTTCAGAGCATTCTCTTTCTTCTGTTTATCAATGGGAGATAACGGCTCCATTTCCTCTCCGATCTCATTCCTTATCAGCTGATCAAGATGCACAGTCGACGCTAACTTGTAATCAAAATTACTCGGAGAAGATATATCCCGTTTCTCTCCTACTGTTTCTTCTACTTTAGCTTCAGCTTGTTCTTCAACCGATGGTTTCGGAGGTTCTTGGATCGGTTCTTGACTAGGTTGCACATTCTCAGGTTTCTCTTCCGTTTCAGTTATAACTGGTTCCTTTACCTGAATAGAATAGAATTTTATTTACAACTATTAAGATAGATACAACTATTAAGTGGGATGAGATGAGAAGGATATGGGGTCAGGAGACCTGGCAGAGAACAAATAAGGAAAAATGAGTTGTGGAGTTTCAAGTAATGAAATAAAACAGAGTCCCTCCACCAATGATATATATTTGACATAGCCAGCTTTCAATCTTTATCAGTTGCCCACCGACTGACATTAACCAACAACTCACCTCTCTACGTGGCAAGAAAATGCTTCAACAAGCTTCCACGAGAAATGGCTTCACTTGCTGAGCCGAGCTTTAGTCAACTCATCAAAGATATTTTGATAAAAAAAAGCTTATTATACATTAGACGAATATCTAAACGATAATCTGTAAATATTGCAATTAGTAATTTTAAGTTAGTATTTACGAAACTAGACAATGTTGAGTCATTGTAACAGTGGGTATTATTATTATTATTATTATTAATATATTCTTCAGCTACTTAATTGTTATTGTGTTAGTTTAGTTTATTCTTACCATGTCAATTACTCTGACGAAGAGAGAATAAAGCCACTATCTTCACATTATTTTATTGTAAGCTGTCAATAGAATAATGTGTAATACTATATTTGTAATTTAAACATTAGCGTGTGTATATTGTATATTCTACCCGTAGTACCAACATAATACCGAAAAAAATCCTAAAAATTTCCTACAATTTTAATTAAAAATTCTGTCAAGTTGGCAACACTTTCACTTTTCCTCCCTAGGGAATAAAAGTACATTTACAGTGTGAAATAACAAGACTGTAAGTAGAACTTACAATACAAGGAGTAGATAAAGGTATATTTTAAGAAATATTTGATTTGAAGGAGTACAAAATGAGTCACATTCTTTCAGGTCCAACTCTTGGACTAAATGTGTTTCCTTTTAGTTCATAATTTGTTTAGTTTCTTCTATAATTAATTAAAATTAATTCCAAGGTATCCCTTTGCTCGAGTTTTTAAATTCTTTAAACTAGATATCTTTAACTCTTTTGGATAAATGGTTGAATAATTTCAATCCTAATATATAATGGCCAACTTCTGCCTTACACCTTGAAGGTCCAGAGTTCGCAGCCTGGGCTATGCTTTAAGATTATATGAATATGTTTTAAAAAGATTTCGCAAATTTTAATTAATTATTTGAGGATAGTAGAAGCAACCCACCTGAGGTGGATCCAGCAGGGTGAATACCCTGATGGATCGAGAGGCCCTAAAAAACACTTTTTATTTATTTTATAAATAAAAAATAAACTAACTAAACTAGTAATAACTAGTTTATTAAACTAGTAATAATTTTTTTTATTACTAGTTTTTTATTACTATTTATTTAGTTTGTTTCTAGTAATAACTAGAAATAAACTAGTTAACTCCCGAAGCTTGAGGGAGATAAACTAGTTAACTTCCCGAGGGAGATAAATAGTAACTCCCGAAGCTTGAGGGAGATAAACTAGTTAACTCCCGAAGCTTGAGGTAGATAAACTAGTTAACTCCCGAAGCTTGAGGGAGATAAACTAGTTAACTCCCGAAGCTTGAGGGAGATAAACTAGTTAACTCCCGAAGCTTGAGGGAGATAAACTAGTTAACTCCCGAAGCTTGAGGGAGATAAACTAATTAACTCCCGAAGCTTCAGGAGATAAACTAGTTAATTCCGAAGCTTCAGGGAGATAAACTAGTTAATTCCCGAAGCTTGCCAAAGGGATATTACTTACATTTAGATTTTACTTCCACAGAAATTATGGAAGTTATTTGAAGAATATGATTTGGGAGTTAAACTCCAGGGTAAAGTAATATATAAACCAAGTAGGGAAACAAACACGATTTCTGTCAGCCCTGGCATGTAGTTCACATTTTGTCCACCAGGGAGTTGGATCAAATTTTTCTATGGGCGTAAATGTAAACAAACTATTTAAGGTCTTCAAAAATTTTGTTTTTATTGCATTTATTTGTACAATTTAGTTTAAAATGTTAATAATTTGTGTTAGAAATACGTTTTGTCACATCTAATAGAGGTTTAAGTGCGAATCTTTAAATACTAGGTTTGTTTAAATTACTTAAAACGAGCGGCTAATTAAACTTTTTTTTCGAGTGCACTACTTAACTTAGTACATTTTTACGAGTGGTATTTGTTTTTTCCCTTTCAAATATTAATTGTAATTAGTAATAAAACAAATTTAACTAAACAGTTTTGAATATAATAAAAGCAATCGTGATTTTAAGTTATATTTAAGGCAATACATTGTCGTCTGGATGTTCTTCAAAATCTTAATAAAAACATGTACTTTACCTTTACTATATTTTTCTTTTTCTTTAACTAATTTATTTAACAATTATTTAACAGATTTAATACAAAATCATTAAACTATCACGTACATATTAAAGTAAAGAAAAAACTATTAAAAGTAAAACTCACCTAATGTTATCAGGGTTGCCAATAAAACTAAGTACAAAAAAACGTAAATCCTAAGAGGCACATGCGCAGTTATTCCAATATTAGCAATTTTTTATTTTTGAGCCAGCTATCAGCTGATCACGCATGTCTGAATTTTTTTACACAGTTAGTATAGGAGTTTCCCTACTTGGTTTATATATTGCTTTACTCCAGGGAAATAAACTGTCACTTACAGTCTTTTTAACAGATTTCTTAGACGACTTTTTAGGTGTTGCAGGAACAGGCGTTGCAGAAACAGGCGTTGCTTTCTCAGGAACTTTTTCAGGGGACGAGTCGGATATACTCGGCTCAGGCGATGCTAATTTTTTAACTACAGGTTTCTTTTTAGGCTTCTCTTTAGGTTCTTCTGGTTTAACTTCGTCGGGTTTAACAGGTTCGACTGGTTTAACTTCAGCCTGTTGAGAAGAACAGGGTTCAACCTTCTCCGTTTCAGTTTTCATGTCGGATAACTTGACCTATGGAAAAAACATTGATGGTTAAAAAAAAATAAAAAAAAATCAGGTAGCGCCTTAGAATAATACTAATATAGAAGGAGCATATGACCGTAAACACAATGTAATTCTACTGATAACACGAAAGCCGGTTAACTGGTGGTCTTAAGTAAGAGTACCAACCTAACAACAAAACATTATTTTATATGTGTCATAAACATCTATTAATGAAGAAAGATCGTAAAGAACAAATATAATAACTTAAAACACCTGCTGAGTATTTAATAAAACCGGTCTTAGATGGCAAAACGATAGCGGAATACAAGAATCTACATTTAGTTAACGAGAACTACTTTTAATATAACTTTAATTAAAAACGTTAACCTACAATTTAAAATGTATAAAATGTTGTAATGCACCGATATTTATATTAGTATTTTATGAATAATCAATCATTAATTAATAATAGAACATAATAATTCAGCAACCGGAAGTATTGCCAACTTTTTTATAAAGAAAATTGTATATTGTTAGGGTGGCAGCATTACTTAAGACCACCAGTGAACCGCCTTTCGTGTTATCAGTAGTGCTCCTTCTATTTATATAGTATTATTCTAAGGGTAGCGGGTAGAAGATTCACTACGCTCATCCTCACAGCTTCAAACTAGTTTAGCTCTTTCTCAGACGGCAAAATATAAATTTCACTCCCCACAGACCCCCACTCTATATTGCTTGACTTTCATGATCCAGAAATTACGAATCGTTAAACCCTATCGTTTGAATAGTTTTATAATCACAATTCAAACAATAAGGCCTCTCTAGTAATGATATCTTTATATCATTTGATACTACCGAGTTTGGCAAAAAAGGAATAGTTGACACAATATAATTGTGCGAGAGACACCTAGGAAATGTAACAAGCTAAATGCAATGCTACATCTGGGAACTGTTCCATCATTCGACATTCGTCATCATTGATGGCTCGACATAATGTCAACATAATGGCAAGCATGTCCCACTGTTTCGTTACATCTAATTCATCAGGGCGCCAACAGAGCCTGAACTCACTCTGACCTTCAATTAATTCCGAAGAATGTAATATGAAGTATTTACCAGAGACGAGCGGTGCTCTCTTACCGCCACCATGCATGGCAAGCAAAACATATATCATTTGATACTACCAAGTTTTGCAAAACATGAATAATTGACACAATATAGTGCGAGAGATTAGGAAATGTAACAAGCAAAATGCAATGCTATATCTGGAACTGAGCCATCAATAATGACATTTGTCATCATTGATGGCTCGACATAATGTCATGTCCAACTCTGTTTTGTAATGTCTAACTCATCAGGGTGCTGACAGAGCCTGAACTCACTCTGACCTTCAATGAAAACAGAGTGGGACATGACATTATGTCATTATTCGACATAATGACATGTCGAATGATGGAACAGTTCCCAGATGTAGCATTGCATTTTGCTTGTAACATTTCCTAGGTGTCTCTCTCACAATTATATTGTGTCAATAATATCTCTATAATGTTTCACAATTTAACTAAAAAGGCCTCTCTAGTAATAATATCTCTTTGATATTTTAAAATTCAACTAATAGAGCCTCTCTAGTAATCATATCTTTTTAATATTTTAAAATTTAACCGATAGGGCTTCTATAGTAATAATATGTTTAAGTCTGTACTCATTCAAAAAATTATTTCTATAGCAAGATTAATCTGTATAAAACAATTTACTAACAGGAGAAGTATTAGCGGTAGACGGAGCGCTGGGGACACTTCCCATGGAATGAGATCTGACGACAGCAGGTTTAGCAGCCTGTTTCAACGGGTTGTTGAGACTTAGCAACAAATCTAACCGAACCGGCTTCTCTGCCGAGAGTTCCAAAGCTTTCTTCACACACGGAGTCTCGTTTTCATCTGCATTCAACCACGGATGGCTACAAACTCCGACTATGTCCAGTCTGCAATATAACACACGTATATTGACAATAATACAGGTAAGAAAACGAGAGGCCTTCGACCTTTTTGCCGCTACCCTGGGTAGGGGACAATAACAAGGTCGATTTTTTACCAAGTTGCATTTCGATCTGAGAAAATGGTTCCGTTGTTATTGTGTCCCCTAAAAAACGTATAGGAACAAAAATTTCATACGTTTTGACTCACGAGGCTCTGCCGGGGGAAATTACTAATATTTTAGCTCTCGAGGCTCAGCAGACAGATATAATAAAAGAGCTGAAATCTTTCTGTTGCATATTAAATATCATCTACGACTAGTCAACTAATAGAGAGATATTAACAATAAATACCTTTATTACAAAATAATTGCCTTTTCCTGTCTTCCTTTAAAAGTAAATATTGTTTCAAATTAATTTTAATTATTAGTTTAAGTAAGTAGTTTTAATTGTTAAATTATTTGATTGTATTTTTCATTAAATATACATATATTTAGGCATGATTATGTACAGCCTGACAGAAACATTGCCACAGTAACAGTCCTTCAGAAGGGACGTAAAGCCGGTGGTCTCGAGCCTGTGCGTTGTCAGGTACTCGTTAAAGATCCCTTACCCTAAATGAAACTGGGTATAGGCAAAATTTAGGAACCTCATAGTAGATTCATTATAATACTATAGTGTGTCTGCCTTGTAGTTTAAAGTGTGTGGAGGTTTGGTTTAACAGAGAGAGCACGTGTTGTTCCCAGTTTTCACTAGACTATAAGAGTCAGTGAAAATATGTATGATTGCTTGAAAAAAGCATGAGAGGAACCATAGAAATTCACGGCTCTTCTGTCTTGATTAGATGAAATATACCTACACTTGAAATTAAAAGGAGTAGAACACTATGTGCTGATAAAAGGGCCCAACAACGTGGCCTACTTTCCTGGTAGTTACTACCTACCCCCCGCCCCCATTATTACTACATAGAACATGGTTAAAATCAGTTGACAGCGTAGGAAAATAGTGTGAGGGAGCCAATGATGTTACTCTTAGATGTTAAATGTCTTATCAGACTAACCTCATTGGTTCCTTAATACTATTTTCCCACGCTGTCAACTGATTTTAACCATGCGCTATACTATAATGCTAACACAATACTATGGTATAAATAATGGAAAAAATACAATTCATTCACCTTTCACTGCCGTCCACCGTCAGCAAGGACCGTATTAAACCCGACGCACCTGCGGAAATAATATACAAATTAATACATTCATCACAAGAAACACACGTTACACTATATCTTAGAATAATACTATATATAGAAGGAGCACAAGACCGTAAACACAATGTAATTCCACTGATAACACGAAAGCCGGTTGACTGGTGCAACTAAGTAATGCTGCCAACCTGACAACAAAACATTATTTTAATTGTGTGTCATAAATAGCTAATTATGAAGAAAGATCGTAAAGAACAAATATTATAACTTAAAACATCTGCTGAGTATTTAATAAAACCGGTCTTAGGTGGCAAAAGGGTGGCGGAATACAAGAATATATATTTAGTTGACGAGGACTACATTTTATATATAATTTTAATAAATACGTTAAACTACAATTGAAAATGCTTAAAATATTGTAATGCACCGATATTTATATTAGTATTTTATGAATAATCAATCATTAATTAATAATAGAACATAATAATTGCGCAACCGGAAGGAAGGCCAACTTTTTTTTTTAGAAAATTATTTATTGTTAGGGTGGCAGCATTACTTAAGACCACCAGTCAACCGGCTTTCGTGTTATCAGTAGTGCTCCTTCTATATATAGTATTATTGTAAGCACTATATACATTCAACAGGTTGAAATATAATGTCATCAAAATAATCAACAAAAAAGTTTAATTTTTGTTGTTAATGTCAATTTTTAATCAACATAAAAAAATTAATTTCCGAACAACACAACTACAGAGGTAGACTGATTTTTGTACAGTTTCAACTTTCTAGCATAAATACACTGGGAGCTACGATAATAACAACCACACACACACAAACATACAGACAAGACAACTTGGTGAAAACCAATCAGGAGGTCTAAAAAACACCTAAACTGATAATTTCAGTGACATCCCGATTTCGCATTTAAGTAGATACTCACTAGAGGGAGTTTTAGGTTCGTAATATTCTCCGTGGGAGATCTGTTTCACTAATCTCTTGAAGTTAGATCCATCGAAAGGCATAGCTCCGTAGACTAGAGTGTAGAGAAGTACTCCCAGGGACCTGCGCAAACAAAAGTTAAAACACTCATTCATCTAATAATAATAATAAAATGTTTATTAATTATAAATACAAAATTAGATGCAAGATACATATGTTACAAAATAATTTTATAATAGAATAATAAATAAATAATTAAATAAATAAAAGCTTTATTGTTTAAGATTTGCAATGGCAAACATACAAACGTCGAACGATATTATTTTAAAACAAAGAAAAAAATTCTTCAATTTTATATATAGGATTTTCCTTAAGTAAATTTTTAATTCTCTTATCAAAATCATTGTCATCAAGATTTCTAATTTCTGCCGGAAGGGTGTTGAACAGGTGAACTCCTAAGTAGGAGAAACCCGTCTCAGATCTGGTAAGTCTATGTTGGTTATTATATATATTATTTTTATGAACATCTGAATTTTTAATAAAGCTATTATCTCTAATAGAGATAATTTAAGTTTGATAGAGTAACTATCAACATATGTTACAAAATAATTTTATAATAGAGCAACTATCAAACTCTTTAAGAGAAAAAATAAACTTTAAGCCGCAAAAGCATGAGCTTGTTGTTGAGCATTGAGCGCGGCTTTAGTCTTCTTATTAATAGTTTCTTTTTCCTTATTAATAGTTTCTTATAAATAATAAATAACACCAACAACCACGTCTCTCCACTAAACATTATCTATTAAATTGACAGAGCCGGCTTTCGGCAAATAGCCATCAACAGTGCTGGTGAGATGTAGAAAGGAGGATCTCGTCCAGTGACTGGTAGCGGACTGTACGTCAGTCACTGGACAAGATCCTCCTTTCTACATCTCACCGGCACTGTTGATGGCTATTTGCCGAAAGCCGGCTCTGTCAATTTAATAGATAATGTTTAGTGGAGAGACGTGGTTGTTGGTGTTATTTATTGTAAAGTACTCCACGGCGCTTTTAAAAGTCATTCTTATAAATAGTTTAGTTTCTGTTAGTAGTTTTCTTAAATTATGTTTACTTAATTAGTATTTTTACAGTGTATCGTCAAGTATAAAAATCCCCAAGGTCATATGCATTTTGGGGATCGACCAATCAGAGAAGCCGCTGCCAACCCCTCTCTTGAAAGAGAAAAAAAAAATCCCTACTCCCATAACCCCTGTAGGGAAATAACCTCCTTCCCGGCATTCGTTCACTTCGTTTGTGGTTCTTCTTGTGTTTATTATTTCCCTTCACAATTCATTTTTTTCCACATTTGCATAATTCCTAAATAATAAAACTACACCAAAGAATTGTAGAAACATCGCCAAGAAAACACGGGTAACATAACCTGATTTGTTTACAAAGTTTTTTCCCCGCTGCCTTTTTGTAGGGATTTTTTTTTTTAGAATCGGTGGTGCCTAAACTGAGCTGTCAATATTTTTAAGGTCGTCGATACACTGTATATGACTTGGTTAGTTTTTGATAAAAAAATTTAAAATAAGATTTCTTAAATATAAGGAAGAGAATTTATTAATTAAAAAGTTAGTTAATAATATTAAATAAAATATAATAAAAATATTATTTAATCAAAGGTTAATTTGGAGGTGGTTTTAACCACAGGATTATTTCCTTTTTAAAATCTTTAAAATACAGGTTAGTTTTTATCTCATCTGGTAGCATATTAAATAAAATTGGACCTCCAGTAGCAGCATGTCGTTGCATCATTGATGTTCTACATTTTAAACTTCTTAATTTTCTGTTAGTTTTGTTTCTAGTGCTGTGGTTTTAATGATTTATATTGTGATTTTTATGTGCTGTGATCTCGAACAAAATCAGCAGTGCTTTGCTAATAAATGTATATACAGTCTATCGTTTAAATTAAAAATCTTGACAGGTCAGTTTAGGCACCACTGATTCTAAAGAAAAAAAAATCCCTGCAAGAAGGGAGCGGGAAACAACTATGTAAACCATAGAGATATACACTAGAGGGGGCATAGCCTATCTTAATACATTGAGAAGCCTAAAACATCTATTTGGGGCTCTTAGGGACTCTGTGTAACCTCATTGAAACCTCCTCTAAGAGTGAGTTAAAGTTATAATAAATCAATTAATTTCGACTTCCTATAAATTGATTTTGTTTTGTATTGTATTTTTAACGTTCTACTATTCGCGATTCAAAGTCCGTAGCAGCGCCACTGTCGCTGATAAGAAATTGATAACGAAAGGGTGATCGTTGTTAAAGTCCTTATGGGGGTTTTCTGGGTTTTCTTATTTGTGACGATTATTTCTTTAAATTTTTTTATCAAAGTGCTTTAATTTAACTAATTTTAGGGCGTATGAACTCAGTAGAATCACAATTTCATTGAAAAATAGCGTTTTAATAGGTTGTCACGAGTATTTAAATTGAGTGATAAGAAGACGAAGATCATAATATAGTGTTTTATTTTATTTATTGTTAATTGATGTTACTTTTAAATAATTTTAGTTTGCACAAACACACAAAATTACCATTTAATTGCATTAAATTGTTTAAATTAGTTGTAACAGGTATTTAAATTAACTGATAACAAGCCATTTTCACTGTAATGGTGTTTTAATTTATTAATCATTTTTATTTACGCACTAAAATAATTAATAACTCAATAAATTCACTTTTTGTAAAATGTTTGTTTAAATTATCCGTTTAGGTTTTATTATTTCTGGGTTAAATCGGACAAATCCAAGTCTGTAGTGATAAGAGCCTGATTCTATATTTAAAATCCTGGAATTATCAAAATATTTATCTACGAAATATTTGCAATTTTTTTAGTACCGATGGTCGTTCTAATAATTTTCATCACATTTATCACAAATTAACAAACAATAAATAAATAAAAGAAGAATTTTCAACGGCTCCCATGCTAATCCTATGATAAAAAAAGTTTTGATCACCCTTTCGTTTTCCCGCCATTGGTATTGCCAACCTTACAACTATCTCTTTGAATCGCGAATAAGTTATTGTAATTTTCTACTGGTTATTCGATTATATTTTTAGCGAAGGTTGTCAGGTAACTTTTTCGATGTTTCAAAATTTAACCTATAGAGCCCCTCTAGTAATAATATCTCTATGATGTAAACAAATCAGGTTATTTTACCTGTATATTCTTGGCGATGTTTTTTTTTACATTCCATTTGTATAGTTTTATTTTGTAATATCATGTTTAAGATTAATTTGAAAGTAGTTTTCAAAACGATGTAAACACAAGAAGAACCAAAAACAAATTGAACGATAACCGGGAAAAAGGTTTTTTCCCTATAGCGGTTATGGTGGTAGGGATTTTTTTCTCTTTTAAAGTGCGGAGTTGGCAGCGGCTTCTCTGATTGGTCAATCCCCAAAATGCTTAAGACCTTGGGAATTTTTAAACCAAATGATAGACTGTAGGTACAATTTTTTTCAACAAATTTTCTTTGAAAAAAAATCGCTAATGAAATTAAGTATAAGACTCACCAGCAATCCACCTCAGGTCCGTAGTAAGGTATACCAGATACTATCTCAGGTGAAGCGTACAGAGGTGAACCACAGAATGTACTTAGCAGTCTGCTCGAGTCGAACACATTCGATAGTCCAAAATCAGCTAACTGAAACAATAATATAGTCCATAAAGATATATTTGTGGAGTGCAAACAAATTTAGACAAGAAAAGGGTTACTGAGGAAACGAAGAAAAAAATCTATCCACAAAAACAATAGTTTTTTTTAGGTAGTACGTAATTGAGCACTTTATTGGACCGTTTTTAGGATGAGAAGCCAATCATTATTGTTATAGGAGGTTATTTAGTACTTTTCACCTCCGAGGACAATAATGAATGTAAAAAAACTCCTAGGACATAAAAGTAATTCATATATTGCCGCCATTACTGTAATGTAGCATGTTCAAAAAACAATCTGTGTAAAACCTTCATGAGGTTTCTTTAAAAACGTTCATTTTGTTTCTGTTTTTGTTCGTAGACTAATTTTTTTTTTTTTAAAAGGTGTTCTAATTGACAATTTTTGTGTGTTTATTTGTAAAGCTTTTACATTTTTGAGTAAAAGTGTGAAGCTATAAATGAATTCATTGAATTCATCCATAGTTACTTATATAGCATAGTTGAATTCATTTTAAATTTACTTAGTTAGACACATGACATAAAAAAACATTCAAAATTTTATTATTTTCCAACTTTTTCATTTTTGTCATTTTTTAAGAACTGAAGAAGCTCAGGATCCCTGGGCGAAAGCTCTTCAACAATTTATTTTCAATAAATTTTTATAAGGACTAAAGTCTTCATTAATTTAATTGATATTAAATTTGTAATAGTCCAAAAAGCTCTAAAGTTATTAAAATGTAAAAGCTTTACAAATAAACACACAAAAATTGTCAATTAGAACACCTTTTAAAAATGAAAAACGACGTCTCCTAATAGCACTGCGGAGCTTTGACTTTCAGGTCAGGGCTATAGAATGAGTTTGTGCACTGACATCTGGGTGCTAGAGTTCTTTGTCGGGTGGCGCTGGACTGGCCAGAGCGGTGAGCCTAGCTAGAGTCTGGTGATGCTAGTGGAACTGATGGGATTGGTGAAACTGGAAGTACGAGGTCAAGTGAGACTAATGTGATCAGAGGAGCTAGTAAGACTAGATGAAACAAGCACACAGTGAACTAGTAGTCGGCGCTAGCCAGAACGGTGAGCCTAGTGAGTCTAGCTGGTCTAGATGAACTAGGCAAACTGTGAACTAGTCGCGGGCACTAGCCAGAACAATGAGTTTGGATTGAGTCTGGTTGGGCTGGATGAACTAGACACACTGTAAACCGGTTACATATGCTGCCATGTACGGAGGGGGTGCTTCCTAGATGATTGGATGTGCACATACTCAGGGGTTAATGTTGAGTGAGATTTGAGTGAGGGGAAAACGCTAAATGACCCTACGGGTTAAAGCGTAAAAAAAAAAAAAAAAAAAAAAAAATTAGTCTACGAACAAAAACAGTAACAAAATGAATGTTTTTAAAGAAACCTCATGAAGGTTTTACACAGATTATAATATGGACGATAATATGGAGGTAATTGGACGTTTGTTTTTTTTTTTTTCAATTAAGTATATAGCGCAGTTTATTTAATGAGTGCTACCTCAAAAAAATAGTGTATGCCATCCGGCTGAGAATGTCTTTATGTCTTGGCAATTTTTCCCGACTCGCTTCGCTCGTCGGTAAATCTAATTGCCGTGACATAAAAACACACTTCTCAGCCTTGTGGCATAAATAAGTATTATTGACAAAGGGCTTTCAGCCTAGTAGTAGTAGTAGTAAGAGTGGACAGTAGTCAAGGCTGGTGAGTAGGCCACACTTTTGGGTCCTTTTCACCAACCCCAAAATCAACCCACCTATCCCTATACCTCCACTACTTTCTCCTCGTCAAACCTCCTGCCACGATAAATGAAAGTAATAATGTCCTGCCATCATAGAGAGCTTTCAGTCTAACATGAGGTCATCAGTGCCGTGAAGATAAAGATGAAAGTTATAAATACATAAAACATTGTGCCAAACTTTTCAAAGAAAATAAGATTTAAACGCTTTATTCAGCATGCATTTTTCAGTTTTACTATACATTAAAAATAGACACCATGAATTAAATAATAATAAAAATCATGGTTATTCAACTAGATTTCATACAAATGTAAATATGCCATTCTCCAGACTTAGTAAATCAAGTCAATCACCGATGGTGAATGGAATCAAATGTTTTAATAAGCTGCCTACTAGTATTGTAGATCTTCCTATGGATTCCTTTAAAAAGGTAATTAAAGAAATACTGATTAATAAAGCATATTACTGTGTCAATGACTTCCTAAATGACATTATAGTGTATCCTGAAATATTGTAAACTGGTACCTTTTTAACTTAATAATATCTAAATGATTTGCATGATTGGTCTCCATATTAGTTTAGTAGTGATAAGTGGGCACAAATGAGACAAATATATAAATAATATATATTAAATAATATATATTAATAATATCTTATATAATTTTTATTTATTGTAATTTTTTTTTTTTAATGTTTTAATTTGTATTCATGAATTGACTATTGTGAGGCCTTAGAATGTAAGGCAACCACAAGCTTATAATAAATAAAAATTAATAAAATAAAAACTATTTACTTTCCCGAGATGGTAACAGCTCGGTGAGACAAGTAAGACAGAAAGGTTTATAAAAAGAAGATGGCTAAACTTAGAATAATACTATATATAGAAGGAGCATAACTGATAACAGCAAAGCCGGTTCACTGGTGGTCTTAAGCAATGCTGCCACCATAACAATATGTAATTTTCTTATAAAAAAGTTGGCAATACTTCCGCTTGCTGAATTATTATGTTCTATTATGAATTAATGATCAATTACTCATAAAATACTAATATAAATATTGGTTTATTGTAATTTTTAGGCATTTTAAATTGTTTTTCAACATTTTTAATTAAAATTATGTTAAAAGTAGTCCTCGTCATAAATGTAGATTCTTGTATTCCGCTACCCTTTTGTTGTCTAAGTCCGATTTTATTAAATACTCAGCAAGTTTTTAAAGTAAAGGTAATAAAGTAATGAGATACAAATCTCATTAATGAGATACATTATCTCATTAATGAGATACAATATCTCATTAATGAGATACAATATCTCCTTAATAAGATTGTATCTCATTAAGAGATACAATATCTCCTTAATGAGATAAAATATCTCATTAATGAGATACAATATCTCATTAATGAGATACAATATCTCATTAATGAGATACAATATCTATTAAGGAGATATTGTATCTCATTAATGAGATATTGTATCTCATTTGAGATCTCATTATTGTATCATTAATGAGATATTGTATCTCATTGAGGAGATATTGTATCTCATTAATGAGATACAATATCTCCTTAATGAGATAAATATCTCATTAATGAGATACAATATCTCCTTATGAGATACAATATCTCATTAATGAGATACAATATCTCCTCAATGAGATACAATATCTCATTAATGAGATACAATATCTCCTTAATAGAGATACAATATCTCCTTAATTAATGAGATATAAATGAGATAAAATATTCATTAATGAGATACAATAATGAGATACAATATCTCATTAATGAGTAATAAAGTAATGAGATACAATATCTCATTAATGAGATACAATATCTCCTCAATGAGATACAATATCTCCTTAATGAGATATTGTATCTCATTAATGAGATAAAATAACTTAATAATGAGATAAAATATCTCATTAATGAGATACAATATCTCCTTAATGAGATACAATATCCCGTTAATGAGATACAATATCTCGTTAATGAGATATTGTGTCTCATTAAATTATTACTTTACTGTGATGTAGTTTTTTTAGCTATTTAGAACCTTTTTATGTACTTTTTAATGTTTTTAAGTAGTCTGTGATAGTTTTATGCAAAGTTAGTTATTGTTCTGAAGATGACCACAATGTTAGCTGAATAATTAAAACAAAATAAATTTTATAACACATAGAATTAAAGCCTACTTTTATCTAGTAATTTAATATAAGTCACTGTAGTTTTGTTGTTTATTTGATTATATTGATAGTCTGCATTAGTGTTCAGGTTACTTTTTCAATGTTTTAAAATTCAACTAATAGGACCCCTCTAGTAATAATGTCTCTATAGTAGCACCCAGAATAAGGATAATAATTATTATTATTTAGGCTGGGTTTGAACCCTAAACCTCTAGCTTGAAAGTCAAACACTCTACCACTGAGCTACCAGTCCTCAGTCCATATAATCATTATAATTATCACTAAAGGTTATCTACTCACCTTGGCATTGCCATTTTCATCCAATAGAATATTTTCTAATTTCAGATCCCTATGACATATTTGATGCTGCAAAAATAAACAAAGATTATTACAACTGTTTAATTAACAAATAAAACAGATCTAAACATATTCAATAAACCAATAAAAACAGATCTAAACATATTCAATAAACCAATAAATAGATCTAAACATATTCAATAAACAATAAAAACAGATCTAAACATATTCAATTCAATAAACCAATAAAAACAGATCTAAATATTCAAAAACCATAAAACAGATCTAAATATATTCAATATACCAATAAAAACAGATCTAAACATAATCAATAAAAACAATAGCAAATAGGTCACAGAGGAGTAACCATCTAAAGAAGTTACAGGGATGTAGCAGATTAAAGGAGGTCACACCAGAGTAACCAACTAAATAAGATACAGGGGTGTAGCAGAAGGTTTAAGGTCACAGCGGAGTAACCATCTAAAGAAGTAATAGGGATGTAGCAGATTAAAGGAGGTTACAGGTAATAACCATCTAAAGAAGTTACAAGGTGTAGCAGATTAAAGGAGGTCACAGTGGAGTAACCACTAAAGAATTTACAGGGTGTGGCAGATTAAAGGAGGTCACAGGTAATACCATCTAAAGAAGTTACAAGGAGATAAAGGAGGTCCACAGTGGAGTAACCAACTAAAGAATTTACAGGGATGTACAGATTAAAGGAGGTTACAGGTAATACCATCTAAAGAATTACAAGGGTGTAGCAGATTAAAGGAGGTCACAGTGGAGTAACCAACTAAAGAATTTACAGGGATGTAGCAGATTAAAGGAGGTTACAGGTAATAACCATCTAAATAAGTACTGAAAAGGGCACATTATACCGTACCTTATGACAGTAGTACACAGCCATAGCTATCTGTCTAAACAGCCTCTGAGCTTCACTGTCGTCTAATACTTTTCTCTGACTGAGATAATCATACAGTTCTCCTCCTGATGAATATTCCATAACTAATACTATCTTATCTTTATTCTCAAATACTGTAACAATAATAAACAAGGTCACTCTGGATTAATTCTAGTCTCAAGGTAGCACAGGTTCAAATCTAAGTCGGGTCACTTGGTTTTCACTCTAAATAGCAAGACTTTACTGATGTTACTTTCCCCTCTAAATGAGAGTAGAGCTGGTGCTCGAGAGGTTAATTGAATGTTGGGTGGTTTTTCACATGAAGGCCTTGCTTTATTTTAGGCTTTCAAATTGCCAAGTTTATATATACTGGCTTGGGAAGTCCCGGTGGTATATTGGTTAGCATGTTCGCCTGCCACCCAGACAGTCCGGGTTCAATCCTGGTCAGGACCTCCAGGATTTTATGCGAGAAATGGAAATCCTTTCACGTGCCTTCCTTTGAAAGGGATGTTAAGCCGGTGGTTAAGGAGTCACCTGTGGTGTAGTGGTTAAGGTACGCGGCCAATACACAGAATGAATGGACTTTAGTCATGGGTTCAATCCCAGCACAGGCCTCTAGGATTTTTATGAGAGGGATAAAAATTCTGAGTACCACGTCCTTCAGAAGGGACGTAAAGCTGGTGGTCTCGAGCCTGTATGTTGTCAGGTACTTGTTTAAAGATACCTTACCCTAAATGAAACTGGGTATAGGCAAAATTTAGGACCCTCATTGTAGATTCATTATAATACTATACTGTTTCTGCCTTGTAGTTTAAAGTATGGAGGTTTGGTTTAACAGAGAGGGCACGTGTTGTTCCCAGTTTTCACTAGACTATAAGAGTCAGTGAAAATATATATGATTGCTTGAAAAAGCATGAGAGAGACCATAGAAATCCACGGCTCTACTGTCTAGATTAGATGAAATATACCTACACTTGAAATTAAAAGGAGTAGAACACTATCTTAGGGAGCTGGCAAAAAGGGCCCAACAACGTGGCCTACTTGCCTGGTGTTACTACCACCTCCCCCATATTACTATCACTACTACTATCACTATCATGCGAGGAATGGAAATTCTTTCACGTGCCTTCCTTTGAAAGGGATGTTAAGCTGGTGGTTCCAAGCCTGTGCGATATCAGGTACTTGTAGAAGATCCCTAACCCTAAATGAACCTGGGTTTAGGCCAAATTTAGGATCCTCATAGTAGTTTATATATATACAATTTATATTTATCTGCCTTCTGGTTTCAGCAGAAGAGCAGTAAAGCTTATTATCGCAGTAGGGGACTTGTTGTTTCTAGTTAAAGCTATTAAATCTTATAGTATAGCTATGGCTCTTCTGCGGATTAGACGCAAAACACCTGCACTAGGACTCATAAGGTGAAATACTATCTTTCATCTAAGGGAGTTAGCAAAAAATCCCCAATAATAGGGTCTACTTTAACATAATTTGGAGATATGGGGATGTTCAGCTGATATAGGGAGAGTTCTCATTGCCCAGAAACATGCTATCAGAGTCGTATGCAAANTGTGATGTAGTTTTTTTAGCTATTTAGAACCTTTGTATGTACTTTTTAATGTTTTTTAAGTCGCATCTGTTGACTCGCTCTTATATGCAAAGCTTAGATATTGTTCTGAAGGATGACCACTCTAAATGCTTACGCTGAATAATTAAACTAAATAAATCTTATAACAACTAGAAATTAAAGCACTTCTTATCTAAGTATTTAATATAAGATCACTGTCGTGTTTGTGGTTTAATTTGAACATAATATGATATAGCTTCTGCATTAGTGTTCAGGTATACTTTTCGTTTTTTAAATTCAACTAATAGGCCCTCTATAATAATGTTCTCCTATATGTAGCACCAAGAATAAAGATATAAATCTATTATTATATTAGGCTGGGTTTTGAACCCTAAAACCTCTAGCTTGAAGGTCAACACTACTCCACTGAAGCTACCTGTCCTCTGTCCATATAACATTATAATTGATCCTAAAAGGTTATCTAAATACCTTGGACAGTGCCATTTTCATCCAATTAGAAATATTTTCTAAATTTCTATCCCTCCATCGTAATATTTGATGCTGCAAAAAATAAACAAGATTATTACAGGTTGATTAACACTTAAAAACAGATCTAAACATATTCAATAAACGCAATAAAAGAATTTCACTAAACATATTCAATCTCAACCCAATAAATCAGATCCTAACATTATCAATAACCTCCAATAAAAACAGGATCTAAGACGATATTTCGAATAGAACAATGAAAAATCAAACATTATATCAATAAACCAATAAAAGACGATTTCTAAAAGTATATTCACAGTGAAAACCAATAAGAACAGTCTAACGTATATCAACGTATACCAATATAAAACAGATCGCTATACTAATCATCACACTCGCAAATAGGTCACCAGAGGGAGTGACATCTAAAGAAGTTACAGGGGCATGTAGCAGATCTACAGAGAGGTCACAACCACCAAGATTGTAAAACCAAGCTAATTAGATAACACGCGGGTGTAGCAGAAGGGTTTTAGGTCACAGCGGCAGTAACCATCTAGCAAGATCAGTAATGGATGTAGAGATTAAAGGAGGTTACAGTCTTAATAACCTCTAGAAGAACGTTACAAGGGATGTTATAGCAGTAAGGAGGTCACAGTGAGTAACCAACTAAAATTTACAGGGCATTAGGAGATTAAAAGGAGGTTACAGGTATAACACTCTTAAGAAGTACAGAGGGTGTGAGCAGTTAAAGGATGTCAAGTGGAGTAACCAATAAAGAATTACAGGGATGTAGCAGATTAAACGCAGATATACAGGGAGATTAAACCATCTAGATAAGTTACAGGAGTGAGCAGATTAAAGGAGGTCACAAGTGGAGTAACCAAACTAAAGAATTTACAGGGATGTGATGCAGAATTAAAGTAGTGTTAAGGGTTACATAACCAGCTAAAAATAAGTTACTGAAAAGTGCAATGATACCGTACCTCATGACTGCATAGTACAAAGCCATAAGCTATCTGTCTAAACCAGCCTCTCGGCATTCACTTACGATCTATAGCTTTTCTCTGATGATGATAATGCATACAGTTCTCTCACTGAGAATATCCATGAACAGTGAATACTTCTATCTTTATTCGTCAAACTACTGTAACAATGTAATAAAACAATGGTTTTGACTCTCGGATTAATTCCTAGTTCAATGGTAGCCAGGGTTCAATGCTAAGTCGGTCAAGCTTGTTTTTCACTACTAAAATAGCAAGACTGTTACTGATTACTTTTCCCTTCTTTAAATGAGAGCTAGAGCTTGGTTGCTCGAGAGGTTAATTGAATGTTGGGCGCTAGGTTTTTCGATGAAGGCTTGCTGTTATTTTAGGCTTTCAAATTGGCCGAGTTGTTTTATTGTATAGCTGGTTGGAACAAGTCCTTCCAAGGTGCTATATTGGTAGCTCATTCCATGTTCGTAGCCACCCAGACAGATAGCCGGGGTTCAATTTGGTCAGACCGCCAGGATTTTATGCGAGAAATGGAAGTCCTTTCACGTGCCTCCTTTGAAAGATTTAAGCCAAGAGTGGGTTAAGGAAGTACCCTCGTTGGTTGTAAGTGGTTCAAGGTACCGCAGCCATAACACAGAGATGAGATGGACCTCTTAGCAGAGTTTCAAATCCAGCACGAGGCTCCTAGAGAATTTTTATGGAGGGATTACTAATTCTCTGAAGTACCACGCTCCTTTCAGAGAGACGTTCAAAGCTTTGGTTGGTCTCGAGCCTGTATGTTGTTCATGGTACTTGTCTTAAAGATACCTTACCGGAGAATGAAAATGCGAAAGGAGTATAGGCAAAATTTAAGGACCCTCATTGTAGATTCATCATATGAATACTATACTAGTTTCTCCTGTTAGCTTTAAAGTGTATATTGGAGGTTTGGTTAACAGAGGAGGGCACGTGTTTGTTCCCAGTTTTACTTAGACTTATAAGAGTCAGTAGATTAAATATATATGAATTGCTTTGAAAACCCAAGCAATCGAGAGAGACCACTAAATCCACGGGGCTTCTTACTGTTCTAGATTAAATTTTAATATACATACAACTTGAATGTAATAGAAGTAAGACCCACTATCCATTAAGGAGCTGGCAAAAAAGGGGCCCAACAACGGTGGCGGCCCTACTTGCACTGGATAAGCGTTACTTACCACTCACCCCATCATTACTAGTCCTACTTACTATCCACTATCTGGATTATGGAAATTCTGTTCACGTGCTTCGCTGATTGAAAGGGATGTTAAGCTCTGGTGGTCTCGAAGCGTGGCGAAATCAGCGATTGTTAGAAGATCCCTAACCCTAAATGAACCAGGATATATAGGCCAATTTAGGAATCCTCAATAGTAGTATATATAGATAGTTATTCTCACAATTTATAATATTATCTGCCTTTTGGTTTTCAGCGAGTAGCAGGAAAGCTTACTCTATCGACAGTAGGGATTGTTGTTTCTAGTTAAATTATTAAATATGTTGTGATAGCTGTATGGTCTTCTTCGGAAGTGTAGCTCGCTAAAACACCTTGCATAGATACTCATAAAGGTGAAATCTACCTCATCTTTCACTAAGGGATTAGACAAATCCCATAATAGGGTTCTACGTTTAATAATTCGGAGAATATGGGATGGTTCAGGCTGATGTGGGGGAGAAGTTTCATTGTTCCAAAACTGCATCAGAGGGTCGTTATTGCAATTACACCTATGAATCATGCATAGGCATATTTCTAAGAGAACTTTAGAATCATGCAGAGTCGATCGCGACTACCATACTTTTATCATGGATGTATTACACACCGCCAAGCGTCGTTACTTACTCTAAAAGGTTTCTATGATTGCCTCAATCTCAATACACAGGCAAAAGAATTAAACCAAATGTTGCCATACAGAAGAGTGGAAAGAACCAAAAGAGATCCTAATATCACGGGCATTCAATTGTATAATGCATTGCCAGATATTTATAAGATCTTGGATTTAAAAAACTTGAAAAATGAGCTAAAATTTAAATTAAGAAAAATTGGCCCATATTCTCTAAATGAGTTTTTTGAAAATATTATTTCTAATTGATGTACTTATTGTAAGTTTTGTAAATTATTTTTTGACATTGTAAAGCAAATTTATTTTGTAATTACAGAAAAATATTCATTCATACTTGCTAGGTGATCCATCACCTAGCCCTAATTACTATAGACTGGCTTGACAAGCAATCAGCACTGTGGGTAAGACGCTGCTCTCTTTCTAAAGTATAAAAAAGGAAAAGTAAAAATGTAACACTTAGCAAGTTTACCTTCATAAATATGTATAATATAGGGGTGTCTAAGGGAAGACATAATCTGGATTTCCCTCCGAATCCTTATCAAATCACCTTCAGTCTCAATTTTGGCTTTTTTGATTGTTTTAATAGCAACCTACCACAACAAAAACCATACAAATTAAACAAAAACCAAAAACTAAAGCTATCTTAAATATATGAACATAAGTGGGACCATATATCCACATATTCTCATACATACTCTATTATAATATTTATATATACTATATTATATATATATATATATATATATATATGATATTATATATAGTATTATATTTATATATATATATATATATATACATAATTATATGTTAATATGACAAATACAGTCGGACCTTCTATATAACGAACTTAAAGGTTCAAGAGAAAAAATTCGTTAAATTAGAAATTTCGTTGTATAGAAATTGAAAAAATAGAACAACTCTGTACTAATTTATTATATTTTTAATGGATATATAGGATGAATAATAACCTCGCAGTTGCATATTCAGAGCTTTTTTTATTAGCGGTCCTGTCACAAGCATATTTTTGTCCCTTAACATTGCACCCACTGTAAAATTCGTCATCAATGTCTTCATACTTGCATACTCCGCGAGAACTTTTTTTTAAATCTCCACTCGTTTCGTATAACCTAAGTATAGATTCCCGATTTTTATAAAATTGTTGATATAGAACTAGGAAGTGATTTTATACTTCAGAGACAGTCCTTGTGTTTTTGACTCCATCGTCAGAATCTTTTAATAAATTGATTTTTTCAGAAAGGGACAGTGATTTCCGCATTGACATTTTAATAAACTCGATTTTACAAACCTAAAAAAGTTTCACAAACGAACTGGGTCAGACCGGGAAAATACCAAATTTAAAACAGAAAAGTTTTTAGTTCTATGCTATGTTAATCCTAATTTTCATAGAAATTGTAAAGAAAGAGTTCGCAAAATTAAATAAAGGCAGCTGGCGAGAATCAATAAATAATTGTTCTGGGAAATTACAGAAAAACAGAAGTAGCCGTTTTGGCCAATTCCTTAAAAGTTTTGCGAGGGTCTTTGTCTTTTATTTATTTCTGGAAATTTTGTTCGTTATATAGATTTTTTTTCGTTAAATAGGAAACACTATTTAAACACAAATTCAAGGGACGTGAAAAAATTAGCGTTACCATAAAAAGAACTTCGTTGTCATAGAGTTCGTTATATGGAGGTCCGCTGTAGATATTAACCCTATATGTGGATGATATATATATTATATATATATATTATGATATATATATAATATATATATTATATTTATATATACTAAATATATATATATATATATATATATATATATATATTATATATATATGTATATATATGTGATTATATAATATACTATAGTATTGATATTATATATATATATTTATATATATATAATAAATCTATATATATATATACTATTATTTCTTGCAGTAAGTCCCCCCCTATCCAAAAAAAATCCATCTCACCCACTCCCATCCATTACCAAACCACAATAAGCACATGTTTTTCCAAAATTTTCTAATAGGTGGGTTGCATAGAGATATTATACTAGAGCCTACTCACCATACATTGAGAGTGCTGAAAACATTATGTTTTGGGGGTTCTCAGGGGCTCTGTGTAACCTCAATAGAAACATCTTCTAAGAGTAAATTAAGGTTATAAGAAATCAATTTTTTTTCGGCTTCCTGCACTGCACATTGCTTGTGTTGCTTGATTTAATATTTTCAGGGTTCTACACATAGTTCAGTCAAACATAGTTCAGTTAAGAATTATAGGTAGTCAGGTTATTTTTTGATGTTTCAAAATTCAACTGATAGGGCCCCTCTAGTAATATATGTCTATGGTGGGTTGGGTTTGAGGGCAAATTTAACTCGTTAGTACTAATTTGTCCGTAGTGGCAGCCAGAGTAGACGTCATTTCATTGTTTAATCAATAGTTACTCTTAGCTTCACAATCATTACTCAGAATTATATGACTCAGTGTTGTATATATCAGATGTCCAACAGCGAGTTTTACCACAGACATGAAGAGTTGACGTGCATTACAGTTGTGATCGAGTGTCATTTTGTTATACAGAGGTGAACTTAATCCTTAAACGGGACAAAATAAAAATCCTGATCTATGGGACCAGGATGAACAAAAAATGTCATGTAAGCATAGGGGTCGATTCTCAATAGTTTTCTCTAGAAAAATCTATGTATCGAATTATTCCATACTTATTCTGTCTAATTTTCTAAAACCGATCTACAACTTTGAACCTACTAAAGCTAAAGAGATGCGGTATTTCACTATTCTCAAGGACATTTAAATTCCCTTTAAAATGGTATACTTTATGTCGCAATCATCACACAATTAAACTTTAATTTATTTGCATTTAAAATAAAAAAATTTATTAGTCCTAAAAATGTAAAAAAATTTAAATGCCAAAATCTTCAATATTTGTCCACTCATAGTTAAAACCTAAAAATCTTAAAAACAGTCTCATTCCATACCCTTTAAGTTGTAGATCGTTTTAGAGAATTAGATAGTAAAGTATCGAATAATTTGATATATCGATTTTTCTAGAGAACTATTGAGAATCGACCCTATGCTTACATGACATTTTTTGTTCATACTGGTCCATAGAATCAAGATTTTCATTTTGTCCCATTAAGATTAAGTCACCCTGTATATCTGAGCTGAAAACACAAGAGGAGATGGTACGTACCTCTTGGCCAGTTTCCTTGTTGATGCCGAGTTGTACTTTGCCATATGTTCCTTGACCAAGCTTCTTTATTATATCAAACCTGGTAACACCAACACATCTAATTATTTACTAAAAAGGAACCAATTGCTGCAGGGTTAATTTAAATTTGTGATTAAACCATAAAATTGATATTTATCTACTCCTTGTATTGTAAGTTCTACTTACAGTCTTGTTACCTCACACTGTAAATGTACTTTTACTCCCTAGGGAGGAAAAGTGAAAGTGTTGCCAACTTGACAGAATTTTTTAGAAAATTTTTTGGAATTTTGGAAATTTTCAGGATTTTTTTCGGTGTTATGTTGGTACTACGGGTAGAATATACAATATACACACGCTAATGTTTAAATTACAAATATAGTATTACACATTATTCTATTGACAGCTTACAATAAAATAATGTGAAGATAGTGGCTTTATTCTCTCTTCATCAGAGTAAATGACATGGTAAGAATAAACTAACTAACACAATAACAATTAAGGAGCTGAAAATATATTAATAGATGTTAGTATTAGTTTCTCAAGTCGTATAAAATTTAATATGCAACAAGGACATGAACGTTTCAGCTCTCGTATTATCCCTCGTCAAGCCTCGGGAGCCAAAATGTTAGTTAACTCCCTCGGCCTACCGGCCTCGTGAGCTAATAAAGTTTCCTCCTTCGGCGCTGCCTTAGGACGAAACTTTAACTTGAGCTGTAAAACTTACTTTCATCCTTGTTGCATAAATAACTATTGTTTTATTGTTTTTTATAGTACTATATAATTGCTAATGGTTTGATTTATTGTTTCAACCAAATAATTCCTACAGGGTTGATTTTGTTTTGAGATAAAACCATACATAGGGTTGATTTAGTTTTTTGATAAAACCATATAATTGTTACAGAGTTTACCACACCCTGACCAATTCATAAAAAGTTTGCGGGACGGATCTTAATTTTCACTCTCCTAAATTTTGTTCGCTACAGAGAAATTATTTTTGTTAAATTGAAATGTTTTTAAAAAGTAAATTTATTCTTTTTTTTAGTTGAAATTTAGTTGATTTTAAGAGTTTTGTTAAATAGAGGAATTATAAATATAATATTAATATATAAAATAAATTAATTTATCACATTTACAATAAACCATTTTATAAGACTTAATTAATTTGAAATAGAGCATTACAGTCAATCGTTTAGTGTAAAAATTTTGACAGGTCAGTTTAGACACCATTTTTTCTAAAGAAAATAAAATCCCTGCGAGAAGGGAACAGGGAAAAAACTATGAAAACAAATCAGGTTATTTTACCTGTATTTTCTTGGCCATGTTTTTTTTGTGTAAATTTCTTTTGTGTAGTTCTATTTTAAATATCATTTTTAAGATTAATTTGAAAGTAGGTTTTAAAAATGATGTAATCAAAAGAAGAACCACAAAACAAAGTGATTGCCGGGAAGAAGGTTTTTCCCTACAGCGGTTATTGTGGTAGGGATTTTTTTTCTCTTATTAAGTGAGAGGTTGGCAGCGGCTTCTCTGATTAGTCAATCCTTAAAATATTTATGACCTTGGGGATTTTTAAACTAAACGATAGACTGTAATTAATATTTTTACAAAATCCAACAACCAGAAGTATTGCTAAATTTGTAAAAAAAAAACACATTAAGATCTCCCTGAATATGGAGCCATGAGTCCAAGATTTGCGGATGATACTACATATGCAGTTAGTGGGAAGAATCTTGATGGAATAGTTTAATAAAATAGATGATATTATCAGCTCGCAAATGACTGGTTTATATAAATAAGTTAACTTTAAATGAGTCAAAAAACCAGATTTTAACTCACAGTCTCAAAAATAATAATAATAATATAAACATTTCACCCATTAAAATACTTGGAGTGTTACTTGATAGCACACTTAACTGGAAAGCTCATGTTAATGAGTTAGGAAGTAAATGTTCATCTATTTTATTTCTGCTATGTAAACTTAGTTTAACTTTAGATATTGATACCATGAAGCTTGCTTACTATGCGCATTTTCATTCACGTATGATGTATTGTATTAAAGAATGGGAGCTGCCCCGCAGCCAACAGTATTTTATTTTGCAAAAAAAAGCTATCCGTATCATGAATATGCTAAACATGACGCTAAGTGCAAACAATATTTTATTGAAAATAAAATTTCAACTTTTCATTCAGCCTATATTTTTTCATTGTTTTTGTTGGTTAAAGCAAAGTATGATGAAGGGGAGTTCAATTATATTAAGAACCACAATTACGACACTAGATATATTGCTAACAAAAATATTCCCACTTGTAGCTCAACAAATCACATCAGTCCCCAAATTATAATGGAATAGGTGCTTTAATAAATTACCAGCTTCAATAGTTGAACTTCCACCCAAAAATTTCAAAAAAAGCATTAAAGCATTGTTGCTTGAGAAAGTCTACTATAATGTTAACGAATTTTTAGCTCATAACTTAGTATTCCAACCATAAATGTTTAGTGATTTTCATGTGATGCTATGCTTTTTTTCTTTTAATTTTTAATCAAGTTTGTTATTCAAGTTATGCTGTCTTAGTTTATGCAGTCTAAGTAATAATTTACAATCAATTTGTTTTTACTGTTTATTTGATTTGATTGTAAAATTTTTACAATTGAGAAACTTTGTAATGGAGTAACCTCAAGTATGTAAATAAATAAATACATTTTTTTGAGGTAGTACGTAATTGAGCACTTTATTGGACTGTTTTTTTAGGATGAGAAGCCAATCATATTGTTATAGGAGGTTATTTAGTACTTTTCACCACCGAGGACAATAATGAATGTAAAAAACTCCTAGGACGTAAAAAGTAATTCATATATTGCCGCCATTACTGTAATGTAGCGTGTTCAAAAAACAATCTGTGTAAAACCTTCATGAGGTTTCTTTAAAAACGTTCATTTTGTTTCTGTTTTTGTTCGTAGACTAATTTTTTTCGTTTTTAAAAGGTGTTCTAATTGACAATTTTTGTGTGTTTATTTGTAAAGCTTTTACATTTTTGAGTAAAAGTATGGATGAATTTAATGACGGCGATAATATGGAGTTAATAATAATTGGAAGTTGGTTTTTTTCAATTAAGTATATAGCGCAGTTTAATGAGTGCTATTTTTTTTATTTTTTTAATGAGTGCTTTAGTTAATGAGTGCTACCTCAAAAAAAATAGTGTATGCCATCCGGCTGAGAATGTCTTTATGTCTTGGCAATTTTTCCCCACTCGCTTAGCTCGTCGGTAAATCTAATTGCCGTGACATAAAGACACACTTCTCAGCCTTATGGCATAAATAACTATTTTCAGATTGGCAGTGTTACTTATGACCACCCGGTAACCATTAGTTCTCCTTCTATATATAGTATTTATTCTAAGAGTCACCCGTGGTGTAGTGGTTAAGGTATGCGGCCAATACACAGAATAAATGGACTTTAAACTTCCGAGTTTATTTAGTCATGGGTTCAATCCTAGCACAGGCCTTTAGGATTTTTATGAGAGGGATAAAAATTCTGCGTACCACGTCCTTCAGAAGGGACTTAAATCCGGTGGACTCGAGCCTGTGCGTTGTCAGGTACTCGTTAAAGATCCCTTACCCTAAATGAAACTGGGTATAGGCAAAATTTAGGACCCTCATAGTAGATTTATTATAATACTATAGTGTGTCTGCCTTGTAGTTTAAAGTGTATGGAGGTTTAGTTTAACAGTGAGGGCACGTGTTGTTCCTAGTTTTCACTAGACTATAAGAGTCAGTGAAAATATGTATGATTGCTTAAAAAAACATGAGAGGAACCATAGAAATCCACAGCTCTTCTGTCTAGATTAGATGAAATAAACCTACACTTTAAATTAAAAGGAGTAAACACTATCTTAGGAAGCTGGCAAAAAGGGCCCAACACGTGGCCTACTTGCCTGGTAGTTACTACCACTCCCCCATATTACTACTACTAGTATTTGTCCTAAGAATGCAAGTGTTAGCAGGAAAACACTAGTACCGCAGGAAAACCCTAATACCGCAGTGTCATACCAACCTTTGTTTGAGTTTCCTCCGGTGAGTATGAAGTTTAACTCCCTCAGCTCCCTCTAATCCTCCCATGATGTTGTTAATGGAAGCTTCCTGCACCACCATCTTGATTTTTCTTTATTTCAACAAGTTACTCTGTAACAGGTTTACCAACTCCTTATCTTAAAAATTTAAAACTAACTTTCACATAGACTCAATACCTGTACTAAATACTTGGTTGGCAGCACTGACTGGTGATACGGCCTTCATTTTCAAAACAATGCCATAACTATACGGGGGGATTTGAACAAAAATAAATTGATTCATTGAGTTCTTTTATTTTAGGAGTTTGTGACAACGTGTATGTTTGTGTGTTTGTACATGTTATGGTGATAACTGACGTAAAAATTGATTGATTTTAATGAAACCTAGTATAAATGTTGTAATAATTAGTCTTCAGAGCTGTATAGTTTTTAGTACAGATCCTGTCATGGCTTATAGGTGGGGACCAATCAGAGCACAGAGATTCTGTCATGGCTTATAGGTAGGGACTAATCAGAGCACAGAGATCCTGTCATGGCTTATAGGTGGGGACCAATCAGAGCACAGAGATCCTGTCATGGAGTGGGGACCAATCAGCACCTGTCATGGCTTATAAGGTGGGGACCAATCAGAGCACAGAGATCCTGTCATGGCTTATAGGTGGGGACCAATCAGAGCACAGAGATCCTGTCATGGCTTATAGGTGGGGACCAATCAGAGCACAGAGATCCTGTCAGGCTTATAGCAATCAGGGATCCTGTCATGGCTTATAGGTGGGGACCATCAGAGCACAGAGATCCTGTCATGGCTTATAGGTGGGGTCAGAGCACAAGGATCCTACTACAATCAGGCACAGAGATCCTGTCATGGCTGGGAATTCAGTGGGGACCAATCGAGAGATCCTGTCATGGCTTATGGTGGGACCAATCAGAGCACAGAGATACTACCATGACTTTTGGGGGGGGGGGCAATCAGAGCACAGAGATACTACCATGACTTTTGGGGGGGGGGGGGCAATCAGAGCACAGAGATCCTGTCATGATTTATTGGCGAGATCAATCAAAGCACAGATCCTGTCCATGGCTATAGGTGGTCATGGCTTATAGGTGGGGACAATCAGAGCACAGAGATACTACCATGACTTTTGGGAGGGGGGGGGCATCAGAGCACAGAAGATACACCATGACTTTTGGGGGGGGGGGGGCAATCAGAGCACAGAGATCTGTCATGACTTTTGGGGGGGGGGGGCAATCAGAGCACAGAGATCCTGTCATGATTTATTGGCGGAGATCAATCAAAGCACAGAGATCCTGTCATCACTTATAGTTGGGGACCAATCAGAGTACAGAGATCCAGTCATGACTTATTGGAGAGGGGCGATCAGAGCGCAGAGATCTCTCGCAATCTGCACACAGATAACTACTAGACATAACATATTATATATTTAACATACATAACATATTTATAAAAATGCACAGCTAACCTCACAAATCCTAGTTGACAAAACTCGACAATCTCATTTAAACACTGCCATCCATCAGACGCAGACTTCAATTTTATGTCTCATGATCACGTTTTGATATTATGACTGTTATTTAATCACTTAATAAAAATATGATTTTCACATCAAAGTTTTTTGGTTATTATTTATTGAAATTATTTACTATGCATTTAAAACACTTCTATATATTATTAATAATATATTTAACACTAATGCCTCATAAAGATGTCAAGAGGTTTTTTTTTTAATAAATGAAAACGTTTAGACAATTATGCTTAGCGAAAGAAAACTGTAATCACTTAAAGATTAAGGTCTTCCGGTGGTGACAGCATCAATGTAGATGAAGAATCCGACGTTTCGCTTCCACTGTGGGAGGCATCTTCAGAGATGTAGGACATCATGGATAGAAACACAATGCTCTACAAAGCTGAACAGTTCAGCTTTGTAGAGCATTCCGTGATGTCCTCCTGAAGATGCCTCCCACAGTGGAGCGAAACGTCGGATTCTTCATCTACATTGACGAGATCACCACCGGAAGACCTAAATCTTCATGACAATAACCGCGAAAGCTTTCGCAGTTTATTGTAATCACTCATTTAATTTCTCACTATTTACTTTACAGAACTCACAATTTTTTTTTAGTTTATAGTTTGTTTTTATTTATTTCTTGACAAAGTTGATTTCTATTAACATAATTCAGTGATATTTAATTCTAGTCTTTTTATGTTGTGTGTATAATTTTTAATTTGTTGTTAATGTAGTGTTTAAGTTTATTTCTGATGGCCTGAAGATGACCACAGTGTTGGGTGAAATGATCATCACTAATTTGTAGATTAATAAAGAAAAATTTTATAGAATATAAGTCATTAATTTAATTATTTAAAAAATAATAACTAATTTTTAAATTATTAACATTTGAAAAAAAATAAATTAAAAAAACAATAAAACGCAGAAAAATTTTAGTTTGTTGCTTTTAAATAAGTTTTAGTTTAAGTTCTGTTAACTGCTCTAGTTTGCTGCTTTTAAATAAGTTTTAGTTTAAGTTATGTTAACTGCCTAGTTTTGCTGCTTTTAAATAAGTTTAGTTTAAGGTTATGTTAACTGCTCTAGTTGCTGCTTTTAAATAAGTTTTAGTTTAAGTTATGTTAACTACTCTAGTTTGCTGCTTTTAAATAAGTTTAGTTTAAGTTTCTTTAAATAGTTTGCTGCTTTAAAAAGTTTAGGTTTAAGTTATGTTAACTACTCTAGTTTGCTGCTTTTAAATAAGTTTTAGGTTTAGTTATGTTACGCTTCAGGTTGCTGCTTGTAACTTAGTTTTAGTTTAAGTTCTGTTAACTACTCTAGTTTGCTGCTTTTAAATAAGTTTTAGTTTAAGTTATGTTAACTACTCTAGTTTGCTGCTTTTAAATAAGTTTTAGTTTAAGTTCTGTTAACTGCTCTAGTTTTGCTGCTTTTAAATAAGTTTAGTTTAAGTTCTGTTAACTACTCTAGTTTGCTGCTTTTAAATAAGTTTTAGTTTAAGTTCTGTTATCTGCTTCAGGTTGCTGCTTGTAACTTAGTTTTAGTTTAAGTTCTGTTAACTACTCTAGTTTGCTGCTTTTAAATAAGTTTTAGTTTAAGTTCTGTTAACTACTCTAGTTTGCTGCTTTTAAATAAGTTTTAGTTTAAGTTATGTTATCTGCTTCAGGTTGCTGCTTGTAACTTAGTTTTAGTTTAAGTTCTGTTAACTACTCTAGTTTGCTGCTTTTAAATAAGTTTTAGTTTAAGTTATGTTATCTGCTTCAGGTTTGCTGCTTGTAACTTAGTTTTAGTTTAAGTTCTGTTTAACTACTCTAGTTTGCTGCTTTTAAATAATTTTAGTTTAAGTTATGTTATCTGCTTCAGGTTGCTGCTTGTAACTTAGTTTAGTTTAAGTTCTGTTAATACTCTACTCTACTCTAGTTTGCTGCTTTTAAATAGTTTAGTTTAAGTTAAGTTTTCTGTTAACTACTCTAGTTTGCTGCTTTAAATAAATAAGGTTTTAGTTTAAGTTCTGTTATGCTCTAGTTTGCTGCTTTACTTAGTTTTAGTTTAGTTCTGTTAACTCTAGTTTGCTCTACTAGTTTGCTGCTTTTTAAATAAGTTTTAGTTTAAGTTCTGTTAACTGCTTAGTTTTCTGCTTGTAAATAAGTTTTAGATTAACTTCTGTTAACTGCTAAAGTTTTTAATCAAACATTTTTGTTATTTATGATAAATTTTATACATAATATATCAATTAACTCTACTGAGTTTCTCAAAACATGAATAGTAGACACAATTATACTGTGTCTACTATTAATGTTTTGCAAAACTCGGTAGTATCAAATTAATTATGTTTTGCTTGCCAAGCATAAATAGCGGTAAGAAAGCACTGCTCGTTTTTGTTAAATACTTCACATTATATTTTTCGATAAGTATTAATATCTTTAGAGCTTTTGGACTGTTATAAATTGTAATATCAATTGAATTAATGAAGATTTCAGACAAGACTTCAGTCCTTTTTTTATTAAAATTTATTGAAAATAAGTTGACGATGAGCTTTCGCCCAGGGATCCTGAGCTCCTTCAGAACTTACAAATGAATAATTTTTAAGAACTGAATAAGCTCAGGATCCCAGGGTGAAAGCTCATCGTCAATTTATTTTCAATAAATTTTAATAAAATAGGACCGAAGTCTTCATTAATTCAATTGATATTATAAATTGATGGTCAGAGTGAGTTCAGGCTCTATCGGTGCCCTGATGAGTTAGACGTAACAAAGTGGAACATGACATTATGTCGAGCCATCAATGATGACAAAGCATTTTTCATTGCTATACAGCATAGAGATATATACTAGAGAGGGCATAACCTATCTCAATACATTAAAAGGCCTGAAACATCTTTTTGGGGCTCTCAGGTACACTGTGTAACCTCATAAAAAACCTCCTTCAAGAGTGAGTTAAGGTTATAATAAATCAATTGTTTTCGGCTTTACGCACATTTAGTACGATCACACACACTTTAGATCTGCGGATCGTATTTGATACGATCTCTCAATACGGTAATATTAGCTGTATGAACCATGCGGAGGGGATCCGATCGCATACGCTAGAACTAGGGAGATGGAATCTAAATGGATCCCCCGATACGCTGTCTTTTTGTGTGTGTACCTTTAGAGACGATCGTATTTAACGGATAACCTTCTCATCGAACTTTTATTTCACTTTATTTCACTTTATTTCACTTCTATATAACCGTTTTTGATCAAATAACTTTTGGAATATTATTTTTTTAGTGTAACTTTATTATTATGCAAAGAAATCACAATTTAATTAAATATATTTTTCTGTTTTAAACTTCCTTATAACCAAAAGTGAACCTTCACTATAAAAGACGCGATGTTTTGGCGGGATCAGTTATCACATAATCTCACTCGATCGACTAAACAAATACGCTGTAAGAACCGTGAAGTTAGTTGACCGTATTGCATACGTATTCTATACGATCCGCGGATCTAGAGTGTGTGTGGACGTACTAATTGTTTGTGTTTTGATTAGTATTTTTAATGTTCTACTATATAAGTTATTGTAATTTTATTCTGATTATTTGATTATATTTTTAGTGAAGGTGGTCAGGTTAATTTTCCGATGTTTCAAAATTCACCAATAAGGCTCCTCTAGTAATAATATCTCTATGACTATGTGGCATAGTATTTTTCTTATTTCTACATTGCTACATTTCCTACGTGTCTTTCACACAAGTATATTGTGTTTATACAAAATGTATCGCTGTCATTTCACGTCAAACGAATTTAAATGATTACAGAACTAAAATTTCTTATATTTTAAACTTAAACTTTTAATTAATTAATCTATTTAAAAAAATAAATTAAGTTTTATGTAAGATAAACTGTAGTAAAAAAAAGTGTTTACGATAAATAATACACTACAGAACTAAAAATTCTTGTATTTTAAATTAAACTTAATGTTATTATTAACACATATTAATAATAACTTAATGTAAAACTTCTTAATTTTTTTAAAGTAAAAATACAAAATAAAAAATAAAAGACAGAATTACAAGTACTGTAGTTCAAACTTTATAAGAAAACTTTTAACTAACTTCACTAAAAAAAATAATATAGCTTTAAAATAAATAATTTTAAATAACTTATCAAATATAACTTAATTTTTTTTTTAGAAAAAAACTAGATAAATAGTTAACAAGCTAAACTTTTTTTTAATTTAAAATAAGTAACAATACTGTTATTTGAACTTAATGCACGATTTAACAAAAAAAAAATAAATTAAAAAAGAATTATTATATGTTATAATATGTTTAAACAGTGGGAAACCCCATAATGCTAAGTGCTAAAAATACGGAGTCGGAAAAAAAAATTGTACCGAATCAAAATGACCCGGGGATCTATTTTAAGACATTTCTCGGGCAGATGGGAGAGGTGAGGAGGTCTTGGAAGTTTTGTAGTTAGAGAGACAGTCACCAGAGTGCAGTAATGTACGAGGGGGGGTTTTGATTGGCCAGTGTGACTGTTATAAATAGATATATATTTGAGGTTTTTTTTCCTCTGTATATGTGGGTTTTTTTTTAGTGTTTCTTGTTTTGAGAATGACTTCCTAGTGTTTTCAGCCAAGTTTGGACAAAGTCACAGGATTTATTTGGTTGAAAATGATGGGAATCAGCCAAATAAAATTATAAAAATATTAAAACAAAATAATTAATAAACAGGATTTTAATTAATAATAAAATTATATTTTATCAAACAGGATTTTAATTGATATTAATATTATTTTTTATCAAACAGGATTCAATTAATAGTTAAAGTATATTTTATCAAACAGGATTTAAATTGATAATAAAATTATATTTTATCAAACAGGATTTTAATTGATAATGAAATTATATTATCAAACAGATTTAAATTTGATAATAATTATATTTTATCAAACAGGATTTTAATTGATAATAAGATTATATTTTATCAAACAGGATTTTGATTGATAATACAATTATATTTTGTCAAACAGGATTCAATTAATAATTAAATTATATTTCATCAAACAGGATTTTAATTAATAATAAATTATACTTTATCAATCAGGATTTCAAACAGATTAATTAATAATAAATATACTTTATCAATCAGGATTTAATTAATAATTAAATTTATATTAATTAATCAAACAGGATTTTAATTAATAAAAATTAATTTTATCAAACAGGATTTTAATTAATAATAAAATTAAATTTTATCAAACAGGATTTTAATTGAATAAAAAAATTATATTTTATCAAACAGGTTAATTAATAATAAAATTATATTTATCAAACAGATTTAATTGATAAAAAAATTATATTTATAAACAGGATTTTAATTGATAATAAAATTATATTTTATCAAACAGGATTTTAATTAATAATAAAATTATATTTTATCAAACAGGATTCAATTAATAATAAAATTAAACAGTTCCAAGGAACCTTGTACTCATTTTTTATGACATCATTAACCCGCAGTAATAATAATAATAATGCTCGTTTTAAGGCCTTTCGGCCCTTCACAGTATTCGCCCCGCGGAAACCACCTCGGGTGGGTCGCATCTACTATGCTCAAAGTAAAGCTAAAGTTGGCGAAATCCTTTTACAACAAATTCTATTCATAAAAACTGAGAGCATAGCCCGGCTGTGAACCCCAGACCTCCGGTGCCGAAGTCCAGTACTATAAGACCGCAGCTATGGAGGCAGATTACTTATGCAGGCTACGGTACCCGCAGTAAAGACAGGAACAAATTCATATAAAGCGGAAAAATGTTTAGTTTGGTTTGAGATTTAGCATGCCTATAAACATACATAAGACTAACAGATGGGCAAAGTTTATTAGTTATATATAGTGTGTCTGCCTTGTAGTGTGAAGTGTTTGAAGGTTTGGTTTAATAGTGAGGGCAAGTGCTGTTCCTAGTTTTTACTAGACTTATAGTCTAGTATATACAATATACAATTTTATAAAACAATATACAATTTTAGAAAATTGTATATTGTTAGGGTGGCAGCATTACTTAAGACCACCAGTGAACCGCCTTTTGTGTTATCAGTAGTGCTCCTTCTATATATATAGTATTATTCTAAGAATATAACCATATCAAAACTTACTACTACCTTAATTAACAAAGAAATAATTTCAACTGACCAATCTCGAAAATTTGTTTGGCCGGCTCATTTTTTTAGTTTATGATAGACATATATAGCTATCTTTGAAAAATCGGGTACGGGGTACCTCAGAACTTTTTCTCGTCACATCGGATTCGCTACGCTCATCCTCCCTGCTTCGACCTCGCTTCGCTCGTCCTCAGAATATACGATTCCCCAATGTTTGTGCAGTTTATAGATTTATTTTATATTTTAATGAAGAAGTTATTATTATATAAATAAAAAACAGGTTAATTACACAAAAGTCCTTTATTGTTTAATATATAATTACTAAGCTTTCGACTAAAAATTAGTCATCATCAGAGTTTAAAAAAATATAAAATAAAAAATTTAAATTCTTCAATGTAACAGTTTTTAACGGTTTTTTAAACATAGCTTACCAAACCATACCAAGGTGCAATATGAAGTAGTTTGTAAAATTGTATTTTTATTTTATATTTTTTTTAAACTCTGATGATGACTAATTTTTAGTCGAAAGCTTAGTGATTATATATTAAACAATAAAGGACTTTGGTGTAATTAACCTGTTTTTTATTTATATATTTTTTATAAGTCCACAAAAAGAAACTTTTTAAATTTGAAGTTATTATTGTTATACTTTAATTGTTAGTTTGTACTATTATCAACAGATAGGGTGCGCTGCCCTTTTTCATTAATATATTCCTCGCTCTTACGTTTAACCAATGAAATTGTCTGTGTGTGAGTGGGGAGAGTATTTTTTCTCGCTTTTCTAGTTAGTTGTAAGACGCCACTACTTAAATTTATTAAAATTTCTATTCTTTCATACGCTTTTCGCAAACCCGCCATATTGTTAAACCTAATATTAATTACGTTTATTTCTAAATGTGTACCAATTATCTATCTATTCTCATAAAGTATCTATCTCTAACGCCGTGCCTATTTACACCAAAATGACTGCTTCAATATTTAAGTCACTCGCTTCAACCTCTGTTCCAGCCCCAGATGAGTATAATTATAATTTAGCAAATTTTATTACACAGGCCTTACATTTATAATAGCATTTTCACATTTCACACCTTACACAGACACACACAAATCATCTGGTTTATAATTCATTATTTCTGCCATCAATTTAAAAACTGGTGAGTTGTATTTTAAGCTTAATTTATTTTCAATAATTATTCTTTTAATTTCAAGCCCCCCTTTTTTATTACGCTACTCGCTATCGCTTACATACAGTCCTATTCGCTATTTCCGCACCAGCCAAATTTATATGACAATATGTCTTCGGACTCGCTTCGCCTGTCCTCAGATAGTAAATGCATCCGTTTTATTCCCAGCTTATTGACCAAACTCAATGATACTTAACTTTTATGATCTAACAAAAATTATAGATATATTTGTCGTACTGAAACAAAACTTTGGGTACTTATTCATTAGGTAAAGGTACACTTGCACTCAATTTCAACTCAATTAGATTATTTTCAGATTTTTTACAATTTTAAAAAAAAACGTAGACAAGGCATTCAATAAAATTTGAACTAATGCTGATAATGAGATGAAATTTGACAAATATGTTAGTCTTATACATGTCTACATGGGTGCTAAATTTCAATTGAATCGCGTTATTTCCGCGTTTTATGATCTTCCCTGAGTCATTATTACGGGTTAATGGGGTTATAAAAACAATATTTTCCGAATAAATAAATAAACCTTTATTATTTCATTATGAAGTATAGCCTTAGCATAAAAACAATAGAAATTTGTCAATTAAATAACATTACAAAACTTATTACTAAAAACAAAGAGCAACACTTACAGAACAAACAAACATTGAAAAACACATATCACAATTATTATTTTAAATTCCTTTGACTAGGTATTCCTTAATACTATAAAATACATTAGTGTTAAGTTTTTCTTTAACAAATTTCTTAAAATCACTTAATTCTAATTCTTTAGTATGATTATCGAGTCTATTAAATAATTTTATACCTAAATTTGAATGACCAGTCTTGGATTTACTTAATCTATGTTGTTCTATAAATAAATTATTGCTATTAACATGCTTAGTATTATACTTATGACTAGTTTTCCTAAAGCTATTAATAAGTACGTTCACACACACTTTAGATCCGCGTATCGTATAGAGTACGATCTTTCAATACAGTAATTTAAGCTGTATGAACCATGCGGAGGGGATCCGATCGCATACGCTAGAACTAGGCAGATGGAATCTAAATGGATCCCCTGATACGCCGTCTTTTTGTGTGTGTACCTTTAGAGACGATCGTATTTAACGGATAACCTTCTCATCGAACTTTTATTTCACTTCTATATAACCGTTTTTTATCAAATAACTTCTGGAATATTATTTTTTTTTAGTGTAACTTTATTATTACGCAAAGAAATCACAATTTAATTAAATATATTTTTTGTTTTAAACTTCCTTATAACCAAAAGTGAAGCTTCACTATATAAGACGCCATGTTTTGGCGGGATCAGTTATCACTCGATTGACTAAACAAATACGCTGCAAGAACCGTGAAGTTAGTTGACCGTATTGTGTACGTATTCTATACGATCCGCGGATCTAGAGTGTGTGTGAACGTACTAAATGTTAGATTTAATATAAATTAAAGAATGTAAAATAAATAAATTTATCACAGTCATAACTCTTAATTGTTTGAATACAGGTTTACAAGTTTTCCTGTTGTTCATATTCATAATTATTCTTAATATTTTATTCTGTATTAATAATATACTCTCAGTGTAAACATGCCCCCAGAGAAGTATGCCATAACATATCCTACTCTCCACAAATGCTCTGTACCCAGTAACCAGCGTGTCTACAGGTAAGTATTCATTCAATTTTCTAAATATAAAGACTAAAGTGATGTAGAAATTCATACAGTAGGGGTCGGGGCGGGGGGACACAGTGGTCTAACTCCCTGGTTTTAGGTGGTTCCGAAAAAAACAGGGATTAGTTGCCCTTATCACTATTGTTATCAGTTTTAAATCGATACTTCTATTTATGTTTATAAAAATGTAAACAAGACAATTTTTATCTTATTCATTGACTTTTTTCTTTTTTAGTAGCTTATAAGATAATTTTTTTAGAAAATAGGATAACGTGTGTTACGAAAGGTGTGTTATAATGAGACAACGAAGACGTAAATTAAATTTATAATTTCCCGGTTTGATGTTTGTTTACAAACATTTTTGATGTTTGTCTATAAATCATGGTTATCACGATATCAGGTCTACTTAAAATTAACACAGCGTCTATATTTATATAAAAGCGTTTATGAAAATTATACCTTAAAAATAATTAATACAATTTTTAACATTGTTAAAGGCCCTTTTAAATAATTTTAGTGTTGGAATTGAAGAAATAATTATTTTATATATGGGGTACAAGGTGAACCGACCTGCCTCTAGTGGAGAAAGGGCGAACTTAGGGCAGGTCCATCTAAACCAGCTTATTCCGGGGGAGTTAGACCACTGTGTCCCGCGCCCCCACCCCTACTGTATGAATTTCTACATCACTTTAATAAAGACAATTAGTACGTTCACACACACTCTAGATCCGCGGATCGTATAGAATACGTACACAATACGGTCAACTAACTTCACGGTTCTTGCAGCGTATTTGTTTAGTCAATCGAGTGATAACTGATCCCGCCAAAACATGGCGTCTTATATAGTGAAGCTTCACTTTTGGTTATAAGGAAGTTTAAAACAAAAAATATATTTAATTAAATTGTGATTTCTTTGCGTAATAATAAAGTTACACTAAAAAAAATAATATTCCAAAAGTTATTTGATCAAAAACGGTTATATAGAAGTGAAATAAAGTGAAATAAAAGTTCGACGAGAAGGTTATCCGTTAAATACGATTGTCTCTTAAGGTACACACACAAAAAGACAGCATATCGGGGGATCCATTTAGATTCCATCTCCCTAGTTCTAGCGTATGCGATCGGATCCCCTCCGCATGGTTCATACAGCTTAAATCACCGTATTGAGAGATCGTACTCTATATGATACGCGGATCTAAAGTGTGTGTGAACGTACTAATTCTTTGATAGTTTTTTCTCTATACTAGTTATATTATCCTTCCATGTAAGTTTTTGATCTATAACTACACCTAGGAAATTAACACTATCTTGCTTACAATAGCACAATTACAGCAGTAGATTGATTTCCCTACTAAGTTTTAACTCTTTAACATAAATGATAACACACACACATACAAACAACTTTGCGAAAACCACTCAGGAAGCCTTTAAAACGCCTAAAACGGATAATTCCGGTTTCAGATATTTTCGCAAACCGGTATAAATGAGGAAAAGTAAATAAAATTCAATTAACTTTTATGAGTTTTTTTTTAAATTTACGACAAATTTATTTAAAACAAATAACAGTGTGAATCAAATTCAAATATAAACATTTTAAATTACCTTTATTCAATCATAAGATGGCTAATTTAACATCTGTCGTTCGCGTAACTGCCTACGCGAATATACCTCATGAAAAAATCACATTCTTAGCACATTTCGCACAAAAATGATCCTAAATAAATGTGAGAGAACTAAGGAACTATCAAAATAACAAAACACATATATAATGTGTCTTATATAAAAGTAGATAAACTGAAAATAAACAATAAAATAGAAACTTGTAGTTTAAAAGTATAACTACAATAAGTACATTTGTACAACTGCTTACTTGTAATATTAACTGATCAAAATACGTACAATTAAAATTATTATTAATTTAAAACTTATTAATTATTAAACTTAATGAAAAAATGTTTAAATTTTAAAATTAATCACATATATAATTATTCACTTTATTCTATTATTATTTATTTATAATTTAAATTTAAAATTTTGATAATAATTTTTTTGGGAGCTGCACGTTTTGATAAAAAAAGAAGGGTGGAAACCAGATTCGTTTATTGTCCTTGGTTTAGACATGTAGGGTTGGTTTAATCTAACTGTCAACGATGGTTTCGCCGTTTTAAACCAAGGATCTTGAATAAAGGGGATGACGCACTAAGTCGATTTGCCATACAAACAAGCTTAGGATAATACTATATATAGAAGGAGCACAGGGCCGTAAACACAATGTAATTCCACTGATAACACGAAAGCCGGTTGACTGGTGCAACTAAGTAATGCTGCCAACCTGACAACAAAACATTATTTTAAATATTTGTCATAAATATCTATTAATGAAGAAAGATCGTAAAGAACAAATATAATAACTTAAAACACCTGCTGAGTATTTAATAAAACCGGTCTTAGATGGCAAAAGGGTGGCGGAAAACAAGAATCTACATTAGTTAGTTGATGAGGACTACTTATTATATATAATTTTAATAAATACGTTAAACTACAATTTAAAATGCTTTAAATATTGTAATGCACCGATATTTATATTAGTATTTTATGAATAATCAATCATTAATTAATAATAGAACATAATAATTCAGCAACCGGAAGTATTGCCAACTTTTTTTTAGAAGATTGTATATTGTTAGGGTGGCAGCATTACTTAGTTGCACCAGTGAACCGGCTTTCGTGTTATCAGTAGTGCTCCTTCTATATATAGTATTATTCTAAGCAAACAAGTAACTTCATCGAAAAAAAATAGAAAGTATTTAACATGAAACACACGTCAAAACCCAACTGCACATGCTTGGTACAAACTGCGCATGCTTACAATTCTTATAACAACATAGGTCTTAAATATAAGAGGCAAACTCGCACTGTTGTTGCTCTTATTTAAGTGACCTCTCAATAAGCGTATTCACTCCTTAAGTGTAATCATCGCTTAAGTGTAATTCTTACTTCAGTAAAATTCTAGCTAAAGTGTGGTTCTTACTTATTTGTGCTCTCTTCCCTGAGTGTGGTTTTCACCTAAAAGTAGTACTTGGGTATGCTCCTTACTTAAGTGTGCTCTTCACTTACGTGTCTCCTTACTTAAGTATGCTCTTTACTTACGTGTCTCCTTACTTAGGTATGCGTCCTTTCTTTAGCGTGCACTTTACTAAAGTTAGGAGCACACGTAAGTGAAAAGAACAGCTATGTGTACTTCTTAATTAGAGAACAAACTTAAGTGGGAAGCACAATTAAGTAAGTAGCACACTTATTTGAGGAACACATATTATTCAGGATCTCACTTATGTGCGAAGTGAACTTATGAGAGAGGCGCACTAAGATAAGGACCACACTTAGGTGTGCTTTTGACTTTAAAGTGTTCTCTTTATGGGCGTTTTCCTCAATTAAAGGTGCATCTTACTTGAGTGATCTCTGTATTTAAGTGTAATTTTTACTTATGTGTGCTCTTTAACTAATAGTACTCATCACTTAAGATTGATCCTAACTTAGGTAAGCTTAAAACCTAAGTGTACTTCTAACTTGTGTGTGATAACTGAAGTGTGTCACCACTTGCTCCCGTCTCTCTCTCTCTCTCTCTCTATAATATATATATATATATATATATATATATATATATATATATATATATATATAATATATTATATATATATATATAAATATATATATATATATATATATATATATATATATATATATATTATATATATATATATATATATATATATATATATTATATATATATATATATATATATATATATATATATATTATATAATATATTATATATACATATATATACATATATATATATATATATATATATATATATATATATATATATATATATATATATATTATTGAATTGTCTTTACCCTAGGATCTTAATACTAAATTTACAGCCCTTTTTTTTTTTACTGGTAAAAACCAAACTCACTATATTTAAAACATTAATGACATAATCAAAACTTTGTCAAGTTGACAATTTCATTAATACTTCCCCTTCAACTTGACTCTTAAACTCGACCAGACCAATACTCTTGGATAGACGCTGGAACCTATCTTTAGTTAATGGCTTTGTCAGTAAGACCGCTGCTTGTACTTCCCCTGGAATGTGTTCTACGTTAAGAACTCCTTCTTGAACCTTCTCTCGCAGAAAATAGTACCTAATGTCAATGTGCTTACTTCTTTGATGGAACTCTGCATTTTTGACTAGCTTAACAGCACTTGCATTATCGACATTGATTGTAGGGACTAAACTCACTGATGTTATATCTTTTAATAGTCTACCCAGCCAAACTGCTTCTTTACCAGCTTCACTCGCTGCAATAAACTCTGACTCAGTAGTAGACAATGAAACACACTTTTGCTTCCTGCTGAACCAGCTTACTGCTCCTCCTCCATACAAACAAACTACTCCAGATACAGATCTTCTAGTTATGACATCTGAAGCATAATCTGCATCAGAGTAAATTTCCAAGTCTCCTCCATCTTGTTTGTATAAGATGCCTATTCAAGCCGTCCCTTTTAAATATTTTAAGACTCGTTTTGCAACTTACCAGTGTTCTTTAGTGGGATTCGCAAGACCTTGACTCAACGTATTCACAGTGAATGCTATATCAGGTCTTGTTGCTATAGATAAGTACAGCAGTTTTCCTAGAACTGTTCTAAATGGAACTTCAGGGACCAATGGTTTAGATTTTACCAAACTGTTTAGCATTCCTTTTTCAATAGGTGTTGACACTGGAAATGCATTAGATAAATTATACTTATCTAACATTCTTTTTATATACCCTTCTTGATGTATAAATATACCATCTTCAACTTGTTGTACTTGCAAACCTAAATAACTTGACACAGGTCCCGATGTGATTTGGAATTCTTTTTCTAAAAGCTCTAATAGTTCTTGACAACTCCTTTTATCCTCACTGACAACCAGGCCGTCGTCTACGTACAAAGCAATCCATAATCTCTTCTCTATATATGTATATTATATATATATATATATATATATATATATATATATATATATATATATATATATATATATATATATATATATATATATATATATATATATATATATTTATATTATATATAAAGTTTTATAAAACAATTTTTCTTGTGATTAGGGACCTCTGAAACGGATTTTAGACACACTCCTGGGCGGCCAAACTTTTATTTTTATTTTCAAAGAAATCTTGCTAAAAGTATGAAGAAGAAGGAAGGTAATATTATAACGTTGTAGCGCCCACCTAGTGGACTTGTGAGGAACTCTACCAGCGACAGTAAAAACCTCTCTTACATTCACCAAAAACAGTAAAAAAACGACAAAACTGTCGCAGACTGTATAAAAACGTATTTCACCGACTTTTTTTGAAGATGCAAAGCAAGATGTTAGAAATTTATAAGATGATTCAATTCGATGTAAACAAACCAAACGCATTTAGAGGTTATAACCTGCCGTTTTTATGAATGACGTGTGACGTCATTGCAGGAAACGGTATAGGCGAACAACATTGAAAACTTACTATTTATTCCTGCAATGACGTCAATTTCGGACTAACATGTCAAAAAAATATTCGATTTCATTCATAAAAACGCTCCAATTGAATCACCTTATAAATTCTATCAGCTTGGATGGAAAGAGCCTACTTTACAGCTGATGGAAAGAGCCTACTTTACAGCTGCCCGAAAAAATTACATTTCTTTATTATTGACATAAGTTGTCAACTTGAAATGTAAATTTTGCAAGGAAAGTTATGAGAAATTAATGAAAATTCAAGTCAAGAAACAAGACATGAAGTTTGCCAAATTTATAGTTTTGCCTGGTAATTTTTTTTTTAAATTAATAGTTATTTATGCACCAAGGGAATAAAGAATGCTATTATTTCCCAGAGTAGTTAGTTGGTTCCCAAGGCGTAAGCCGAGGGAATTAAAGGATTATACTCCATAGGTAGTAATAGTAGTAGCAGCGACGGATGGGAAGGTTCAAAACGGCGCGGGAAATGTTTACCACCGGCGCCACCCCCCATTTTCTCCTATTCTTGGTGAGGAGCGAGGCGTATAAACACTATGATTTTTCAGTTTTCTTAAATTAAAATTCTTTCTTTATTAAAAACTAGCACTAGCACATAGAGGTACAAAATTATAGATAGGTATTCTTCTGAATTTTTATACTAGTACATGCGAAAAAAAATATGAAGACATAAAATCAGTTGCTAGAAGTCGGCCGCCTTTGAATTCAATTGTTTGTTAGGAAGCCGCGGCGCAGCGGTACCGGATTGAGATAAAAATTAAAAAATATCTTCCACTTACTACTATCTACTGAATCAATTTACCGAAATAAAATAACATAGCAGATAACAAGTCTTTTTGTCTTGCTATCTAAAAAAGTATGTTCGTGTTTTTATGTGTTATTATGTGCAATAATAATAATAAATTATACTTTATTAAAATTAATTAAACTTAATTTTACATTTTTACTTTTCCTCGCCATCTACGAAGGTATATAGAAAAAGTATTGATTTCGTTTTCATCTATTAGACAGTATTAAAGAGGTAAAAGAAGCATAATTTACACGAAATTTTTTACAATCGATTACTTTTAGCGAATTTAGCCACTAATAACATTGACTACTTAAAAACTAAGAAAATCTATTTTTAAAAAGTAGTTGATTTTTCCCGTCGCTGATTTATTTCTGTAATTTTTGTATTTTTTTGCAAAGTCAACCAACCGGCGCCGGTCGCCGGTTGGTCGCCGGTTGATTTACCGGCGCCTCCTGCGCCGGTCGCCGAATTTTTTTTTTCTTTGCAAAGTCGATCAACCGGCGCCTCGGAAAATTTCCCGAACGCTCTTATGGCCCATCCGTCGCTGAGTAGTAGTGATAGTAATATAGGGGAGTGTAGTAAAGTAGGCCACGTTGTTGGGCCCTTTTTGCCAGCTCCCTGAGATAGTTTTCAGATAGTTTTCACATATCTGATATATTCTAGTAAGCTGTAAATATGTTTAAAATATTATATTTTTAAATATAATATAATTTTTGTATTACTACTTTTATTGTGAACTAGTTTATAAATGTTATGTTGGTCATTTTAATTTTACAATTATTATCAAAAGGAGATGTTGGAAGAGCAGGAGTAAAATCTCCTGAAATATCTCCTTTTTCTATAAAAAAAATATATGTAATTTGTTTAAATGTTTTGTTCATCTATTTTATATGGAAATAAAGTTTTTATTTATTTATTTATAGTGTTCTACTCCTTTTAATTTCAATCTAGACAGAAGAGCCGTGAATTTCTATGGTTCCTCTCATGGTTTTTCAAGCAATTTATACATATTTTCAATGACTCTTACAGTCTAAAGAAAACTGGGAACAACACGTGCTCTCACTGTTAAACCAAACCTCCATACACTTTAAACTACAAGGCAGAAACAGTATATTATAATGAATCTACAATGAGGGTTCTAAATTTTGCCTATACCAAGTTTCATTTAGGGTAAGGGATCTTTAACGAGTGCCTGACAACGCACAGGCTCGAGACCATCGGCTCTACGTCCCTTCTGAAGGACGTGGTACGCAGAATTTTTTATCCCTCTCATAAAATCCTAGAGGCCCGTGCTGGGATTGAACCCATGACTAAAGTCCATTCATTCTGTGTATTGGCCGCGTACCTTAACCACTACACCACGGGTGACTCTTACTCCTTAGGTGAAGCCAAGAGATTTTTTAAATTTCTGGAGGCAAATCCAAGGGAAAATTAACTCTCGAGACGAAGTCACCAGAGGTATTTATTAGAAAAAGCATTTTATCCTCAAGAAATAGGTTATTTTTTCATAAATATCGATAAAATTTATTAAAAGTGGGTAAAATAGTGTTATAATACGACACACGGCTAAAATCAATTGACAGCGTGGGTAAATATGCGAGAAAGCCAATGAGGTTATTCTTGATGTTAAATCACGCCATTAACAGTATTTTCCCGCGCTGCCGACTGATTTAAGCCGTGTGTTGTACTATAAAAGTGTGTAAAAAATCAAAACATTAATACAGCAGAACATCGATACAATAAGATAAAAATGCAACAATAAATTTAAACGGATGAAAGGTCACTGATGCAGCGGTATGAATCACGATATGAACCAGCTCGATTTTGCAACGTGTTTTGTTCGAGTGTAATACCCTCCATAACTCTAAAATCCTAGCTGCAATCTTACAGCAAAGCAATTTTATTTTGGAAAGCGTTCCATGAGGTAGCCTTAGAATCTTAGCTTAAAATAATAGTAGTATAGATCAAGGATCTTGAATAAAGGGGATGACGCACTAAGTTGATTTGCCATACAAAAAAGTGACCCAATCGATAACCAAAAATAGAGAGAATTCAACACGAAACACACGTCAAAAACTAACTGCACATGCTTGGTACAAACTGCGCATGCTTATAATTCTTATAACAACGCAGATCTTAAATTTTAGAGGCAAACTTTTTTAGAATTTAGAAAACCATTTTAGAACCTCTCAATGGTTTCCTATTGCTTACTGCTTGAAAAGGTTATAAGCACGCTTAAATTATCACTCACTGAAGTGGCCAAGTATAGTCCAAAATTTAAAATTAAATAAGTACAAATGACTTAACAAGCACCACAAATGTAACAATCACGAGAAGCACAGAAGAAAGTTTAGAAGCAAACTCGACAACCTTACTACATAACCTACGTTTTGCGCCTTTTTTTCATTATAACCAAGGGGAAGGTAAGTTTGCTCATATTTCTCTATCTCAAACCATGGGGTCAGAAATGTTCCTTAATGCGTCATCCCCTTTATTCAAATCTTTGTTCAACCGATAAGGGCTCCTCTAGTAATAATGTCTCTATGATTCTAACCGTTTGTCTTTTGTGATCAGGTTGTGTGATTGGATTGAAATATCTAAACGATGAAGTGAAGACAGGTGGATTTGAAAGACTGACCCAAGCTGTTCGCGAACATGGAAATTCGTTCACTGTTTCAGCCAAGTGTAAACTTGCTTCGTGTGAGTTGTTTTCAGCTAATGTTCACTCTATGTTAGACTTTAGATCAAAATTGAGAAAAATTACCTTTGGGGGGTTTCTTTCTTTATAGACTGTTAAAGTCAAAGATTTTTTAATAAAGATGACGCGCCAGGCTACTTGCATGTAGCCTTGCTACGTGTCTGGTGACAGCCTTGATAGCATTTTTTAAAATTCACAGTTTAGATATCAAAATAATTTAACAAGCAGTATGGTTAGTAAAACTTAAATCACGCGAAAGTCGGTCCTAAGTCCGACTTTAGTGATAAGATTATACCTGGGGGGCATCAATTTAATTTATTCGTATATAGGGGCATAATTTTGTTTGTATGCTCTCGCAGAGTACCATGCTTAACATTGCCACTGCTATAACCCTCTTCTACATTCAACTGTTAGCTCTGATCGTGGCCATTTGTTATAGACCAAGAGCCCAGGGGTGTTTTGTTAATAAAAAGTGTAATGGCTGGAACCGGTCTCAATTTTTCGTAAATACCTTCCTGAACAAGGATCTGCAATTCTGCCGACTCGTATCGGATGGGTGTCCCAGGCAGAACGCACTTTAGGGGTCAAAGGTTCTGCCTGGGACACCCATCCGATACGAGTCGGCAGAATTGCAGATCCTTGTTCAGGAAGGTATTTACGAAAAATTGAGACCCGTTTCCAGCCATTACACTGTTTGTTTAACTTGGGTGGTAAATTTTACCTGTAAAGTGCGTTCTGCCTGGGACACCCATCCGATACGAGTCGGCAGAATTGTAGATCCTTGTTCAGGAAGGTATTTACGAAAAATTGAGACCGGTTCCAGCCATCAAAACAACCCTGGGCTCTTGGCCTATTAGACAAATATAAGATCTGTAAGACTCTTCTATAACCCTTTTCTTTATTTAACAGCTAGCACTGATGATTGACTCTTGTTTGGTTAATATCAGATCTGTAAGACTCATCTATTACCCTGTTCTTTATTAACAGCTAGCACTGAACTGACTCTTGTTTGGTTAATATCTATTACCCTGTTCTTTATTTAACAGCTAGCACTGATGACCGACTCTTGTTTGGTTAATATCAGATCTGTGCGACTCATTTATCACTCTTCTGGATTCTATGGTTGGCACTAATGATAGTCTAATATTAGGTTAAAAGCACTTTGCTATCAGAGATATGTATATACATACATACATATATATATATATATATATATATATATATATAATATATATATATATATATATTATATTATATATTATATATATTAATATATATATATATATAATATATATATATATATATATACAGGGTGTGTCAAAAGTTTAGAAACGCCTTAATATCTCAGGCCCTGATTGAGATATCCAGATGCGGTTTGCGGGGATCTTAATCAGTTTAAAAAAACTATTTTCCGTATGGTACATCTTATGGCCGCCATCTTGGTTTCCGCCATATTGGATTCAAATTTGAAATCTTAAATTGGAAGGTATATTTTGATGGTAAATTTGGGTTCTATGGGGTCAAAACTAAACTGTTTTGCTCTTGATGTTTTTTCGCTAAACCAAATAGTTTGGCAGCAATTCGGTAGCAAAGATCAGAAATTTTCAAAACTTCATCGTAAATAACTGCTTAATTTGGCGATTTTAGAAAAAAATGCAAGAGTAGAAATGTCTTATTTTTAGCTACTGATTATGAAACAGCACAATTTTTATGATTTATTGGCGCTATTTTAGTTTCAGCCATATTGGATTTAATTTTAAAATCGAATTCAGGAAGGTGTACTTTTGATGATAAATATGTCTTTAATGGGTCAAAAATAAACTGTTTTAGTCTTAATGATTTTTTTCTAAACCTAATAGTTTAGCAGCAATTTGGTATCAAAGATCTGAAAATTTGGTTTAAAAAATGTAAACAAAACAACGTTTTGAAAATTTCTGATCTTTGCTGCCGAATTGCTGCCAAACTATTTGGTTTAGCGAACATTAAAAGCAAAACAGTTTAGTTTTGACCCATAAAACCCAAATTTACCATCAAAAATATACCTTCCAATTTAAGATTTTAAAGTTGAATCCAATATGGCGAAAACCAAGATGGCGGCCATAAGATGTACCATACGGAAAATAGTGTTTTTAAATTGATTAAGATCCCCGCAAACCGCATCCGGATATCTCAATCAGGGCCTGAGATAATAAGGCGTTTTCGAACTTTTGACACACCCTGTATATATATATATATATATATATATATATTATATATATATATATATATATTATATATATATATATATTATAAATGTTTCTTTGAAGAGACTTCTTCTTATTAATGTTTAACAACCTTGTCTTTTCAGCCACTTTCTATCCTATATTCCCACTCCCAGAAAACGCCGAATATGCTGGAGATCTTGGTTGTCACAAACTCCGTAAAATTCGTAAACGACTCTACGTTGCTCATATGTACCGAGGGACTACCAAAAAAACTGTAGAAGCTCACCGAAAACATTTGAGAGAATATAAAATAGACCCCAAAGCTGGTAAGTGTTGTGTTGTTGCCAAAGAGACTAATACTATAGTATTAGTCTCTTTGTCACCAATGTAAAGTTACGGCACCTAGTTACCCAAGGAATGATAAGAACTGTTGTATCCTCCCTAAGTATTAGTCTCTTTGTCACCAATGTAAGTTACGGCACCTAGTTACCCAAGGAATGATAAGAACTGTTGTATCCTCCCTCTAAGTATTAGTCTCTTTGTCACCAATGTAAAGTTACGGCACCTAGCTACCAAGGAATGATAAGAGCTGTTGTATCCCCCTCTAAGTATTAGTCTCTTGTCACCAATGTACAGTTACGGCACCAAGTTACCCAAAGAATGATAAGAGCTGTTGTATCCTCCCTCTAAGTATTAGTCTCTTTGTCACCAATGTAAAGTTACGGCACCTAGCTACCCAAGAAATGATAAGAGCTGTTGTATCCCCTTTAAGTATTTGTCTCTTTGTCATAAAAAAAAATTTGCAAATACTCTATTTTTGAACTGCTAATTCATGTCAAAATAAGATCTTGTTCCCCTCTTGTTCCCCTGTTAACCACAGGGGAACAAGAGGTGAAGGTCCCTCTTCTATACCACCTTCAAACCCTCTTGCACTACTGAACCCGACAGATATCGTAAATGTCATTAAGCTAAACGTATAGATATATAGAACGTTATATATATATATATATATATATATATATATATATATATATATATTATATATATATATATATTGTTTGCGCCACTTGGAATTATTTGATTGAGCTGCAACCGGTCTCAACCAATTTGGCTTGTTATCTACCTGAAAATGCGATACCTTGTGTTAAATCCATTTCAAGTTTTAATTATTTTTCCTTGACATCATAATTTGTTAACAAAGAGTAGGCTCCTAACCTTCTTCTTTTAAAATATGACAGTAATAGCGATAGTAATATGGGGGGAGTGGTAGTGTAACTACCAGGTAAGTAGGCCACGTTGTTGGGCTCTTTTTGCCAGCTCCCTAAGATAGTTTCTACTCTTTTTAATTTCAAGTGTAGGTATATTTAATCTAATCTAGACAGAAGAGCCGTGAATTATTATGGTTCCTCTCATGCTTTTTCAAGCAATCATACATATTTTTACTGACTCTTATAGTCTAGTGAAAACTAGGAACAACACGTTCACAGGCTCGAGACCACCGGCTTTACGTCCCTTCTGAAGGACGTGGTAAGCAGAATTATTATCCCTTTCATAAATCCCAGAGGCCCGTGCTGGGATTGCCATGAATAAAATCCCTTCATTCTGTGTATTGGCCGCGTACCTTAACCACTACACTACGGTTGACTCAAATATGACAGTAAGATAATGATTGACTTTACAGATTTCGTATACTGTCCTTCATCGCTACATCTGAACCACGTCAGGAAAACCTTCCCTGACTATGTGAACGTCGGTGTACAGAACATCTATGTCAAAGAGTACGGTAACTACACGGGAGAAGTTAGTGTAGAGATGGCCAACGATGTTGGTGTTCAGTTCGTACTCCTAGGAACCAATCACAGACGAGCATACTTGAAAGAGACCAACAAAGTAAAATAAGTTTTATTTTTAAGAATAAGTTTTATCTTTCTACCACGAGAGAGCCACACCAAACAGTCTACGTTTAGTTTAAAAATCTTGACAGGTCAGTTTAGACATCACTGATTCTAAAGAAAATAATCCCTGCAAGAAGGAAGCGGGAAAAAACTATGTAAACAAATCAGGTTATTTTTCCCGTATTTTCTTGGCGATGTTTTTTTACATTTCTTTTGTGTAGTTTTATTTTAAAATATCATTTCAAAGATTAATTTGAAAGTAGTTTTCAAAACGATGTAATCGAAAGAAGAACCACAAAACAAAGTGAACGATTGCCGGGAAGGTTTTTTCCCTACAGCGGTTATTGTGGTAGGGATTTTTTTTCTCTTCGTATCGGATGGGTGTCCCAGGCAGAACGCAGGTTAAATTTACCACCCAAGTTAACAAACAGTGTAATGGCTGGAACCGGTCTCAATTTTTCGTAAATACCTTCCTGAACAAGGATCTGCAATTCTGCCGACTCGTATCAAATGGGTGTCACAGGCAGAACCTTTGGCCCCTAAAGTGCGTTCTGCCTGGGACACCCATCCGATACGAGTCGGCAGAATTGCAGATCCTTGTTCAGGAAGATATTTACGAAAAATTGAGACCGGTTCCAGCCATTACACTTTTTATTAACAAAACACCCCTGGGCTCTTGGTCTTGGTGGCTTTGGAAACAAACACGATTTCTGTCAGACCTGGCATGTAGTTCACATTTGTCCACCAGGGAGTTGGCTCAAATTTTCCTATGGGCGTAATGTAAACAAACTATTCACAGTTTTCAAAATTTTTGTTTTATCGCATTAATTTAATATAAAATGTTAATAATTTGTGTTAGAAATACGTTTTTCACATCCAATAGAGGTTTAAGTGCGAATCGTGAAATACTAGGTTTTTTAAAATTACTTGAAACGAGTGGCTAATTAAACTTTTTTTTCGAGTGCACTACTTAACTTAGTACATTTTACGAGTGGTATTTGTTTTTCCCTTTCAAATATTAATTGTAATTAGTAATTTACAACTTTAACTAAACATTTTTAAATATAATAAAAGCAATCGTGATTTTAAGTTACTTCGGAAAGGACGTACAGTTCTGATCTATAAGGGAAAAGGAGAGGTGAACAGCATGTCATCTTGGAGACCTATTACGATGTACTCAATCCTCAGAAGGATTATAGAAAAGGTGTTGGATGCCGAATTAAGAAGGCAAGTATCCTTTCATCCAAGCCAGCGAGGCTTCGTAAAAGGTCTCCCAGGATGTCACATAAACGCCAGGCTTATGAATGCCGTTCTTTTAGACGCTAAAACCAAGAATAAAACCGCCGCTGTTGTTTTTCTTGACGTCACAGGAGCATTTGACAATGTTGGTCATACGCATGTCATTAATACTATAAAATCAGAGGGCGTTTCATCAGACCTAGTTAGCAGCATAGAAGCATTACTATGCAATAATACCATCAATGTTTCTCTAGGCTTGAAAGAAACGGCTTCTATAGCTGTTTCCAGAGGTGTGCCTCAGGGTGGACCAATGTCGAGTACCCTTTTTAATATTGCTATTGACCACATTTTCAAAGAATTCTGTGACCCACAAGTTGCTAACACTTTAGGATACGAGCTTTCGGAAGGTAAAGATCGTTTGATATTGACTGGTTTTGCTGACGATCAAGCCGTGACAGCATGCAATATATTTGCTGCAGAAAGAATAATTGACGGCATACAGAGAAGGTTGAGTGAAATCGGACTTCGAGTAAACCCTAAGAAGAGCACAGCGTTTGTAGTTGAAGATGGAAACCTACAAAAGCGATATTTACAGTTAGAGGACGGCGGTGAAATTGAGTCAGCAGATGAGGGCGAGACAATCAAATATCTTGGTTGTACCTACTCAGGGGAGCTTGTTTGTAACGAAGATTCAATTCGAAAGCTTCACGAAAACATAAATAAATTAACAACATCTGATCTATTGAAGCCTGACAGAAGCTAAATATACTAAACCAGTATATCTTCCCTGCATTGACGTATCCCCTTCAAAACTGCGCCTCTGACGAAACTACCGAAACCCCTATTGGAAGGAATAGATGTTCATCATAAGAAGAAGTACTAAAGCGATAGTTGGACTTCCTGCTAATACCAACACTGCTATGCTATACTCGCCTCGTCGTTACCGTGGACTTGGTTTATTAAGATGCAGCTGGGAAGCTCCGCTACAACATCTCAGTATAGCTCAGAAGCTTAGTACAATTCCCGATGCTCTATTTCAAGATATTTCAACTATGAAGAGGAAGTTAAAGAGTGTTTTAAAAGACTAGAACTAGAAGATGACCCTAGTGGAGATATTAACGTAAAAAAGATCCGCCAAAGTTTGCGTGAAAAGAGTTTTGACGAATGGGCCAAATGTAAGTGACAGGGAGTTGGCGTGCAGCATTTTAAAGAATACCCTACTTGTAACAAATATATTTGGGACCATAAAGTGCTTACTCTATAAAACTTAATGTTAATTACGCCCCTTTGAGAACTGTGCCTGGCTATCAGTCATCAGGAGATGTTGAGACCCTCTGTCGCAAATGTGGCAGAGAGAACGAAACTCCAGCACATGTGCTTGGAAAATGCCCACAAAACATGCTTCTGGTGACTAGGCGCCACCACAATGTTAAACATAAGATCGCGGAAGTACTCAAGGAGAAAAGTATATTTGTTATGATGAGGTGTACTCAATAGATTCGGAAGGTTCTTCCAGATATGCTGACATAGTAGCTTTTCACCCCGACAACAAATCTGCTCTTATAATTGATCCTACTGTCAGATAAGAGACAAACGACATTGACCAAGCTGACAAAGTACACGAGGAAAAGAGAGTATCTACGAAAAGAGCATTAGTTATATAAAGAACATTTTAGAGCTTCTCACGGAGACAGAAACTATGTCGTGTACGGTTTGTGGTTTGGCTCGAAGGGGGCTATACCAGAAAGAACAAAACAATTCTTCGACAAGATCGGTGTAGACCAAGATTTTATCCGCGTACTGTCTGAAAACATAATTCTTGACTCATTAGGCATAATAAATCATCATATTTATTCATAAAATTTAATCATATAAATTAACTGTACAACAATAAGTTGAATAACAAGTCTGTTATCTATAGATGTAAAGTTTTGTAAATTTATGTACATAATTTTAATTTGAACCCTTAGTTGTAATTTGACCAATTGTCTTTTTAGATTGATAAGTACGCTGTGTTGTAAGCAACACAGCCTTATTATAAGGCCAGCCTCACATATTTATATTTTGTAAATAAAGTGTTTATATTTAAGGCAATACACTGTCGTCTGCATTTTCTTCAAAATCTTAATAAAAACATATGGTTTACCTTTACTATAGTTTCTCTTTTTCTTTAACTAAATTATTGTAACAATTATTTCACAGAATTAAATACAAAATCATTGAACTATCACGTACATATTAAAGTAAGAAAACACAATTAAAAGTAAAACTCACCTAATGTTATCAGGGTAGCCAATAAAACTAAGTAAAAAAAACCTAAATCCTTAGAGGCGCATGCGCAGTTATTTTATTTTAAGCTATTTTTTCATAGAGATATTATAACTAGAGGGGCCATATAGGTTAAATTTTTAAACATGGAAAAAGTAACCTGTCCACCTTGTGCTATAAATATAATCAAATAATCAGTACAAAATTACAAAAAAATATACAGTAAAACGTAAAAAAATATAAATTAAAACACAAAAAATGTGCGGGAAACTAAAATAAATTTATTAATTATAACCTTAACTCACTCCATTTCCATTTCCTTTCTATCATTTCCTCTCCAATATCTTTCAGCTTGGTCTGATCTCTAATCCATTTATTAGATTTTCTTTCCCTCCTGCTTACTCTAATCATACTCCTTTCCATCATCATATTATTAGGTTGAAGGATGAAAGATTCACTAAAGAGATGATATCATGGTATCCAAGAGACAAAAAAAGAAAGAGAGGCAGACCATGTATCAGGTGGGAAGAAGAAATGTCTAAAGTTAGCGAAAGAAAGTGTGCATGGCACAGAATTGCGTATGATAGAAATGAATGGAGAAGACTTAGTACTGTTTACTGCCAAGCTTACTTGTATAAAAATTAACTAGTCTAAAATTATTTTGAATTAGTTATTAAACATTAAATTAAAATTAAATAAATTTACTAATAAATAAAATAAATAAATTATTAGGCCATTAGGAAATGGCATGATTTTAGGATAGTTAGTGTAACTGAATAAATAATTAATAGTATCCTTTCATGTCAGAAAGATACACAATGAATTTTACTTAGTATTAGGATAATTTTATGTTATGAGGAGGGTTTAAATTTAAGTTAAAATTAATTATAAAAATTTGAATTAATAAAAATTACTAAAATAGAAAATAACAATAACATTGTAATATATTCTAATATATGTGTGTGTGTGTGTGTGTGTAATGTATGTATGTATGTATACATATGCATGTGTATGTGTGAATTAATTTATTTACAACATAATGATATAAATAATAAAATTAAATAAAACAACTTATAGTATTATATATATGTTTTACTTACTAAAAAATAAAAATAGTAATATTTGTATTACACAGTGTCTACAAAAATATCTATCCATTATAGTTGATGTAACTCCAACCCTTAAGGGTGCCTCGGCTTATTGCCGATTTAAAACTTATAGATTATTGTAAAACTAAATTTTTGTATTTAAGAATGTGTTTGTAAAAAGTTTTAATAAAAGGCTTATTATTATATTATTATTATTATTAACCTTAACTCACTATTGAAGGAGTTTCAACGAGGTTACACAGAGTCCCTGAGAACCCCTAAAAAGATGTTTTAGGCCTTTTAATGTATTGAGATAGGCTATGCCCCCTCTAGTATATATCTCTATATATTTTTTTATTTTTGAGTCAGCTATCAGCTGATCTCGCATGTCTTCCCTACCTTAGAATAATACTATATATAGAAGAAGCACTACTGATACCACGAAAGGCGATTCACTGGTGCAACTAAGTTATGCTGCCACCCTAACAATATACAATTTTCTAAAAAAAAGTTGGCAATACTTCCGGTTGCTGAATTATTATGTTCTATTATTAATTAATGATTGATTATTCATAAAATACTAATATAAATATCAGTGTACTCGTATTACAATATTTAAAGCATTTTAAATTGTAGTTTAACGTATTTATTAAAATTATATATAAAAAGTAGTCCTCGTCAACTAAATGTAGATTCTTGTATTCCGCCACCCTTTTGCCATCTAAGACCGGTTTTATTAAATACTCAGCAGGTGTTCTAAGTTATAATATTTGTTCTTTACGACCTTTCTTCATTAATAGATATTTATGACAAATATTTAAAATAATGTTTTGTTGTCAGGTTGGCAGCATTACTTAGGTGCACCAGTCAACCGGCTTTCGTGTTATCAGTGGAATTACATTGTGTTTACGGTCCTGTGCTCCTTCTATATATATTATTATTATTATTGAGGATTGGGGTTGGAGTCGAGGATAGACCCCATTTGCACTGCGACTGGAAGTCTATTGTACAATCCCCTCAATTGGTCCAGGTCAGAATAATCCTTTTCCCCTGACTAGGTCTAGTATTATATAGGTATTATATAGTATTATATAGGTCTATATATATAGTTTTATTCCCTACTTAGTTTATATATTACTTTAACATTTCTCGATATGATTGTAGTTTATTAACGCTAAGATCCGTCATGCACTGAACAACAATATGAAATGCTTGATCTTCTTGTCTAACACTACGGGTCTTTACGACGACTGCAGCGATGATAAATGTATCATGACACAATTGTCGTCTGCCATGGACGTTATCAAGATAGAAGAGTGGAACAACGTAGCGTTTGCGTACGAATGTGTCGGCCGGAGTTACAGTAATACTCAAGAGATGATTGCACAGGTAAAGGTGCATTCAGTATACTGCGGTAGCGAGGCGTCCGGCCGTTGCGTACGTAGCGGTCATTGCGATGCGGAAAATGATGGTTCCACAATAACAACGCTACGGCCGCAAAAGCCGCTAACACAGTGCACTCTAGTTCCGACTTTGGGAAACAAAAATATTTTTTTTTTTGAGGTAGTACGTAATTGAGCACTTTATTGGACCGTTTTCAGGATGAGAAGCCAATCATTATTGTACTAGGAGGTTATTTAGTACTTTTCACCTCCGAGGACAATAATGAATGTAAAAAAACTCCTAGGACGTAAAAGTAATTCATATGTTGCCGCCATTACTGTAATGTAGCGTGTTCAAAAAACAATCTGTGTTAAACCTTCATGAGCTTTATTTAAAAACGTTCATTTGTTTCTGTTTTTGTTCGTAGACTAATTTTTTTTTCGTTTTTAAAAGGTGTTCTAATTGACAATTTTTGTGTGTTTATTTGTAAAGCTTTTACATTTTTGAGTAAAAGTGTGAAGCTATGGATGAATTTAATGACGGCGATAATATGGAGTTAATAATAATAGGACGTTTGTTTTTTTTTCAATTAAATATATAGCGCAGTTTAATGAGTGCTATTTTTTGATTTTTTTTAATGAGTGCTTTATTTAATGAGTGCTACCTCAAAAAAAATAGTGTATGCCATCCGGCTGAGTATGTCTTTATGTCTTGGCAATTTTTCCCGACTCGCTTCGCTCGTCGGTAAATCTAATTGCCGTGACATAAAGACACACTTCTCAGCCTTATGGCATAAATAACTATTTCTTAACAAAGATAAAAAGACGAATAAGAAAAGGTTATTTTGGACGAGCTGTGTCTTTTTAGATAACCCAAACAAAACAAAAAGTATTTCTCTCAAAATCGGAAGAGGGGGTAAGAAAAATTCCAAAACTTTGAAAACGGAAAGATTTCTTCCGCGTCAGGCTTCTAAGGTGTTTTGTAATCAATCAAATGCTAATCACTAGATCATTTGTGCGGGTTTAGTAGGTTTGCGGAAACTTGCATTTTCCGCAACGCTACCGCAAGCTGTTTAAGAACGTCCCATACGATTACATAGGTTGGAATTTGAGCTGTCACCACACGCAACGGACAGACGCATCGCTACCGCAGTATTGTGAATGCACCTTAATGGACTCTAGGGATCTTGATAAAGGGATGATATTAGGGACATAGATAACTCCTTTAAAAAGAAGAATTAGAATAGTGAAATAGAGGTAAAATTACTATCCCTAGCATAGTGACCCCATGAGTATTTTAGGATAATAGAGGCAATCTTACTTTTCCTAGGATAGTCACCCCATGAGCGCTATAGGGGAATAGAGAAATAAAGGCAAACTTACTGTACCTAGCATAGTATCATGAGTGTTTTAGGAGAATAGAGGCAAACTTACTGTACCTAGCATAGTATCATGAGTGTTTTAGGAGAATAGAGGCAAACTTACTTTCCCTAGCCATGAGTGTTTTATAGGCCCTAGCATATCATGAGTTTTAGGAGAATAGAGGAAAACTTACTTTCCTAGCATAGTATCTTCCTAACATAGTATCATGAGTGTTTTAGGAGAATAGAAGCAAACTTACTTTCCCTAGCCCTAGCATAGTATCATGAGTGTTTTCCTAACATAGTATCATGAGGTTTTAGGAGAATAGAGGCAAACTTACTTTCCCTAGCATAGTATCATGAGTGTTTTCCTAACATAGTATCATGAGTGTTTTAGGAGAATAGAGGCAAACTTACTTTCCCTAGCATAGTATCATGAGTGTTTTCCTAACATAGTATCATGAGTGTTTTAGGAGAATAGAGAAATAGAGGTATACTACTCTATCTAAAAAAAAAGTTGGCAATACTTTCGGTTGCTGAATTATTATGTTCTATTATTAATTAATGATTGCTTATTCATAAAATACTAATATAAATATCGGAGCATTACAATATTTAAAGCATTTTAAATTGTAGTTTAACTTATTTATTAAAATTATATATAAAAAGTAGTCCACGTCAACTAAATGTAGATTCTTGTATTCCGCCACCCTTTTGCCATCTAAGACCGGTTTCATTAAATACTCAGCAGGTGTTTTAAGTTATTATATTTGTTTTTTACAATCTTTCTTCATAAATAGATATTTATGACAAATATTTAAAATAATGTATTGTTGTCAGGTTGGCAGCATTACTTAGGTGCACCAGTCAACCGGCTTTCGTGTTATCAGTGGAATTACATTGTGTTTACGGTCCTGTGCTCCGAATATATATTGTATTATTCTAAGCTACCAAACCTCCCTTATTGCATAAATAACAATTAGACTACTTAAGTAAAAACTCTTTTTCTAGGCGCAACGATCTTGTAAAATGATCCGAGACAAGCTAGAATCCAATCTAGGAACTGATATTGGTCAGAGCATTCGTATTATCTACTCAGGAGACATAGATCACTCAAACGCCCCGGATTTTATGTCCCAAGAAGATATAGACGGACTAGTCTTCTCACCCAGGCATAACAACGAATGTTTTATTAATGTTATCAACAGCGGCATATTGTCTGATAAGAGGAAACAAGAACAGAAGGAAGAAGAAGTTCAAAAGAAATCTTGTATAATTGAGGAAATATTGAATAAAGAAGAAGATGAAGAAAATATGTTTCCTTAATTGTTCCATAGAGATAGATATACAAATAGATATACTCATTGAGAGTTTGAAACATCTTTTTGATGCTCTAAGGGGCTCTGCATGTGGGTAATCTTATAGCAACCTCTTTTCAAGAGTATGTGAAGGTTATCATTTCAATTGTAAGCTTTTAAAAAGAAGAGGTCCTATGACTCCCAAATAAATATAAAAAAAGTTGGTCTAATAAAACAGTGGATAATGTCTATCATATTAATTTAGGAACTAAAACTGAAAAAGAAGAAGGTTATAATAAATAAACCCTAGTCAGCTCATAGCACTTGCTTGTATTTTGTTATGTTTAATAAACTTTCAATTATTACAATTACTGTAATTTTGCACTGTAATTGGTTATATTATTATTATATTATTATGTTCAAGTCACTTTATTGATGTTTCGATATTCATCAAGGATCTTAAATAAAGGGAATGGCGCATTAAGATACGCTTCTGACCCCATGGAAGTTGTATGAGATAGAGAAATAGGAGCAAACTTACCTTCCTCTTGGCTATAATGAAAAAAAGCGCCAAACACAGGTTATGTAGTAAGGTTATCGAGTTTGCTTCTCAACTTTCTTCTGTGCTTCTCGTGATTGTTACATTTGTGGTGCTCGTTAAGTCATTTGTACTTATTTAATTTTAAATTTTGGACTATACTTAGCCACTTTAGTGAGTGATAATTTAAGCGTGCTTATAACCTTTTCAAGCAGTAAGCAATAGGAATTTTAATCCCTTCGCTGTTACAAGAAATATAAGCATGCGCAGTTGGTTTTAGACGTGTGTTTCGTGTTGAATTCTCTCTATTTTTTTTTTAAAAATTGCAGTTTTTAAGTCTACCGTTAAAATTAAAAAAAAATATGAAAAATCTTAGGTTAAAATCATGCAGGAGCTTTTATCAAGACTGATTTTTTTTTAAAAATGAAATTTTTTGTCCGTATAGGCAATAGTCCAAGAGCCCAGGGGTGTTTTGTTAATAAAAAGTGTAATGGCTGGAACCGGTCTCAATTTTTCGTAAATACCTTCCTGAACAAGGATCTGCAATTCTGCCGACTCGTATCGGATGGGTGTCCCAGGCAGAACGCACTTTAGGGGCCAATGGTTCTGCCTGTGACACCCATCCGATACGAGTCGGCAGAATTGCAGATCCTTGTTCAGGAAGGTATTTACGAAAAATTGAGATCGGTTCCAGCCATTACACTGTTTTTTAACTTGGGTGGTAAATTTAACCTGTAAAGTGCGTTCTGCCTGGGACGCTCATCCGATACGAGTCGGCAGAATTGCAGATCCTTGTTCAGGAAGGTATTTACGAAAAATTGAGACTGGTTTCAGTCATTACACTTTTTATTAACAAAACACCCCTGGGCTCTTGGTCTACAACCACGGAGAACAGACTAAAAAGGCAACCCCATCCGGGGGCACACTGAATACATACATTATTATATAGTACGTTCACACACACTTCTAGAACCGCGTATCGTGTGGGGTACGATCTCTCAATACGGTAATAATTAGCTGTATGAACCATGCGGAGGGGATCAGATCGCATACGCTAGAACTAGGGAGATAGAATCTAAATGAATCCTCCGTTACGCTGTATGTACCTTTAGAGACGATCGTATTTAACGGATAACCTTCTCGTCGAACTTTTATTTCACTTCAATATTACCGTTTTAGATCAAATAACTTTTGGAATATTATTTTTTTAGTGTAACTTTATTATTATGCAAAGAAATCACAGTTTAATTAAATATATTTTTTGTTTTAAACTTCCTTATTATAACCAAAAGTGAACCTTCACTATAAAAGACGTGATGGTTTGGCGGGATCAGTTATCACGTAATCTCACTCGATCGACTAAACAAATACGCTGTAAGAACCGTGAGGTTAGTTGACCGTATTGCATACGTATCCAATACGATATGTGCCTGTTATATAACAGCCTGTTACATACGCTGTATGTACGTAGTAAATGCCATATCTAAATCTGGATAAGTTACTAATTGAATAAAATAATTTTATCAATACTTTATCAAAGCTCTTTTCCCGTTTTTACTCGTCTCATGATGCCTTAGATCAAAGTTTTATAAATAGAACTTTAAACTTAACTTACTTACTTAGTTTAACTTAACTTCAGTTTTATAAATAGAATAGTTGTATATTTATAAAACTTTGCCATAGATCATGGCCGAGAGCGCCCCCTTCTAGGTCCACCACTGATAATCCGTTGATTAATAAAATACTTGTTTTTGTTACTTTATGCATTAATTCTTAACGGATGCATTATTATTTATTATAGATTTAAAAATAAATAGCTTTGTGAATACTTACTTGCATATAGTACATTCAGCTTCATTAGAATTCCTCCATTCCTTTAAAAACTTAATCTCTACCTAATAAATCTCTTTGAATTTACACCTATAATGGTCTTTCGATATAGTAAATATTCAAATTTCAATAATACACACGGCACAACAAAAAATCTTTACAAATAATGATTTAGTAAGAAATCTTTTAAATAAAACCAAGCTGGTGATGTATGAATCAGCATAAATTATAAAATTTAAAATACTTAAATACAGTGTTGCCACTTAATTTTATTCTTTTCATAAAAATAATAATTTTATTAAAAAGTGGTAATAATTTTATTTACTACTTTTCAAAAAGGCTTTTATTTACTTTTATTTAGGCTATTCTAAAAGCCTATTGAATTGAATAATTACATTATTTAACTAATTAAAATTAAACAATTTGTAATGTAAATCTTTTATTAGAAATAAATTTTATCGATTATATTAAAAGCAACACTTTTTGTCTTGAGTTTATTATCTCATCTTTTTTTGCCAAGTCATTTACTACTATCATACGAACCCGTATTTAATACAGTTTAAAAGTTAGTTTATTCTATAGCGTTTTGTGATGACTATCGTCGAAGATATAGACAAGCTTTTCAAACACACCCCGCCGGATGTTTTGGAAATAGTTACAAATGCCAAAGAGAGCCTACTACCGCAAATCAGGAAGTTAGTATCTCAAAGCATATGAAGTGTTCAAAGAATGGTGCTCAGAGAAAAAAGTAAAGAATGTAAGTGAAACGTTGTGTTAGCGTATTTAAAGGTAATGAGGAAGCAGATAAACTTGCTAGACTGGGAGCAGAAACCCCATTCATTTGACCAGAACCTGTCCTTCCCCTCTCAGCAACACATGCTAAAACACTCTTGGATAGCTGGCTTATGAACACCCTAAAACTTAACTGGCATGCCTTTGCTGGTTGCAGACAAGCAAAAATGTTCATTACTGGGCCAATTGTAAAAAAATACAAATTTTCTAATTAACCTCAGCAAGCCTTGCCTTAGGAACCTAGTTAGTGTTCTGACCAGTCACTGTAGATTAAATAAACATCTTAATACTTTAGGCATAATCTCAGAGGCTAACTGCCCCATGTGTGGGCATTATGAGGAGACAGCCTTTCACCTGCTTGCAGAGTGTGAGGCCTATACTTCTCTTCGTACCCGCATATTTGGCGTAGGCCTCTTGTATGAAGAGGAGCTTTCTTCTCTTAGTTGGAGAGATATCCTACAATATATCAACCTTTCCAAGAGATTCTTGGTAGAGGTGGTGTAGACTAAGGAATTGGGGCTGGCAAGAAGGGCCCAACAACGTGGCCTATTTGCCTGGCTTTGCCTCCCCACCCTATTACTACTACTACTACTACTAGCGTATTTAAAAGAACTGTCAAACACAAAATCTAGCGCTACTCTGTGGTCAACTTTCTCGATGATAAGATCGTATAAGACTCTCGAAAATGTAAGTATAAAACATTATACAAACGTAATAAGTTTTTCAACAATGCTAGTTTTGATTTATTACTGTTCGCAGATAAAATATTGTGTGGAACGAGGCAAGAAAGGAAACATTACTGACTCGTATATTTGCCTTCCTCGGCTTTGCCTCGTCAATCAAATTATATATTACCTGCCTCGGCTTCGTCTCGTCAGTCAAAATGAAAATTACCTTCCTCGGCTTCGCCTCTGCAGGTGATTTAGATAGCACACCCTCGCCTTCGGCTCGGGGGCTAACTTCGATACTAGTCAGTAATATTACAATTTTCCTGCCTAGTTACACAAATAACTATTAAAGTCTTTTTATCAATCGATAAATGATTTAATTATTAAGTTTGAATCGTTCAAAAGAAACTTATTTATTGCAAGTATATAGGTCCGGTAAATTTCGGTCCAGTCCGGTCCGTGTATTTAAAAACTCCCAATATTTTAGGGTGGCCCCCATTTTATGCTCTTATGTAAAGTTGTAGCTGTTATTTGCTGTTGTCGTTACGGTAGTTACAACGTGACGTATAACCTTATCCAGCGGTTATATAAAAACATAACCTTACGTCCACCTTTCACTCGCACATTTATGTATTATTTTACAACGAGTCTTCAGTTTTGTTTTCGTTTTACTTCGAGTAACATCTGTAGTCCGTTGAAAGCTAACAGTTGGCTATATAGAGCTAAGTTTTCCTCCGTTTGGGGTACCAATAAGAAACACCGGCGTGTTAAGCTCTTTAGTAGCGACATGGATCCAAAAAATGAAGAAATTCTAGCTCCACTTAGAGCATCTGTTAAAGAACAGGTATGTCTTGGCTTTAGGTATAGTAGGGGAGACTGCTGTACCTTAAACACTATACTCTGTCTCTCTTTACCTAGCCGCCTTAGAATAATACTATACTATAACACTCGGTTAAAATCAGTTGACAGCGTGGAAAAATAATGAGAGGGAGCCAATGAAGTAACTCCTGGATGTTAAACCTCGCAATTAATTTCAAATCACTCTAACCTCATTGGTTCCTAAACTCTATTTTCCAACGCTGTCAACTGATAATAACTGTGTGTTACTCTTAAATATAGAATGGTGCATGCGGATCGTAAACACAATGTAATTCCACTGATAACACGAAAGCCAGTTTACTGGTGGTCTTAAGTAGGGGTACCACCCTAACAACAAAACATTATTTTATAAATGTGTCCCTAATATCCACTTACGAAAAAAGATCTTAGGGATCAAATATAATAAATTAAAAAACTGCTGAGTATTTAATAAAAGTTGTATTAGATAGCAAAAGGGTAGCGGACTACGAGAATCTACAATTAGTTTCCTAGGACTACTTTTAACTTATTTTTAGCTTTAAAATGCAATTTAAAATGCTTTAAAAATTATAATTCACCAATATTACAGTCTATCGTTTAGTTTAAAAATCTTGACAGGTCAGTTTAGACACCAATGATTCTTAAAAAAAATCTCTGCAAGAAGGGAGAGGGAAAAACTATGTAAACAAATCAGGTTATTTTACCCGTATTTTCTAGGCGATGTTTTTTTACATTTCTTTTGTGTAGTTTTATTTTAAAATATCATTTTAAAATTCATTTGAAAGTAGTTTTCAAAACGATGTAATCAAAAGAAGAAACACAAACAAAGTGAACGATTGCCGGGAAGAAGGTTTTTTCCCTACAGCGGTTATTGTGGTAGGGATTTTTTTTCTCTTTTTAAGTGAGAGGTTGGCAGCGGCTTCTCTGATTGGTCAATGATCCCCAAAATACCTTTGACCTTGGGGATTTTTAAACTAAACGATAGACTGTAATACAACAGAACATCGATACAATAAAAAATGCAACAATAAATTCAAATAGATAAAAGGACACTGATATTCAGCTGTATGAAGCATGTCAGCCATATACTCGATTTCCCTGCGTGTTTTGCTTGAGTGTAGGGATTCCCGCCCTAACTCTAGAATCCTAGCATCCATCTATCTGCGCAGTAGTTTCATTTGGGGGAGCGTTGCAGGAGAAAATGAAATTATGAGGGAGGCATTCCTTTTCCACAAATCAACACGAAAAAGTAAATTTTTGGACTAGATGCCACCGAATTCAATATAATTATTGTATAACACACGGCTAAAGCAGAAGAAATTAATTAGGATTATGGCTGGAGCTAAGTACACAGCACACTGTAAACCCCTGTTTGTTAAACTTAAAATTTTGTCTTTTTATTCGTTATATGTGTTTTTATGTCTAAAGTATATTAAGTTTAATTTAAGTAATTTTATTCAAGCTAAAGATGTTCATAGTTATAATACTAGAAATAAGAATAGTTTAGTTCTTACTAGTCATAGGTTAGAGAAGTCCAGAACTGGCCATAACTGCTTAGGAATAAGTTTATTTAATGCGCTTGATTCAGAAATCGAAAGTCTTGCTTATAAAGAATTTTGTATTAGAATTAAGAATTTTTTGTTACTACATCCTCTTTATAGTGTTAGTGACTTTTTTACTTTAAAATTTACCTGATTGTTTTTTAACTTAGATTTAATATTCTTGTATATTAGACTCTTCAAACTGTGATACTTACATATGTTCTATTTATAAAAGTTGTTAAAATTTTTCTAGTCAATTGTTTTATACATGCAATTTTTAGATTAATTTTTAAGGATTAAACGCTGTGATATGTGTATGTTTTCATTGTTTTGTGATGTCTCTTACCTTATTTTATTTATTGTTTTAACTTCAACTTAATATTTTACTTTTAAAATGTATTTACTTATGTTTTCTACATTTTGACGCTATTATGCCATCTTGCACACTATGTGCCTGGTTTAAAATAAAGAGAATTATTTATTTTATTTATAAAGTCAGTTGACAGCCCGCTAAAATCTTAATGCTTTCTACCCTTTTTTCTTAACAAAAAAATCCCTACTCTGACAACACTGTAAGTCAGGTTATGTTTTGAATTTTATTATTTGTTTTTATTTGACATAAGCCACCTGGAACAAAAATTTATTTGTCCGTGTAGACGTAAGTTTTACATATTGTTGCACTTTAAACTAAAATGCTAAAATTGGGTGCATGGGTGCCATACGCCCAATTTCAACTTTAAACTATAATGGTATCGTTGGCAGCATTGCGTTCCTGCAAAGAATTATTGACAGAACAAATTATATCCAAGAGATATCCCTCAATTTATGTGTCAAAAACTCTATAGTATTGCTCACAGTTAAAATCAGTTAACAGCAGGAAATAGTGTTGCGTTAGATTTTTATGAAAGTGTAGGTGGGGTTTAACATTCAAAGACTTATCTCATTGGCTCCCTCCAATTATTATCACACTCTGTCAACTAATTATAACCTTGTGTTGTACTATAGATGTACCATAATATGGTGCATGAACTAGAGTGCATGTTTAATGCATATGCAATATAATCACCTGTTAATTACGCTTTGTACACATAGAGATTGGTAAAACTGTCCAAACTTAAGTCAGTGTGACAGTGGAACACTGTTATTACAATTCATTTTCAAGTGTGTTTCTTGTTTTTTTTAACTATGTTCATAGGGCGATATAGTAAGAAATTTAAAGTCGTGTGGAGCCCCTGAATTAGATGTCAAGAAAGCTGTAGCAGAACTGAAAGCTAGGAAGAAGGTGCTGGAGGACAAAGAGCTGTCTCTTGCACCAGCTGTCTTTGACCGATCCAAAATGGAAGATTTGCTCAAAAGGAGGTTCTTCTATGACCAGTCATTCGCTATATATGGAGGTGAGGGGTTTTTTACAATAAAACAATCTTTAATGACGGTAAAATTAAAAACCTAGGAACGTTAGCTCAGTGGTAAAGCACTCGCTTTACAACCTAGAGGTTGAGGATTAAAATCCAGCTTGTACGGTTCTCTCGGTAGGCCTTTAAATCAAGGCCAGCTAACCCAGCCTATGTTTTATGTGGTTTCCTGTGGATGTTACCCAAATGCAGGGTTGAATATCGTCTGAGACAAGTCTGTCTGGACCCACGTCCCTATTGTCTGCAGCTCATGTAAAGACAAAGTTCTGCAGGTCGGTGGAGGGTCAGAAAGATATTGGCGTCCACTGTAGAAATGAGGAAAATTAAAATAAAACTAAATACAACCCATACAGTGATACCGGTTCAAAGGCCCCTGTTTAGGATTTTATGTTGGTACATATGTTTATGGTTTTTTTTTTCTACTGTGAACAGGTATAACGGGTCAGTTTGACTTTGGTCCGATGGGTTGTGCTTTAAAGGCAAACATGCTTCAGGCGTGGAGGAACTACTTTGTCATAGAGGAACAAATGCTGGAAGTTGACTGTTCCATTCTCACACCGGAACCCGTTCTAAAGTAAGTAGAGTATGTTGTTTCTTTGGAGGGAACCCAGTTTTAACATACAAGAAACCCCTATTACAATATGAGTCACCCGTGGTGTAGTGGTTAAGGTATGCGGCCAATACACTGAATGAATGGACTTTAGTCATGGGTTCAATCCCAGCACGGGCCTCTAAGATTTTTATGAGATGGATAAAAATTCTGTGTACCACGTCCTAAAGAAGGGACGTAAAACCGGTGGTCTCGAGCCTGTGCGTTGTCAGGTACTCGTTAAAGATACCTTACCCTAAATGAAACTGGTTATAGGCAAAATTTAGGACCCTCATTGTAGATTCATTATAATACTATTCTGTTTCTGCCTTGTAGTTTAAAGTTTATGGAGGTTTTGTTTAACAGTGAGGGCACGTGTTGTTCCTAGTTTTCACTAGACTATAAGTCAGTGAAAATATTATGATGGCTTGAAAAAAGCATGAGAGGAACCATAGAAATCCACGGTTCTTCTGTCTAGATTAGATGAAATATACCTACACTTGAAATTAAAAGGAGTAGAACTACTCTACTCCTGTTCTACTCCTGAAAAAATCAGCGTCTAAGTAGGATTCTTTGTTTTGCAGAGCTAGCGGTCACGTAGAAAGGTTTGCTGACCTGATGGTGAAGGATACGGTGACTGGTGAATGCTTTAGATTAGACCATCTGATCAAAGCCGCTTTAGAGAAGATAATGTCTGATAAGAAAACATCCCAGGAGACTAAGGACAGGTGCCAGCATATTATTATCACTGTGAGTCTTTTTACATCTCCTGAGATTACAGGAAGCAGTGTGATGTAGTTTTAAAAATTATGTATATATATTTTTATTACAATATAATTGTGCGAGAGACACCTAGGAAATGTAACAAGCAAATGCAATGCTACATCTGGAACTGTTCCATCATTCAACATTTGTCATCATTGATGGCTCGACATAATGTCATGCCCCACTCTGTTTCGTTACTTCTAACTCATCAGGGTGCCGACAGAGCCTGAATTTTGCTTGTTACATTTCCTAGGTGTCTCTCGCACAATTATATTGTGCCAACTATTCATGTTTTGCAAAACTCGGTAGTATCAAATGATATATATTTTTATTAGTTTATTATAAAATTGTACATTGTTTAAACATGGTCAATAATTAATATAAAAAAGCAAAAAAACATTCATATTCCAACATCTTATATAAAATAGATCAAAGAAAACAAAATTATACTTTAAAATTAAAATAATCTTTTACTTTATATAACTCTAACTCAATTAATCAATTTTTTATAGTTTTTTTTTAATTTGTCGTATGATAAGTTTTTTTTTAATATTGTCTGGAAGGTGGTTATAAAATTTTAAGCAATTAAAAAGTGGCCCTTTTTGATATAGAGTTGTCCTATGCTTGGGAAGAATATATAGGTTTTCATTCCTGTTGTTATAAGCACGTTCTGTTACTTTTTGCTTGACGTTTTTGTTTGTACTTGTACACTTACCAAATAAAGTCTATTTATTTATTTACATGATTAGATTTGAATTTCAAAAACAAGGATTCATTCTTTTTAACAAAAATTAAGCATTTAAAGACATAGAGTTAAGTAGCATCAAGCGAGGTCTGTGCTTGAATGGGTGACTGCTAGGAATGAAACAAACGTACTTACAGTTTGAGAATGAGCGAAGCGAATCCAAAAATTTACCGCAGTATAAATTACAACTTTGTGATTTGTATATTCTTAGGATGAGTAAGCGAGTCCGAAGTAGTCAGGATGACCATAGCAAATACAATATAGTAAGATATGTTCCAAGGTACCTGTACCTATGTTCAAGTACCCTGTACCTGATTCCAAGGTACCCTGTACCTGATGTCCAGGTACTCTGTATCTGATGTTCCAAGGTACCCTGTACCTGATGTTCCAAGGCAGCGTTTCCCAACCTTTTCAGTACCGCGACCCTATAATTTTGCTTTTCTAAAGTTTGGCGACCCAAATGCATTTATTTTGCATAACCTGAAAATTGCAGGCGTTTTTATTTATTGCCGAACTAGTTATGACCCTACAGACATCGTCAAATCATAATTTTCATGAGGTTTTTATACTTAATAGAAAACTACACACTAATTGGAGTTCAAAAGAAGTATATTATATAATTATATATAGCAATAAAATAAAAAAAATTAAAATTAAATATAAAAATTAGCATTGTTAAATATAAAAATGAGCATTTATTATTAAAGGAAAAAATCAAATAATGATTATAGTAAACAAATAAAAGAATAAAAAAAATAAAATATGTATCATATCAATGACTAATTTGTTGCTGTTGGTTTTCCACTAATAGTCAAGTAGTGTTTTGTTTATTCATTTCACTACTTTAATTAAAACGCAAACTATAAAATAAATAAACTGATGAAACAATTATAATTAAAAAACTTGTACGCGATATTAAACTACGTTGATGTTTGTTAGAACCAAAATTCACATATAATTGAACATTAATAATTTTAATAACCCGAACCTTTAAAATATGTAAAAAGAAACTGTTAAACACAGTATTATCATAGGTATAACAATTCATCAAAGTTAGCAAGAATTAGATAAAGGCGGGTGCCTCTAAGAAATGTTTTGGCCGCGGCTTCTTTTGTTATCACATGTTTAAAGTATTATCAATTTATCAAAATAATATCTGTTCAAGCAAATCTGTTATTTGCTTATAATAATCTTTTCACATAAATCTTTGTCATTTTTTGGTTGTTAATAATAAAAAATTTGGTGACCCAAAAAATTTCGTTCGCGACCCAAGGGTTGGGAAGGGCTGTTCCAAGGTACCCTGTACCTGATGTTTTACTTTACTCTCTGATTTGTTGTTCTCGTTACAGCTTGACGGAATGTCTAAAGATGAGATGGCCTCTGTCCTCACCGAATTCAATATAAAATCACCTCTATCTGGTAATAATCTCACCGAACCAATAGAATTCAACCTCATGTTTGCCACCCAAATAGGACCATCAGGACTCGTCAAGGGGTAATGCCAACATAACTTTATGTGTTATTCTTTTTACTTGTGAGATTTTTTTAGTGCTATTAATCTAATAGCACTAAAAATATAAATCTAATCTAAAAATATGATCTACAGTCTATCGTTTAGTTTAAAAATCCCCAAGGTCATAAGTATTTTGGGGATTGACCAATCAGAGAAGCTGCTGCCAACCTCTCAGTTAAAAAGAGAAAAAAAATCCCTACCACAATAACCGCTGTAGGTAAAAAAACCTTCTTCCCGGCAATCGTTCACTTTGTTTGTGGTTCTTCTTTTGATTACAACGTTTTGAAAATTATTTTCAAATTAATCTTAAAACGATATTTGAAAATAAAACATCGCCAAGAAAATACAGGTAAAATAACCCGATTTGTTTAAATAGTTTTTTCCCACTCCTTTCTTGCAGGGATTTTTTTTTAAGAATCAGTGGTGTCTAAACTGACCTGTCAAGATTTTTAAACTAAACGATAGACTGTAATAGCACTACTTTTTATATACATATATAAATAAACTATGTATATATACTGAGAGAATAGCTGAGGACTAAACATAGAATATCTTCAGTTCCCAGAATGAACTCTGACAAGAGAAGCCAAACTGAAGATTTTATACAATAAAAATTAGTCAATTTTAGATTTATTCATCAGATTAGTCTGTAGAAGTATTAAAGATGAGTTTAGCCGGATCCAACGGGGCGAGAGCAAGTTCCGAGGTACCTCATACCCAATTCCTCCATAGTAAATCGACTCTAATGCCTATGTAAACAAACGTCAGGCCATTGCTTTCATTTTGTTTACTTAACTAATTATCGTTTAAACTAATTTGACTAATTGCTATGAAATTAAATTAATTTGTTTGATAACTATATTTATACCTTTTATGATCAACTAACATTTTCAGGTGCAAAACACACACACACACACTCATATATATATATATATATATATATAATATATATATATATATATATATATATATATATATATAATATATATATATATATATATATATATATATATATATATATATATATATAATATATATATATATATATATATAGCAAAACGCTGATTCGAAGGACCATCTTCCAAAATAAAACCATAAGAGAGATAAAAGGAAGAGAAAGTAAATAAAAACAAGTAAATTGTGTTTATAAAACCAAACACTATAATAAATCAAAATTAATGATATAAACTCAAAATTGAAAGTATAACTAATGTAATTAATCTTAATAATTTGAGGAAAAATATTTAAATGCACGGTGATGTTACCGGTTAAGCTGTCGCAAACCTGACAAGCCTTAAATGTCCAGCATCCAGATATCCATAGACAAGCCAAATCCAAGTAGAACAGTCAAGTGTGTAGAAGTCCTCTCAAGGCACCAGTTGTCCAATCCAAAACTTA
>JACMZG010000032.1:4931279-4966279 GCA_018340805.1 Microvelia longipes | reverse complement strand
TTTATACTTTCACAGAGAGTTCACGATGGCCGAAATAGAACACTTTTGTGACCCCAACGAAAAAGACCACCCTAAGTTTGATTCCATTAAAGACAAAGTACTGTGTTTATACTCAGCGTGTAATCAGATGGACGGTAAAGCTGCTGAGATGGTCTCGCTTGGTGAAGCCGTGAGTAACGGTACCATAGCCAACCAAACCTTAGCTTACTTCATGGGCAGGATTCATGGATATTTAATACAGGTACGGAAAGAATAATACAAAATAAAGTGTCTCTTAACCTAAGGGTGTCAGATTTAAATAGAGAGATTAGTCAACATGTTAGACTGACACCAGCACTGTGTGGCCACTCTGGTGGTTAAAAATGAACTATTTATGTCAAAACCTCTTTGTCTTTTAGACAAAGGGACCCCCTTGTATTTTTTTCTCTTTAGAAAAATAATTTACTTTAGCTAGTTTTTATAGTTTAAATTGCTGAGCAACCAATATTATTTTTACGGCTATATTTTTAATAATAATTGTCAAAACATAATTTCTTACCCTTTACAATGTGTTATAACATTTTCTCCCTTCCGACTGACTGAGTTAGTCAAGCGAGACTGTTTACAGTTATAAAAAGAGGAGTATAGGTAATAATAAGCACATAATATAGGTAATAATCAAGCACAGGATGAGAGCATCAAATTCCTTGGTATTCATCTGGACAGCAAACTAACCTGGAAAAAGCATATTACAATATTAGAGAAAAAACTTTCTTCAAAAGTATTTTTACTTAGGTCTTTAAGGAATTACTTAGATGATAAATCTCTAAAATCCGCCTATCATGCTTTATTTGAGAGTCATATGAGTTATGGTGTCCTTCTATGGGGACATGCTGAGTCGACAGAAATTTTTCTTAAACAAAAAAAAGCAATTAGAATCCTAGCTAATGAGAAATATGATGCACCTTGTAAACCTCTTTTTGAGAAATTAAAAATTTTAACTTTTTATAATTTATTTATTTTTTATTGTTTAAAATATATCAAAGTTAATATAAAGATTTTTAATGTACATAAAGATTTACATGAATATAATACTAGAAATAAGCATAACTTGGTACTTACTAATTGTAGATTATATAGGTCCTTCACTGGCTTTATGAATTTAGGATTAAAATGTTTAATAAATTAAGTAGATACACCAGAGAGTTGTCTACTGAAGATTTAATTTTAGAGTAAAGCAATTTTTGTTGGATAATCCATGTTATAGTATAAGTGAATATTTTATTTAAATAAAATTTGTAATTATTTCTAATGTCATTTTGTGTTTTTTAGTTTTTAAGATTTTGACTGTTGATAATTTTATTGTTATCATATTTTATTAGTTTTAGTTTGCAAAATGATTTGTTATTTTGATTTGTATTACTGACGATTGTATGCTATTTTGTCTCAAACAATAAAGTGATTTATTATTTATTTATTTATTTAATAATAATAATTATTGACAGGGGTGTCCTGACAGGACACCCCTACGCGACCTTCAAGTGGATTACGTCATACTGGACCGTCTAACCCTATTATCCCTTCTCATGGCTATAATCTTCGTCCTCGAAGACAAGGTCAGAGACAGGTATAAATAGGGCCTGCATAGTCTCCATCTTCAGTTCAGTTTGTAGAGCATGTGTTTCTATCCATATGTCCTACATCCCTGAAGATGCCTCCCACAGTGGAAGTTAAACGTCGGATTCTTTATCTACATTGACGCGGTCACCACCGGAAGACCTAAATCTTTAATAATTATTATTATTATTATAAGTTATGTATTTATGCAAAGAAATCTTTACTTATTTACCTCTATTAATAATTTACAATGGTTCTTCTGGTAGGTTGGAGTTGATCCGAAGCGTTTAAGGTTCCGTCAACACATGTCCAATGAGATGGCGCATTATGCATGTGACTGCTGGGACGCCGAGTGCCTGACATCCTACGGGTGGGTTGAGTGTGTCGGATGCGCCGATCGCTCCGCGTTTGATTTATCTCAGCACACCAACGCAACAGGTGTTAAATTGGTGGCCGAAAAGACGTTGCCCGAACCTCAGAAAGTTATGATTACAGGTAAATTATTTATTAAACAGTATTATTTTTTGTATTAGTCCCCATAGAGTGTTTGAAAAGAAATGAAAAAAAATACTGCAAGTTGAAGAAGCAATTAAAGCAATTCAATCACCGATGGTGAATGGAATCAAATGTTTTAATAAGCTGCCTACTAGTATTGTAGATCTTCCTATGGATTCCTTTAAAAGGGTTATTAAAGAAATACTGATTGATAAAGCTTATTAATGTGTCAATGACTTCCTAAATGACATTATAGTGTATCCTGAAAAATTGTAAACTGGTACCTTTTTAACTTAATAATATCTTACATAATTTTTATTTATTGTAATTTTTTACGTTTTAATTTGTATTCATGAATTGACTATTGTGAGGCCTTTGAATGTAAGGCAACCACAAGCTTATAATAAATAAATAAATAAATAAAATAAAGAATCAGCTACCGTTGATACTTGCTGTTGGATATAAATATCCCTGGACTGGTTTCAGCATAACGCCATCATCACCAGGCGGGGCAACACTCGAGCTCTCAACTAATAAAGTTATATCAGTGAATAACTTCTAGTCTCAATGTAGAGCCCTCCAGAGATGGCTCCAACAGCAAATATTGATACTTGCTGATTCTTCATATTATTTATAGGGCTGAACTTCGGTATACGGTGCACCCTGTTATCAATACTATGTATATCGATGTATTCTTAGTTTAGAGATGTGACGTAGGAATAATCGATATATGCCTTTTCTTTTACGTTTATGAACATATTTTATTATTTTTTTAAATGTTTTTTTGTTGTTTGTGTTTTTTTTATTTGTTGTAAAATGGTTTATAACTATTTCATATTTTTTTATGTTTTTATAATGTTTTAACTGTGTTTTCATAAGAATAATCGATGATACTCCACATCTAATTTTATGTTACGCGTATTTTTTACGTATTTTTGTGTTTGTTATTTTCAGGTTTTTTATTATATTTTTGTTGTTAATGTTTTCATTTATTTGTTGTATGGTTTTTTTTTAATGTTTTAATTATAATTAATAATTTAACGACGCTGCTTATCATTTAAGTGCTCAGTTCTCGTTTACGTGTCGCGTAACTAAAAATATATCGATATATAGTATTGATAACAGGGTGCACCGTATACCGAAGATTTACCTATTTATAGTATTCATGGACATTAATCTTAACACTTTTAAATAATAATAATAATAATAATAAGAGTTTATTGTTAAAGAGATTTCACAAGAAATATTTACAAAGTCAGAGCACCAAATTATAAATTACTTATCTTAAAGAAGTCATTGATGTGGTAACAAGGGTTTTCCAACAATACACCTTTTACCTTCGCACAGAACTCATTGTAAGGCATCTTACGAAATAAATATGAATAAATAAATATGAAGTCAGAGACTAACAGTCCAATATGTGGGCATTATGAACAGACAGCTTTTTACTTGTTCGTTTACTTTTGTGTGTGAGGCTTATAGTCCAAGACCCAGATCTAAAAAATGTGACTCATTTTGTACTACTTCCGACCAAATTTTTCTGAAAATATACCTTAAATTATTAAGAAAAAAACATAGTCTGCCTATCCAGAGTGGAGCCATTCATATGATTGCGCATGCTCAAAAATGTATAATATCGCACTTATTCCAGTTTTCTTGCAATAAGTGGCTCCCTGTAAGTCGTGTGCAAAACATGAAGAGACCATTTTTTAAAGCCGATAAAATTTCCTATAAAACGAGTGTTTTTTCGTCAAAATCGTATAAATACAACTAAATTTATAACATTTGTTAAATGGCCAAAATAATGCACAAAAAGCCGATTTTTTTTCAAATAAATTTACTGACTCTGCATAAATTAACCATTTTTTGGTGTTTTTGAAAGAGCCATAACTTTGGTTGTAGTCATCCGATTTAGATGATTAAACACTCGTTTTTATAGGAAATTATATCAGCTTTTAAAACGGTCTCTTCTTTTAACATTATTTTTGTTCCCTTTATCCATAATAATGTATTTAAGAATAAAAACTTTATTGTTTTCATTAAGATACAAAATTGCACAATAGAAAAAAGTCAGAAAAATGCATTAAAAATAATAAAAGTAAAGAAATATACTTATTTATGGTTTTTTACAAAATCGAACCACTCATTGAGTGTGTAAAATGGGTTTTCTAATAACAAGGATTTTATTTCTTTTTTAAAAAGATTAAACTCAATATATTTTATATTAGAGGGAAGGGAATTGAATAATTTAATTCCAAGAATTTTATGTCCTACTTCCGATTTTCTTAAGCGATGTGAAGGAATCTCTAATATATTTTTGTTTTTAGTGTGGTACCCATGGTAGTGACTATTTTACATTAAAGCTATTTAAATTAATTTTTATATACAATAATACATTATAATAACTTTAGAGCTTTTTGGACTATTACAAATTTAATATAAATTAAATTAATGAAGACTTTAGTCCTTATAAAAATTTATTGAAAATAAATTGTTGAAGAGCTTTCGCCCAGGGATCCTGAGCTTCTTAAGTTCTTGAAAAATGACAAAAATGGAAAAGTTGGAAAATAATAAAATTTTGAATTTTTTTATGTCATGTGTCTAACTAAGTAAATTTAAAATGAAATTACAAAAAGGTAAAGGAAAAATTAAGATTTTAAGATAATATTATCTTAAAATCTTAATTTTTCCTTTACCTTTTTGTAATTTCATTTTAAATTTACTTAGTTAGACACATGACATAAAAAACATTCAAAATTTTATTATTTTCCAACTTTTCCATTTTTGTCATTTTTCAAGAACTGAAGAAGCTCAGGATCCCTGGGCGAAAGCTCTTCAACAATTTATTTTCAATAAATTTTTATAAGGACTAAAGTCTTCATTAATTTAATTTATAATAATACATTATATATATACAAGTTATAAATGGTCATAAGACCTTGCTTTTTAAATAATCCTTTACAATGATCATCATGCTTAGATTTAGTAATGATCCTGATGCATTTTTTCTGTAGCAACAATAAGCTAGAAATGTTGGCATGACCCCATAATATAATTCCATAGGTCAGCCTGCTCTGCACCATGGCTAAATAAACTAAACAAGATATCTCTAGAGGTATTTTTTTAATTTAAAAGACACTATAGGGAATACATATAAAAAACACACTCCTTACTCCATATACTAGACTATATTTCGCCCCCTAGTCATCGGGGCATATTCATGTAATAAAATTAAGGTTGTAAATTATACTTAAAAATCAGAGAGTAATATTCTCCATCGTCCATGGTCTCTTCATGTTTTGCACACGACTTGTAGGGAGTCGATATTATTGTTATTATTGTGTATAATAAATAGTATATTATACTACTAGGCTGTGAACTTAACCTTTTTTTTTACCGAAGCGACTATATTTACTGGCGAGTGAAACAAGTCAGTAAAGGGAGCAGAGGTTAAAAAAAGTCATTCACATCCATGTAGTTTATTCTATTTTTTCTGAGTTAAAGATTATAAATAACATTTATCTGTTCAAATATAGTTATTTATGCCATAAGGCTGAGAAGTGTGTCTTTATGTCACGGCAATTAGATTTGCCGACGAGCGAAGCGAGTCGGGAAAAATTGCCAAGACATAAAGACATTCTCAGCCGGATGGCATACACTATTTTTTTTGAGGTAGCACTCATTAAATAAACTGTGCTATATACTTAATTGAAAAAAAAAACAAATGTCCAATTAACTCCATATTATCGTCGTCATTGAATTCATCCATAGCTTCACACTTTTACTCAGAAATGTAAAAGCTTTACAAATAAACTCACATATATTGTCAATTAGAACACCTTTTAAAAACGAAAACAAAGTTAGTCTCCAAACAAAAACAGAAACATAATGAATGTTTTTAAAGAACCTCATAAAGATTTTACACAGATTGTTTTTTTGAACACGCTACATTTCAGTAATGGCGGCAATATATGAATTACTTTTACGTCCTAGAAGTTTTTTTTACATTCATTATTGTCCTCGGAGGTGAAAAGTACTGAATAACCTCCTATAACAATAATGATTGGCTCATCCTAAAAACAGTCCAATAAAGTGCTCAATTACGTACTACCTCAAAAAAAATATATTATTATTATAATTGATTTTTTTTTTTCAATTACAGAGGCAGTGGCTAACAAAGGAGTGCTGGGTAAGACGTTCAAAAAGGATGCGAAGACCATAACCGATGCTCTAGCTAAACTTGATATTAACTCTATATCTCAACTTGAATCTCAGCTCCAACAGAATGGGTAAATCTTTCAGTTCTATCGTGTTGGTAATAGTGTCAGTAGTGTAATTAAAGATGTCAGAAATGTAAAGATTCAATATGCAGTCTGGTCTGAAAGTCTCTCTTCTCTCTTAATTTTTGAATTGTATAAGGTAAATGATTGTACGGCAAAGAAACTGAAATAGATTATTACTGCATTTAGAATCTGATCAATCAAAATCTTTATAGAAATTTCAACATTTAATGCATTTATCACATAGAATTAATTATTTATTGAATTAATAGAGTATAAAATAATATCATAAACAACCAGAAAATAATTAAAACGAAGAAAACAAGAAAATAGATTTAAACTAGAAAAATTGTCAACCCTGGCAGGTCTCCCCTGCCACTCCTATTGAGCGAAACCTAACGAATTAAAATAATGAAAGAAAAGAAGTCTCTCCACAAAATAAAAGTTTATTGGCAAAGCGCTTTCAACCTAACTAGAGGCCATCATCAGTGCCAAACCTAACAAACTAGCTAATAAAATAAGTAAAACACAAAAAATTATTTAAGATATGATAAGATTAGATAATTACTTTCTATTAGATATGATTCTCATATCTAATAGAAAAACATAGACTCACTTCTCTTCTTCTTTACATTACATCTCAACGGTAGTTATTTTTGCTTATTTTATTTATTACGTTTTTTTGTATTTTATTTTTGTCTCTTTATCATACTTTTGCTCATCAATTGTTAAGTAATTTTTTGTGTTTTACTTATTTTATTTGCTTGTTTGTTAGGTTTTGCACTGATGATGGCCTCTAGTTAGGTTGAAAGCGCTTTGCCAATATAGTTTTTATTTTGTGAAGAGACTTCTTTTCTTTCATTATTTGTAATGGACTCCATTCACGATCACTCTAAGGGTATAACGAATTCAAATTCAAATCTACAAACAGGACACTGTAGTCATTAACCTGTTATAATGACTCGGTGAAAAATTTGACTATCTATAGAACACGAAATAGTGATAGTGATAGTAATATGGGGGGAGTGGTAGTAACTACCAGGCAAGTAGGCCATGTTGTTGGGCCCTTTTTGCCTGGTCCCTAAGATAGTGTTCTACTCCTTTTAATTTCAAGTGTAGGTATATTTCATCTAATCTAGACAGAAGAGCCGTGAATTTCTATGGTTCCTCTCATGCTTTTTCAAGCAATCATACATATTTTCACTGACTCTTATAGTCTAGAGAAAACTGGGAACAACACGTGCTCTCACTGTTGAACCAAACCTTCACACACTTTAAACTACAAGGCAGAAACAGTATAGTATTATAATGAATCTACAATGAGGGTCCTAGATTTTGTCATACCCAGTTTCATTTAGGGTAAGGGATCTTTAACAAGTACCTGACAACGCACAGCCTCGAGACCACCGGCTTTACGTCCCCTTCTGAAGGACGTGGTACGGAGAATTTTTATCCCTCATAAAAATCCTAGAGGCCCGTGCTGGGATTGAACCCATGACAAAAGTCCATTCATTCTGTATATTGGCCGTGCACCTAAACCTCTACACCATGGGTGACTCTTAGAACACAGAATAATGATTGGATAGATTTAAACTTGATGCTCGGTAGGTGATGTATGATCTCCCTCTACTTCTTCTTCTACAGAAAAAAATTATTAGAATTATTACTTTCTCTGGTTTCCTAGATCATTGTAAGCCTTTATTTATAAAACTTAAGATAATGACTGTGATAAATTTATTTATTTATAACGTTTTGCTGTATATAAAAAATAATGTAACAGATTTTAAAGTGAACTCCTCTTACCATAGTTTTAATACTAGAAATAAAAATTTACTTACCACTCCCAGACATAGACTGGTGAAAGCTGAGGTTGGCCAGAATATACTTGGTATAAAGCTCTATAATAAGCTTCCAGATGAAGTCAAATGTCTTCAATTTAAAAATTTAAGAATAAGATTAAAGAATTTTTATTAGAAAATCCGTTTATTTCATTAAACGAATATTTAAATTATGTATTTTAATTGTGATGCAAATTTTTGTAATGTAGTTTTATTTTTTTGTTTTGTTTTGACGCAGCCTATTATTGTTCTTTTTATAATTTAATGGAATAAAGAAATTTATTTATTTACTGTGACCACTTTTATGTGTCTTTCTGTTCTGGCAGGGAATACTGTCTAAGCATAAACGGGAGTGAGTTCAAACTGACCAAAGACATGGTGAGCGTAAAGAAAGAAGAGAAGACCCTACATGTAAAGGAAATTGTGCCTAACGTCGTCGAACCCTCCTTTGGCATCGGAAGGATCATGTATTCCTTGCTCGAACATAACTTTCATGTGAGGAAGGATGATGAACAGAGGACTGTGAGTAGAGTATTTCAATATCATCTCACTTAAATTCTTATTCTACAGTGCAAATGAAAAAAATTAAATTACGGAGCTGTCAGTAAATCACGGACATAAGTAATAGAGTATTTGCACCATTTTTTTTTATTGCATTATCTTTAAGTATAATAATAATAATAATAACCATTTATTAAATGTATATCAAAATTACAATAAATTGATTCATGTGATAGAGAAAATACATTTAAATCAGCCGGAGCTGAGGTTTGAGTTTGCTTTTAAAGTTACTTTTATAGTACATGCAAAAAATTGTTACACTATTTCCTTATTATTTTAAGTAATTAAATTAAGTTTAAAATATTAATATAAATTAAAATAAATTTTCAAATATACAATAAAAATGTATCAAGTAACAAAAACAAAATCACACAACAATAAACTTTAAAAAAAAAACATGCATAAAAATATTTTTTTTTTTTTTTAATTTTTTTTTTTAAAAATTACATATACTAGTTAAAATAAATTTTTAAATAACATGCCAAGGAGAAAATTTATTCTCTTTTATATTACAAATTGAAATTATTTGTATAAAATAAAATCAACTTTATTATATCATATTATGCATATTATTTTTAATACATTTTTAAATATTATCTTTAAGTACATCATATAAAAAAACACCCTGTAAAATGTTAGAATGAAAAACTTATACTTTTGATGATACAGCAAAAAACGAAAAATATATTTCAACACGTTCTTTTGGTGGGAAAACTGCTTGTGTAACGTCAGACGTAAGAATACCGCAGTGTAGTACAATATTCACTAGAGCAACACTCATAAGAGTTATTTCTAAACTGTCAACAAGATGATACTGACAGCTGTAGTCATCACGTTCCTTAGGCATTGTATTGCCTGGAACAAGGAATTGTTTTGTCAGTCTTCTTTACATTCTATTGAACTGTAAGCAACTGTTGACCTTATGATATTTCTAACTAAAACTTCCATCTGTACCTTAAAAAACCCAACTTTTAGAACGCTCCCTTTTTTACCTCACTCTCTCACCCATACCCCCTCTCCTCTTATTTAAATGCTTATTTCGACTATTTAAAATAAAATTAAATATTTTTTTACAGCTTAATATATATTTTTAAACACATTTAATCATTTTATGAGCAAAAAAAACTTTTTTTGGAAAAATTGCAAATACTCTATTAATTGATTTTTGTTTTGATTTCAGTATCTGAGCATTCCTGCTTCCGTAGCTCCTCTCAAGTGCTGCGTGTTCCCTCTTAGTAACAACCCGGACTTTCAGCCTTTTGTTAAAAGAATTTGTAAGTTTTTTCAGCCAATTTCACAAGGAAATTTGAGTTGATGAGATTTGAGTTTTATTTTAGAAATAAAAAGTAAACCTGTGACATGAAATGGAGAGATCTCCACTGATGTAATAGTGGAAATCTCTCCATTTCATTGGTGCAAAAAAATGAGAACTTTCATTCTACCAATGCAACAGTGGAGTGAATGACGTCCACTGATGTAGCTGTGTACGTCCACTTGGACTTCCACTTCACCGATGTAACCGTGGAGAGACTTTCACTTCACCGATGTAACCGTGGAGAGACTTTCACTTCACCGATGTAACCGTGGAGAGACTTCCACTTCACCGATGTAACCGTGGAGAGATTTTCACTTCACCAATATATAGGTGGAGTGACTTCCAGTCCGTTCTTGTAACAGCGGATAGAGTGTAAAATAGAAGTATATAAAAAAAATCCAAAAGGTATTAAATCAGCTGCAAAAATAATTTCTTCAAGTTTTACACGAAACTAACAGTGAACCAATTTTAAAGGAAACTACTAAAGTTTTTGCGATTCTTTAAAATTTCGAGACTCTAGACAAAAACTCTCTGGAGAAAATAAAAAAATTTGGACATTCCTAGTTTTTTCTTTATCGTTTTTTTTTTATATATATAAATTTCTTTATTAGAAAATAAATAACAAATCAATTATAATTTATAACATTAAAGGATATAATGCCACACTAAAGAGTTTAAAAACCCTGCGCTGTGTGGCAGTTTGAGATATATTTTCAGATATGTTTGGTTTAAAGCAGTGCCAACTGAATTAGGGTTTCTCAAGCCTGGGACTGTTATTGTTGATGACCAGTGTTTGTATTTTGTTGTTTTTCAGCCGAAGGGTTGCGGAGACTAGATATCTCGCACAAAATAGACGATTCGAGTGGATCCATCGGAAGGAGGTACGCTAGAACTGATGAAATAGCTGTTCCGTACGGAGCTACTGTAGATTTTGACACGGTTAAGGACAACAGTACGGCTACTCTTAGAGACAGGGACTCTATGAAACAGATTAGAATACCTGTGAGTCAGACTTTCAAATGAATTTGTTTTATCCTTAGAATACTATACAATATGATTCAGCACTGAAGTAATATGTGTCAGACCTGGAATGTAGTTGACATTTTGTCCACCAGGGACAAAACATACTACTCATGTTATAACTTTGCGGGGGCGGACTGGCTTTTGAGGGTGAGAGCGGCAGCCCTCGACATGTTCATGTAGGGGCGGACTGGCCTTTGAGGGTTAGAGCGGCAGCCCTCGACATGTTCATGCAGGGGCGGACTGGCTTTTGAGGGCGAGAGCGGCAGCCCTCTTTCGTCTCCTCAGCCAAAAATAAACTTAAAAAAATTATCATCATCAGTGATCATCATAAAATATTTCTAAAGTTATCGTATGTACAATAAAGGAATATATAAATAGGTATATACATTTATGTATTCATTATAATTATAAATATATAAACTGGGCCCCGGAGTCAAAGGGGCCCAATACTCTAAGGCAGGGCCTAAAGTAATATATAAACCAAGTAGGGAAACAAACACGATTTCTGTCAGACCTGGCATGTAGTTCACATTTTGTCCACCAGGGAGTTGCCTCAAATTTTCCTACGGACGCGGCCATTTTGTTTTACCCTAGTAAATGTAAACAAACTATTTACTTTCCTTGATATTATTGTTTTTAATGCGTTGCTTTTTACTGTTTAGTATAAAATGTTTATGATTTGTGTAAGAAATATATTTTGTCACATCCAACGGAGGTTTAATTGATTCTTTAAATACTAGGTTTGTTTAAATTACTTAAACGAGCGGCTAATTAAACTTTTAATTTTTTGTCTGAACTGCTTAACTTTTTATATTTTTTAAGTGGTGATTTAAGAATAATTAACTTAAAGGTTTTGAAAATAGTCATAGTAATGGTAATAATAATAATAATAATGCCCGTTTAGAGACTTGCGGCTCATCAGGGATAACCCCTGCGGGAACCACCTCGGGTGGTAGTAGCAACCGTTACCCTCAAAGTGTATTCTAAAGCTGGCGATAATTTATCTAAACAATAATCTTCTATAAACTGAGAGCGTAACCTGGGATGCGAAACCCAGACCTCCATGGGTGTCAAAGGTCAGTGAAAAGACTAACGCCTTATCGACCTCGGCCACGGAGGCGGCAATCATAATATTAATTCATATTCAAGGCAATAAACGTTAGTCTGCATATTTATCAAAACCTTTAAAAACATGTAATATACCTTTACTGCTGTTTCTTTAACTAAATAATTGTTTCCATTATTTCACAGAATTTAAAACAAACTTTTAAACCAGCACGTGCATAATAATAATTAAAATAATACAAACACATAAATGATTAAAAACACGATACAAAGTAAAACTTACCTTAAATTATCAGTGCTGCCAATAAAATAGAACAGAAAAAAAGGTAAATCTTAGACGGCTCAAACACATTTATTTCAATTTCAGCGCTTTTTTATATTTCTGAGCCAGCTATCAGCTGTCTAAGCATGTCTGATTTTTTTTACATGGTTTAGTATAAGAGTTTCCCTACTTGGTTTATATACTAGTGATGCGTTGCATCAAGAACTCACGTCAGAAGAATACATCAAATGAAAATATTTAATACTAGACTATCTGATTTTTTACATGGTTTAAGGTTTAGTATAAGAGTTTTCCTACTTGGTTTATATACTAGTAATGCTTTGCATCAAGAACTCACGTCAGAAGAATACATCAAATGAAAATATTTAATACTAGACTTACTTTGCTCGCTAGATAGTTGGGAAACATTAACACGTTATTATTGTCTTGTGTAAATTCAAAAAAAATTATACATTTTGCATATTTATAATAATACATAGTTAAAAGCATGGAGATATATACTAGAGGGGGCATAGCCTATCTCAATATAAACTCATTGAAACCTCCTTCAAGAGTAAGTTAAGGTTATAATGGCTTCTGGCAAATTGTTTATGTTTTGATTTGAATTTTTAATATTTTCCTATATAAGTTATAGTAATTTTGTATTTAGTATTTGATTGTCTTTATAATCCGAGGTGGTCAGGTTACTTTTACGATGTTTCTCAATTTAACCTATAGGGCCCCTCTAGTAATAATATCTTTATGGTTAAAAAGCTCGCTTAATTGCTTTGAATGGGCTTAATTGCTTATTAATAAAACACCCAAGTCTCTCCACATATAATATTTATTGACAGAGCCAGCTTTCAACCTTTCGGTCATCATCAGTGGCTGAACAATGAAAAAATAAATCAATGACTACACCTAGTGAAAAATAAGAAAGAGAGAAAATAAATAAATAAACAATGTCAAAAAAAATTAAAACTAAAAACATACAATAAATCAACCGAATAAAAAATTAAAAACAAACCGGCGAACGATGTATAAAGGTAGTAAGGAGTCACTTGTTAGTTTTGACAAATCGGACTGGTGGTCTCTTTATTTTTATTAGTTCATCTAGTAAAACTGAAGAGCCTCCCTTTCCTCTGGAGTTCAGCGATAAGGGCCCAAATAACTTCTTCTTTGTCTGGGCTTAGTTGCGTTTAATATTCTTTTGCTTGAAACTTGCTTAAGCAGGTTAACATTGTCTGTTAATTACTTGTATTGTTACAGATTGATGACATAGCACCTTTAGTTCGAGACCTTTCACTTGGTCATGTGACTTGGGACCAAGCTGCCTCGAAATACCCTGCTTTCGAGACTCAAGCTAACTAAATCACCTTCTAGCCTGCTTACTTATAGAGAATACTCCACGCAAGATATTGCATTTATTGATGGTTCTATACACCTGGTTATGCTAACTTCACGGACAGACCATATTTCACCAATGTACACTTACGCTACCAAGCTACCCAGGGAATGATTAAACCTGTTGTATTGTCTCTCTAAGTATTAATTCTCTGTGGGTTATTATGCTCTTTTCCTGGATGTAAAAAATGACTTCTAAGTTATTTAAATGTACTTATTAAAGTGATGTAGAAATTCATACAGTAGGGGTGGGAGCGGGGGTCACAGTGGTCTAACTCCCTGGTTTTAGGTGGTCCTAAAAAAAACAGAGATTAGTTGTATCAACTACCGCACCAAGCGCTAGTTTTCACCTTGTAACACTTATCACTATTGTTATCAGTTTTAAATCAAAACTTCTATTTATGTTTATAAAAAATGTAAACAAGACAATTTTTATCTTATTCATTAACTTTTTTTCTTTTTTAGTTGTTAATAAGATATTTTTTTTAGAAAATAGGATAACGTGTGTTACGAAAGTTGTGTTATAATGAGACAACGAAGACGTAAATTAAATTTAATTTCCCGGTTTGATGTTTGTTTACAAACATTTTGATGTTTTGTTTACAAACATTTTGATGTTTGTCTACAAATCATGGTTATCACGATATCAGATCTACTTAAAATTAACACAGCGTTTATATTTTTATAACATTTTATGAAAATTATACCTTTAAAATAATTAATACAATTTTTAACATTGTTAAAGACCCTTTTAAATAATTTTAATCTTGGAATTGAATAAATAATTATTTTAAATATGGGGTACAAGGTGAATTGACCTGCCACTAGTGGAGAAAGGGTGAACTTAGGGCAGTCCCATCTAAAGCAGCTTATTTCGGGGGAGTTAGACCACTGTGTCCCGCGCCCCCACCCCTACTGTATGAATTTCTACATCACTTTAGTACTTATTTTATTTTGTTGGTATTATTATTAATTAGGAGCTTATTAATTTTTCCCAGTGATTTCTTAAATTTTACTCAGGTTTTAGAATGGTTGTATGGTCTAAAGCGTTAGTCTACCTCTCAGCTAAACAGCAGTCTGATTATTCCTCAGTTCAAATTCCTGTCGAATCCCTCAGATGCTTCAAGCCTTTCAATTTTAGAATAATACTATATATAGAAGGAGCACTACTGATAACACGAAAGCCGATTCACTGGTGGTCTTAAGTAATGCTGCCACCCTAACAATATACAATTTTCTAAAAAAAAAGTTGGCAATACTTCCAGTTGCTGAATTATTATGTTCTATTATTAATTAATGATTGATTATTCATAAAATACTTATATAAATTTCGGTGCATTACAATATTTTAAGAATTTTAAATTGAGATTTTATTAAAATTATATTAAAAGTAGTCCTTGTCAACTAAATGTAGATTCTTGTATTCCGCCACCCTTTTCCCATCTAAGACTGGTTTTATTAAATACTCAGCAGGTGTTTTAAGTTATTATATTTGTTCTTTACGATCTTTCTTCATTAATGGATATTTATGACACATATTTAAAATAATGTTTTATTGTCAGGTTGGCAGCATTACTTAAGTCCACAAGTCAACCGGCTTTCGTGTTATCAGTGGATTTACATTGTGTTTATGGTCCTGTGCTCCTTCTATATAAAGTATTATTCTAAGAATATACCTCTTTGATAAATCCCAATAAAGGAAGCTTATTTACACAGCTAGAATGAGTTGGCAGTGCTACCTAGCTGAGAGCATAGCTTAGACCACTCAGCAGTTCTAGAGCATCACTGATCCTACTAAGGCTTCATTATTTATAATTTATTCCAGGTGCTGTTATAGCATATATATATATATATATATATATATATATATATATTAATATTATATATATATATATATATATAATATATATTTGATTTGCATGACTGTGTTTTTTAACCATGTTCATATGATTTTTAACCAATCTTTATACTGTGATTTTTATTCCAAAAAATTACTACTTATTGTATTAAATACATTAATTATTAATATTTCTTATTTCTTCCTTGATGTTTTGATTTTCCTTTAACCATCCAATGTTGTTGTAACAAAGAAGAGATGAGAACAAAGAACATTTAATAACTATAATACGACAAACGGCTAAAATCAATTGACAGCTCGCCAAAATCTCAATGCTTCCAACCCTCTTTTTTTAACAAAAAAATCCCTTCTTTAAGTACAAAAAAATCCTACTCTGGCAACACTGAAAGTCAGGTTATGTTTTGAATTTTATTATTGTTTATATTTGATATCGTATTTTTATTTTTTTTTAAATATTTATTTACTTTTCAAGTAGGAATATTGTTGTATCATATAAACTTATCAACTACGTGTTGCTTTAAATTTGTTCGGGAAGTATGAATTAAGTGGAGTTAAAGTTGTTAATTACGTAATGCAATGGATCATAATAAATATAAATAAATAAACCATTTATTTGCACTTATACATAATAACATAATTAAACATACAAAGATAAATAAAAATTAGTGCGAAGTCGGCGCTAAGCCGACTTCAAATTGTGCCCTGGATCATAATAGTTCTATGATAAAAGTTTGACGATTTAAATAAATCGTCAGCTGTAATGACTTTTTTCCAAAACAAACTGCTTTTTGTGTCAAGTTTGTATAATCGAATGCGTATTGTTTCATATTATAAAAATAATATGACACAATATCCATTCATAACTTAAAAAAGTCAAGAATGTCATCTATTGAAAGACATGGCATTTTCCAAAATAATGTGTCTTTTGGTTGACAGACCACAAACGCGCGCTGTACTCAAATAGCAAGAAATGCTTGAAGAATACGTCAATGTTCATGCGTCAAATATAGGCACTTAGATCATATTACAACTCCGCAATAATTGGATGAATTGAACAGATTGGAATGAAACAAAACGAACTCAAACAGATCAATATGCACAATGAGGGAAATAAAAGCGACACGAGGTTACAAATATTTACAACCAGTGTTGCCTTTTTATGCTTTTTTTATGTACAAAAAAGGTATTTTTTTATACCGAGGTTGGCATGAGGTGGAGGGGGAAGAAGCGTGGTAGGTCTGAACCAATAGAATTCTTTCCCTCACAGATTTTTGGCACGCTGTCAATTGATTTTAGCCGTGTGTCGTATTATAGAATAAAATGACTTATAGTTCTATATCACAATAAAAAACAGTGTATCACTTAATGGTAGCTATATATTTCAGCCAAATCTGTGACCATCTTCAGGCTTTTAAACATAAATCTTAAGAACTATTCTTTATCACAATCAACTAAAATTAGAGAAACACACACATTATACAAAATTTAAAAAAGGCTAACAAAGAATAAAATTATTAAACATTATCAGAAATTAACTCGGTCTGACTAGAAAAAGGTACATAAATAGGTTCAAAACATCAAGTTTAACCGTAAAACTTAAGTAAATAACTAAGTAAGTAATACTTAAGTATAATGTAAAACTTTACTTATTAAGTAAACTTACTTAAACTTAACTTTAAGTAAACATTTAAGTAAGTACGTTTAAGTAAAAGTAAGTATTTAAAGTAAGTACATACTTACTTAAGTACTTCAAGTAACAAGTTACTTCAAAGTTAACTTCTTAAGTTAACTTTATTAAGTAGTTTATATAGTATTATTACTTCTTAGTTAACTTATTAACTTAAGTTAACTTTATTAAGTAGTTATTATAGTATTATTAACTTCTTAAGTTAACTTTATTAAGTAGTTAATATAGTATTATTAACTTAGTGAGTTAACTTTATTAAGTAGTTATTATTGTATTATTAACTTAGTGAGTTAACTTATTAAGTAGTTATTATAGTATTATTACTTCTTAAGTTAACTTTATTAGTAGTTATTATAGTATTATTAACTTCTTAAGTTAACTTTATTAAGTAGTTATTATAGTATTATTAACTTAGTGAGTTAACTTTATTAAGTAGTTATTATAGTATTATTAACTTAGTAGTAGTTATTATAGTATTATTAACTTCTTAAGTTAACTTTATTTAGTAGTTTATTATAGTATTATTAACTTAGTTAACAGTTAACTTTATTAAGTAGTTATTATAGTATTATTAATTCTTAAGTTAACTTTTTAGTAGTTATTAGTATTTTAACTTCTTAAGTTAACTTTATTAAGTAGTTATTATAGTATTATTAACTTAGTGAGTTAACTTTATTAAGTAGTTATTATAGTATATTAACTTCTTAAGTTAACTTTATTAGTAGTTATTATAGTTTATTAACTTAAGTTAACTTATTTAGTAGTTATTATAGTATTATTAATAGTTAACTTATTATAGAGTTAACTTAACTTTAATTAAGTAGTAGTATTATTAACTTAGTGAGTAACTTATTAAGTATTATAGTATTATTATAGTAGTTATTTTAGTTATTTATTAAGTTAGTTATTATTATTAAGTTAACTTCTTACTTAGTTAACTTCTTAAGTTACTTCTAACTAAGTTACTTCAAGTACTTACTTACGTATTTACTTAAGTACGTACTTGCTTAAAGTAAGTACGTTTAAGTAACGTAAAGTACATTTAAGTAAACGTAAACTTTACTTAAGTAAGTAAGTAATATTTAAGTATAACGTAAAACTTAAGTATAATTGTAAAACTTAAAGTGTCGGACAAATTTAAATAACTAGGAAGACTAGGACTATGTAATGCTAAGCATTTTAGTTTTATTATAAAAATTTTTATATCAATCACAATCAACTAAAATTAGAAAATAATTCTGGCGCGGTGGTCCGCATGTCGGGCGAATTTCCTTTGGATGCGTGTTTCCGTGCTTTTTACATTATATAAGTTTACAACTAGTAAATAAATAATTCCGGCGCGGTGGTCCGCTGTCGGGCGAATTTCATTTAGAATGCGTGTTTCCGTGCTAAACAACCCATTTCTTGCTTATGCAAGAACCATGCCCATTGCGTGGTTCCGGTTCATGCTTTAGAACCTAAGCAGTTACTCAATTGTCAAGCACTGCTCGTAACTCATTTTGTCTGTATTTTTCAAAGCAAATGCGCATAATTATCCAGTTGGTTGTACAAAACTATGCCTCTAAAAATAGATGTACACACTATTATTTGCACTAGTTTAAAGCATAGTTACTTATCTTTGAGCTTAGTCAGTTATCTTTAAAGGATTTAGCGCATTTCCTTTGAAAAATACAGACAAAATGAGTTACGAGCAGTGCTTGACAATTGAGTAACTGCTTAGGTTCTAAAGCATGAACCGGAACCACGCAATGGGCATGGTTCTTGCATAAGCAAGAAATGGGTTGTTTAGCACGGAAACACGCATTCTAAATGAAATTCGCCCGACAGCGGACCACCGCGCCGGAATTATTTATTTAGTAGTTGTAAACTTATATAATGTAAAAAGCACGGAAACACGCATTCAAAGGAAATTCGCCCGACATGCGGAACACCGCGCCAGAATTATTTTCTAGTTGTAAACTTATATTAGGTAAAAAAACGATAAAAAAGTATTGTCCCTACAGAATTTGAACCCAGGTACTCTGGGTTTGAGTGCACGCAGCCAAAGGAAATTCGCCCGACATGCGGACCACCGCGCCAGAATTATTTTTTAGTTGTAAACTTATATTAAGTAAAAAAAACGAAAAAATTATGGACCCTTCCAGGATTCGAACCCAGGTACCCTGAGTTTGAGTGGTCGTATTGACTCCGGACCACTGATATTCAACTCAGAGGCCCAAAAAACATAGAAAACGACACCCTACTCGAAATTTAATTTTCAACGACCGTAATTTTGGTTTTTTATAATGTTTGTGGTTTTTTCGACTTTTTGGTAACTTAAAGTGGTCGTATCGACTTCGGACCGGTTTCATTCGATTCAGCGCCCAAAATTACATAGAAAACGACACCCTACTCGAAATTTATTTTTTATCGACCTAAATTTTGGTTTTCGGTCATTTACAATGGTTTTTTCGATTTTAGGTCACTTAGAGTGGTCGTATCGACTTCGGACCGGTTTCATTCGATTCAGCGCCCAAAATTACATAGAAAACGGCACCCTACTCAAAATTTATTTTTTATTGACCTAAATTTTGGTTTTTGGTCATTTACAATGGTTTTTTCGATTTTTAGGTCACTTAGAGTAGTCGTATCGACTTCGGACCGGTTTCATTCGATTCAGCGTCTCAAAAACATAAATATTGACCTTTTTCGCGGCAAAAAATATTAACCCTGAATTTTGCCGATTTTTGAAAATTTCGCTGACTCAGCAAACCGGGTTGCTGACGTCACAAAACCTGGTTTTCAATAGGGTTCGTGTCCTCCCAAAGGTTGATTTTTGTACCAAGTTTGGTTAAAAAATATTAATCCGTTCGAAAGATAGAGTGTTTACAAGAAAGTGTCTAGAAATACATATATATATATATATATATATATATATATATATATATATATATATATATATATATATATATATATTATATATATATATATATATATTATATATATATATATATATATATAATATATATATATACATTATATATATATTATATATATATAAAGTCTAGCGAAAATTTTTTTTTCGTCATAAGGGACCTCTGAAACGGATTTGTGTCGTGGTCCGAGGTTCGAATTCCGCCATGACGCCTATCCCATTAGGCGAATTTTCAAAGGAAATTCGCTAAAAACACACATTTTTTGTAAGTTTCATCTCTAAAGAAGATATGAGAATTACTTATCATGTAGCAGCTATACTACTCATGTTGTAACTTTCGACATGTTCATGCGGGAGCGGACTGGCCTTTGAGGGTGAGAGCGGCAGCCCTCTTTCGTCTCTTCAGCCAAAAATAAACTTAAAAAAATTATCATCATCAGTGATCATCATAAAATATTTCTAAAGTTATCGTATGTACAATAGAGAAATATATAAATAGGTATATACATTTTTGTATTCATTATAATTATGAATACATAAACTGGGCCCCCGAGTCAGTAGTAGTAGTAGTAATAGGGTGGGGAGGCAAAGCCAGGCAAATAGGCCACGTTGTTGGGCCCTTCTTGCCAGCCCCGATTCCTTAGTCTACACCACCTCTACCAAGAATCTCTTGGAAAGCTTGATATATTGTTGGATATCTCTCCAACTAAGAGAAGAAAGCTCCTCTTCATACAAGAGGCCTACGCCAAATATGCGGGTACGAAGAGATGTGTAGGCCTCACACTCTGCATGCAGGTGAAAGGCTGTCTCCTCATAATGCCCGCACATGGGGCAGCTAGCCTCAGAGATTATGCCTAAAGTATTAAGATGTTTATTTAATCTACAGTGACCGGTCAGAACACTACCTAGGTTCCTAAGGCAAGGCTTGCTGAGGTTAATTAGAAAATTTGTATTTTTTACAATTGGCCCAGTAATGAACATTTTTGCTTGTCTGCCACCAGCAAAGGCATGCCAGTTAAGTTTTAGGGTGTTCATTAGCCAGCTATCCAAGAGTGTTTTAGCATGTGTTGCTGAGAGGGGAAGGACAGGTTCTGGTCCAATGAATGGGGTTTCTGCTCCCAGTCTAGCAAGTTTATCTGCTTCCTCATTACCCACGACACCCATATGGCCTGGTACCCACTTAAGTTCAACAGTTTTGCTCTCTGCCAAGAGAGACAAGTGAGCTCTACATTCTTGAACAAGGGCAGAGGAGCTACTAGGATTGGAGGTAAGGGCTTTAATTGCAGCCTGACTATCAATGCAGATTATAATGGAATTCTCATTACCTTCTCGCACAACTGGATGGGTCCCCGAGTCAAAGGGGCCCAATACTCTAAGGCAGGACCTAAAGTAATATATAAACCAAGTAGGGAAACAAACACGATTTCTGTAAGACCTGGCATGTAGTTCACATTTTGTTCACCAGAGAGTTGGCTCAAATTTTCCTACGGCCGCGGCCATTTTGTTTTACCCTAGTAAATGTAAACAAACTATTTATGGTACTCAAAATTTTTGTTTTTATTGCATTTATTTGAACAGTTTAGTTTAAAATGTTAATAATTTGTGTAAGAAATACATTTTTCCACATCCAATAGTGGTTTAAGTACGAATCCTTAAATACTAGGTTTGTTTAAATTACTTAAAACGAGCGGCTAATTAAACTTTTTTTTGTGTTCACTACTTAACTTAGTACATTTTTGCATATGATATTTGTTTTTTCCCCTTCAAATATTAATTGTAATTATAGACCAAGAGCCCAGGGGTGTTTTGTTAATAAAAAGTGTAATGGCTGGAACCGGTCTCAATTTTTCGTAAATATCTTCCTGAACAAGGATCTGCAATTCTACCGACTCGTATCGGATGGGTGTCCCAGGCAGAACCTTTGACCCCTAAAGTGCGTTCTGCCTGGGACACCCATCCGATACGAGTCGGCAGAATTGCAGATCCTTGTTCAGGAAGGTATTTACGAAAAATTGAGACCAGTTCCAGCCATTACACTTTTTATTAACAAAACACCCCTGGGCTCTTGGTCTAATTTAATCTATTTTTTTAATGTAATAAAAGCAATCGTAATTTTAAGGCGATACACTGTCGTCTGCATTTTCTTCAAAATCTTAATAAAAACATGTGGTTTACCTTTACTATAGTTTCTCTTTTTCTTTAAAAGAATTTAATACAAAATCATTAAATTAACACATACATATAAAGTACGAAACACGATGAAATGTAAAACTCACCTAATGTTATCAGGGTTGCCAATAAAATTAAATAAAAAATCTTAAATCCGAAAAGGCGCATGCGCAGTTATTCTAATTTTAGCTATTTTTTATTTTTGAGCCAGCTATCAGCTGATTGGGCAGGTCTGAATTTTTTTACATGTGTCAGTATAGGAGTTTCCCTACTAAGTATATATTTTCATAGAGATATATTACTAGAGGGGCCCTATAGGTTGAATTTTGAAAAATTGAAAAGTAACCTGACCACATTCGATTATCATTTTCATCAAAAAAACAGTAAATTATATAGTAGAATGTTTAAAATACAAATCACAACACAAACAATCTGTGGGAAGCCGAAAACAATTGATTAATTATATCCTTAATTCCCTCTTAGAGGAGGTTTCAATAAGGTTACACAGAGCCCCTGAGAGCCCCACTAAAAATGTTTCAGGCCTCTCAATGTATTGAGATAGGCTATGCCCCCTCTAGTATATATCTCTATGTATAGATTACTTTAGCAGGGCCTAAAGAGCTCCTAGAGACAAATGTTTTCTAAATCTAGGGTTTTTAAGCCCCTATTTATTTTACCTGTGCTTTTAAGGGCACTATACCATAAACTAGGGCCATATAGGACCCTAGCATACTTGATCAGAGCTCTATAGCTGTGTTGTGAAACAAATTTGTTTGAAGAACCCTGATTTTTACTTTTCCTCTCCTTCTTATACAGAAGGTATATAGAGGAAAAGTATTGGTTTCACTTAATAAATTTTAACCCGAGATTTCACTTGAATTATCCATTTTAGGTGTTTTTAGGACCATCTGAACCGATTTTAACTTGATGTCTGTCTGTGTCACGCATAACTCCCACTGTGTTTGTGGTAGATAGTTGAAACTTGGTACAAAAATCAGTCTTTGGGTCTAGTTGTGCTGCCCGGAATATCAAAATATTATGGCACCATTAACCCTATTTGCTTAGTCAGCAAAAAATTTAAAAAATCGAAAAATGACCCGATGAACTTGAAATTTGGCAGGAACCTCTCAATATGACAAACAAATCTTCTGAATTTCGTTTTGATATTAGCCGCCATTTTGAAATTATTTATTTTGTAATTTAAAATTTTGACGCTTAATAATACCAAAAGTATACACGTGTTTTTGACATATAACACGTCATTGGAACCGCAAAAAAATAGGAACAAATATAAAAAACTCCGATAAAAATCTACTAATTAGTTAAAAGTTACTAGCGAACTTAATTATTAATTAGTGCGACACTTTTTTTAAACGTAAAAGTTTGTTTACATTTGTCAAGGTTACTAATTTCCGCCAAAAATTCAAATAATTTAATAAAACCGAGTTAAAATCGGAACTTTTCCTCATTTTTAAAAAAAATAAATTGTAAAAAATCAGAAAATAATCTAATTGAGTTTAAATTTAGTAAAAATGTACCTTTTGTTAATAAATAAGTACACTAAGTTTCGTTTCAATAAGACTAGTATATCCATGAATTTTGTTGGATCATAAAACATAAGTAGCATTGAGCGTGGTCAGCGCTGTATGGGTGACCGGTGAGAATAAAACGGATGCATTTACTATCTCAAGACGAGCGAAGCGAGTCCGAGGACATGCTGCAGTATAAATTTGTCGAATTGTATTTTCTGAGGACGAGCGAAGCGTTTCCAAAGCAGGGAGGATGAGCGTAGCGAATCCGATGTAATGAGGAAAAGTTCCGAGGTTCACCGTACCCAATTTTTCTAATTTTGATTAATGTTTGTCTACGTTTTTATAAAAATGAATATTGATTATAAAATTAATAATTTAAATGTTAATTATAAAATTAATTAATAATCATTAATGTCATCTTGGTTGTTAGTTACAAAGTAGCAGCTTTCTACTGTTTTTATTTAATTGATTACATTAAAATACATGTATTTTAATGTATTTACTTTGTTCAGAATTACAAGTATATATTTGTTTGTAAACACTTAACCTGTCCCCCCTTTTTGTATATAAAGCCCGAAAATAAATTGATTTTTATCAGTTGCTTCCGAACACTTGGCGACCGTGGATCATTAGAAGAACCTAGAAGGTAAATAAGTAGTTATTTAGTGGAAATTTAATTAGTGAAGTTAATTAGTGTTTGAAGAAAAGTTTGCTAGTTAATTATGAAGATTTTCTAGAAGTAGCTCGATGTCTGAAGAAATTCTGAAAGCATTGAAGAAGGAGCGGGCACGCAGCCGTGCAACGTTCACCGCCAACCAGGGGGGGTTAACTTAAATGAGGAAAAGTTTGGATTCCATTATCGCAAGCTACTAAAAATAGCGCTGCGGCGGACCGGTGCGGACAACTTATGAACTAACCCCAATAGCTTTCCAAAGATGACTGATTATATTTTTATATTTAAATTTATGAATACCATGACAATTCTTGGTTATGACAGCTACATTTATTATTATTATAAAATTGATTGTTTTCTGTATGTATTTTTCACAAAAACGGTTCGCCGTTGCATGTTCTGTATTTCTAAAATTCAGAAACTAAAAGGAAACAGAAACCTTTTTAAAACTTCCAGAGAACGCTAATGATGGCAGATAAGTATATTTCATTTAATTAATTTATTGATTTAGTCGATTTCATCAGGTAATTACATTTAATCACATGTGCGCATCTCGCCGATGTAATTAAAATACAGGCTACATTAAATGCCAAAATCTATCTTTTAGTACGTGTAAAACTTTAGCCACTATTTCATTATTACCTGATTGAATCAATTAAATTAATAAATTACTTAAATGAAAAACTTAAAAATAATCACAAGTGTTCTGTGTAAGATTAAAGTGGTAGGGTTAGTTAGAAGTATAACTATACAAAGTATAAAAATTAAATTTCAAACTGACTGTGGGCATAAAGCGGGAAATTAAGACACGCCCACTCAATTGAAAGGTAGGTCCCCCGCAGCGCTAGCGTCGTCCGGAATCCAAATTTTCCCACCATTGAGTCGACAGTCTTACTGTTTAAGTATCTATAGTCTCTGCCGCCAACAGACACAAGGTAGAGAAAGAATTAAATAATAAACCTATAAATGTGTCACTTTTGACAGAGTTATTTAATGTATTAGAGTTAAAATTTAAAAAGCTATCTGAAGTAGATTTAAAAATTAGTAGCTATTTAGACGTTGAAAACTCAGATTACAACTCAGAGATGGAGACGATCGAAGAGTATGAAGATAGCTTTGTAATAATTAAAACTAAGGTAGAATTAGCTATAAAGAATATCGGCACCTCTCAAAATAGTGGACAAGTCCAAGAGACAAAAATTAGATTTCCTAAAATTACGCCTCATTAATTATTTATTATTATTATTATAATAATCATAATAAAAGTATCCGAACATACTTACTAGTTATAATTTCAAACTGTTTTATTGTGTTTTAACTTTTTTAGACTTTACTTATTTATTTGCTTTTTTATTTATCTACTTGATGTTAAAATTATTTGCTAAGTCTTGTTATTACTTGTTTAGGCACTGTAGATGGCATTATTGCCGAAAGCCGGCTCTGCAAAATAAAGTTTAAATTTAGTGGAAAGACGTTGTTGGTGTTGATATTATTGAAGAAAATTCCACTGCACTTACTGAAGTTATTTATAAAAGTGTTTAAGATTGTTTTGTTGTATTATTTTCTTTGTTTTAAAAATTTATATCGTATTGTACAAAAACATTTTTAAATAAATGGCGCCAACTATCGTTTTCTTCTTCACTCCATTGAAGAAGACAAAGAAGAATTATTTTTAAAAAAAGTAAACAAAAGTGAAAGTAATTTTTTTTTATTTCAGTCGTTCTCGGTTCCCCTCACTTGGACGGCAGTCCAATTAAAATTCTTTATTAATAATTTATAATCTAAACGCCATTTTCGTTATAATATATATTTCGGTTGTGAATTATACTATTAATCTTAGCAATAAACAATTTTAAATCTTATTACTCATATCAAAGTTAAAACTAAAATAAAAAAAAAAACTTAATTAAAATTATCAAAAATGAATCAGACATTCCGATCTTATTTATGCAGTTAAAGTGTGTAATTTCATTGATAATTAAGCTTTATTTATTATATTTAGAGTTTTAATTCTGATTTAAATGCTTTTAAAGTGTTATTAACATGAAAAGGACGAGTGTTTATATTTTGAACGCAGTTTATACTCGAAATTTCGTTAAATAAATCAAATGCATCTGAGAATGCAACAAGTGGTTGTGAATATTTTCGATATCTATTGTTAAATTTTAAAGTTTTAATGTGATGAATTTTACTTCTTTGGTAGTTTCCTTTGGTTGATTTAAATATGATTTTGATGATTCGATGTTTTAAATAAGTATGAAATTGACATTTGCTTATGAAGTTTGAAAAGTTACTTTCCATTGAACTTTACGAGGAAGCTGTTTTGTGTCTGTTATTTAAGTTTAATAACAAATTTAAGTTATTTTACTTAAGTTTATTTTTTGGACTTTTGTTTGTATTTTCCTGTAGTTGATTAAACATCGCTAACAACTCGTAAAACTTAAAGATGTTATTGAGTAATATAGTTTTTTTGTGAGTAATTAGAAGAATTTACTTTTGTTTTTAAAGATATTTTATTTAATAAAAGTTTTTTTTGAGTCTTAAAAATACTTTAGTTAGTAAATTAAAGTTTCTTTTGGACTTCTTTTAATGGAGAGAATAGTAAGGTTTTGTTATTAATCTTTTATTTTATGAGATTTGGTTATGAATTTGTTTTACTTGAATGAGATAACATAGATAGTAAAAATGTTTGAAAAAGTTATTTTATTATTTTTGCTAATTTATTCTGTTATTATATACGGAAGGAATGTCGAGCAACCTAGATATGACACAGCGTATTCATGCGAAGGTAAAATGCTCGAAATAAAGTGTAAGAGCGGTGAGATTATACAGTTGATTCGAGCTAATTATGGTCGATTTTCGATTACTATTTGTAACGAGCATGGTCATACAAATTGGAGTTCGAGCTGTATGAGCCCCAAAAGTTTACGAGTACTTCATGCCGAATGTAGCTCTAAAAATAATTGTACAGTCGCTGCTAGTAGTGTTATTTTCGGGGACCCATGTCCCGGAACGTTGAAGTATCTAGAAGCTCATTATTTATGTATGCCTGAATCTTTAACAACAACAACGATGCGTCATAATCCTCCTTGGTTGGTAACAACGCAACCTAACATTTGGACAACTATAAAAGCAGTCACGTTAATACCACCTTTATTAACTAACGCTACCAATAAAACTCTTAAAATCGACGTAACAACAGCAAAAACAGAAAAATACGTGAATAAATGTTTAAATAATTCATGCAATAAATGTGACAATTGTGAAAACTCACAATGGTTAACTACAATTCAAGCTAGAGTTCTTACTAATGAATCCGTTTCTAATATAGCTCATGATTTAGCAAAAGCAGCTAAATCTCAGGTTTTATACAACGAAGATTTAGTCGAAACGGCTAAGCTTATATCGCTAATGGCTCGTAGAATGTCGTCAATCAAAAACTCTAGCGAAGCCGAAGGAATCAATTTAGTTAAAAGTGTCGTCCAAATCGGATCTGAAATTATCGATTGGAGTCGATCTCCAGATTGGAACAACGTAACCAACGCGGAGCAGTCTAAAACTGTTACTAATTTACTCAATGGTATTGAAGATAATTCTTTTTTATTAGCTGAAACATTAAGTACTGAAAAAACAGTGCGGAATCACGATGCTAATGTATTTGTCGAGGTTAAAGCAGTGAGATCTCAAAATTTTAAGGATGAAGTGTTTTCAATTGGATCAACCAGCTGGAACGGAACTGATAATTATCTTAAATTAAACCCCAAATCCTTAGACATTTATAAAAGAGGTGATTTATTAAAAATTGTATACACAGCTTTTAATAATTTTGATCACATAATAACGAAATCTAATGAGTCTAGGTTTGTTAATACTCAAGTTATATCAGCTTCATTAGGTAAACCTGTCAAGCTTTCACATCCCGTAACTATCGGATTAAAACACATTTTAACTGAAAATGTAATCGAACCTACGTGTGTATTTTGGGATGTTGCTATAGACGCATGGTCTCAGCACGGTTGCGATTTAATATCGTCGAATCTCACTCACTCTATATGTAGTTGCGATCATTTAACACATTTTGCTGTTTTAATGGAAATCAGACCTATATATATTTCTCCTCAGCATGAAATTCATTTACAGATTATAACATACGTTGGCTGTGCCGTTTCTATTACTTGTCTATTTTTTACTATAATGACTTTCAAAAGTTTTAAAAATTTACAATCAGACCGTACTACGATACATACAAATTTATGTATTTGTTTGCTAGTCGCCGAAATTACTTTTGTTTATGGTATAGATGAAGTTAAGGATCGATTATTCTGTTCGATCGTAGCTTGTTTATTGCATTACTTTTTCTTATCGGCATTTGCGTGGATGCTATTAGAAGGCGTACAATTATACGTGATGTTAATAGAAGTTTTTGAAGCTGAAAAATCTAGAATCAAATACTATTATATTTTTGGGTATGGTATACCTCTTATAATAGTATGTGCATCAATTTTTATAGATTTTAATAGCTACGGTACTGAAAATTATTGTTGGTTACGAAACAATAACTATTTTATTTATACTTTCATCGGACCTGTAGCTTCTGTTCTACTGTCAAATCTAGTCTTTTTATCTATGGCCGTCTACGTCATGTGTCGGCATTCGGCCAACATCCAATTAAAAACGAACGAGCGTTCGAAACTAAACAACATTAGGTTGTATTTAAGAGGAGCTTTCGTCCTTATCTTTGTCTTAGGTTTAACATGGGTCTTTGGTTTCTTACATCTAAACCAAGAAACTTTATTTATGGCTTATATATTCACAATTTTAAATTCATTTCAAGGATTATTTATATTCATTTTCTATTGCGCTCAGAATGAAAAAGTTCGTAAAGAGTATAGTAGATTTGCTATAAGGAATTCTCTTTTGCGGCATTGTTTCGTCGATAAAGATCACAGCGTTACTCTCGAAAGTAAAGACAGACAGACTAGTTCGACTTTCACCGGTAATTCTTCCCATTCACATCACATCGAAACTCCGTCTACAGCTTTATAATATAGATTTTTATTATTATAACATTTTTTTATTATTAATTTCTGATAAGGAACGTGATATGATATATATTATCATGTATTATAAAGATAAAGCTCTATGCAATTACAACGACCTTCAAGTGTCTTAAATTTTTGTATTTACAAATGTTATTTGAAGCAATATTTTGTATATTTTTGTAAAATTTTTAACTGTGATAAAGATGTTTCTCTTTAAAAAAATTATCTTTTTTAAATTTGTTCGTTAGCTTTTCTTTTTAAATTTATGTGTTTGTAAATGTTTAAGAAAATTTATGTTAAGTATAATTTTGTAATATATACAGTTAGTCTATCGTAAGAAGGAATATGAAACATTTACTTCGTTCACACGCAGGGTTTTACGGGAGGTTTAACCCCAACTGTTCACACGGTATTTCTCATCGTGAAAAATGAGTTTTAGGGTTGAACTCCGTGTTTAATCCCAATTGCACAACAACTGCCCGGGGGGGGGGGGGTTGAATTCCTGGCCAAACCCTGCATATGAACAAAGAATTAGATATTAATCACAGTCTGCGCAGTTAAGGCAGCTTCGGATTTCTCATTAATGAAGCTCAGATTATTGTACTAATTGTTAAATTTAGTTTTAAGTAGCATAGTGGTATGTAAGGTTGTATCGACAAAGCAATATCCTTCATCACTTGATTTTTTTTAATAGAACCTTTGATTAATGAAAGTAATTAAATTATAAATATACAAGACTATATAAAATTAAAGAAAGATTGTGAACTACTAAAAAGTACTGCCCTATAAAATAAAATAATAAAAAAAAATTATCTTAGGAAAACTTGCCACTCTAATAAGCTCTTCAGCATGGGAATTTTTTTAAACTACAGGGAATAATTTAATTTTTTAGTTTATTTGACAAAGAAATGTCAGTAATACCTAGTATAACTTTGACTAAAAATGTAATATTTACATTCATTAGCCAATATTTATTTTTTAACTCGTATTAAGAAGAAACGAGTCGTCTGCAAACAGATAAATGGTTTCTTCAGAATTTTACCTTCTTATAACTGTTTTTTTTAAAGGTACACTCTATTATCGATACTCCGTGTTGCACTCAAATCAGTTTTAATTTACAAATTGTCTAGGATATACCTTTGTTAACTCAGCCATACCGCTGTTACTCATTAAACTTTCAACTACAGTCTATCGACTTCTTTAAAAATCTTGACAGGTCAGTTTAGGCACAGACGATTCTAAAGAAAAAAATCCCTGCAAGAGGGGAGCGGGGAAAAAAACTATGTAAACAAATCAAGTTATTTTATCCGTATTTTCTTGGTGATGTTTTCTTACATTTCTTTTGTGTAGTTTTATTTTAAAATATAATTTTTATGATTAATTTGAAAGTAGATTTCAAAACTATGTTAACAAAAGAAGAACCACAAACAAAGTAAAAGATTGCCGGGATGAAGGTTATTTCCCTACTGCTGTTATAGCGGTAGGGATTTTTTTCTCTTTTCAAGTGAGGGGTTGGCAGCGGATTCTCTGATTGGTCAATCCCCAAAATGTTTATAACCTTGGGGATTTTTAAACTAAACGATAGACTGTAGAATTCTAAACTAAGATGTCTCTGTGATCTGCTGAATGTCACATTTTAATTATTACGTACTAACAATTTTTTGTTTAAGTTGTAAATACTACTTTTAGTTTAAAAAAATATTAAAACTAATCTTGCCAGTTTAAATGTAATAATATATATATATATATATATATATATATATATATATATATATATATATATATATATATATATATATATATATATATATATATAAAATGTGTAAATAATAAAAAAATAATATAATTACTGCTTTCAGATTGTCAGTAATAACAATAATCCTTGGAGTGATATTCAAGGATTAATTGACTTTTCTTCGCGTTGAAATAATTATCACACTTATTTGATAAGCCAATGGTTGAAAGACTTAATTGGTTGGATGACTTATGATATTTGTTGGATCGAAGTTGGATAAGTAATCCAACTCGAAGGACCAAAATTTTGTCAATATCATGTAAGAATAAACCCGATGTGATCCGGCTCGAAGGAACGCAATGTTTTCAACATAGGAATAAGTCTGATAGCTGATCTGGTTCGATGGACCATAATTTTTTTATTGAAATAAGCCTGATACCTGATCTGGCTCAAAGAACCGCGATGTTATTAACTTAGGAATAAGTTTGATAACTTATCCGGCTTGATGGACCACATGTTGATAATAACTGAAAAGGTCTTTCTAAAACTCAAGTAAAGTTCTTGTATATCACTCCAAAAGAATACTTTAATAGTTTTGATCAGATAACTCTTCTGCTTAAATCAATTAGGGAAGGAATACTATTAGTTAATATTGATTTAATCTTTCAGTGATTGGCTCTCCAATAATATTCTTAAGTCTCCCATCTTTGATGGGCAGTTATCTGATCAAAATAGATGATATTCTAGAGACTGTCGCTGTTGAATAATTTGTGCAATAAATAATTTTAATTTTTGTCAACGAAGGTTGTAATGAGGTTGTTTTTTAGGTTTTCATTTTAAATTATAAGCGTTTAATTAGCGTACACCCAGCATTGGCTTTAATACAGAGTACCGACTTAATTTTGTAGTTTATTTTAACTTAACTTGTTTGTGTTTAAACCACTTTTCAAAACCTTCTAGGATTCAAGATATCTCTATACTATAACTTATTATATTCTTATTTGTAATAAAGTTTGTAATAAATAATCTTTTTACTCTATTTTGAACAATGTTTATGACACAAAACTACTCTATATTTAATGGCACAAAGTATAGTGTCAATACATCCTTAAGCTTTGAATAAAACATGTAAGGAAGGAGCAAATTTAGGCTTGAAACCAGTCACTGCCAACTTAACAAATCTATTTTTTTATAATTATCGACTTGCAAAACTTATTTAGCACATAATATTGAAATGTTAAGAAAAAATTACCTATATTAACACTTGTTTATTAAAATATTCAATCCTCATTTATTTTTTTTTATAAATATATATTAATATATTTAAATATATACATTTTATAAATATATATTATCTGTATCTAGTTCATTAGCCAATATCTTATACATCTAATATTTTTTTTGTAATCTTCTAAATACTCATTTATATTTTCTTTTTATTATTATATATTCTCTTGTTATTTAACTAATTATCCTGTCAGATTCCTGAGAAGACAGTGGCCAAGAGACCAGCTTAACCCAGAGTGAAATTAACCCTCTTAATAGGCGAAGAATAGGAGGCATAAGTGAGCTCCTTGTTGAATTAATCTATCGCCTGTTGTGGTTAAAGAACCTTAAATAAGAAAAAAATAAACTAGTTTGCCACTTTTATATATTATCTGTATCTAGTTCATTAGCCAATATCTCTTATACATCTAATACTTTTTTTTGTAATTTTCTAAATACTCATTTATATTTTCTAATTAATATTTAAATTATAAGCGCTAGTGGATTTTTTACCATAAGGATGTAAATAAAAGTCTATCCACAAATAAATTTCAACCAATGTAATGATGACAAAACCGGCTTTCAACCTAATACAGGTCATCCTCAGTGCCGGTGAGAAGAAGCTAATTTTTCTTCTTGAGTCTAATTACAAGATTTGAGACTGGATGCAGATTTGGTGTCTGATGACCTGTATTAGGTTGAAAGCCGGTTTTGTCATCATTACATTGGTTGAAATTTATTTGTGGATAGACTTTTATTTACATCCTTTCTAATTATCTATTATTTTATAATCTCTTCCCGTTAATTCTTATGTTCAAGTATTTAAAACTTCCACAAGAGTGCAATCACTGAATTGTTTCTTAAACAAGTCATTCCAAGCCATTACAACTACTTCAGCTCTAATTCTTTTAACAATAATTGTTGTATTGCTCAATAAAAATGTTAAAAAAACAAAGTAATTATTCAGGCTCTGTCGGCGCCCTGATGAGTTAGACGTAACGAAACAGAGTGGGACATGACATTATGTCGAGCCATCAATGATGACTAATGTCGAATGATAGAACAGTTCCCAGATGTAGCATTGCATTTCGCTTGTTACATTTCCTAGGTGTCTCGCACAATTATATTGTGTCAACTATTCATGTTTTGCAAAACTCAGTAGTATCAAATGATAAACTAATTAATTATAATTATAGGTCTTTCTAAAAAAAATTTCTATAGAAAGAATTTTAACTAATTTGTAAAATAATATTTATTAGAAAGCATAAAATGGTTTTTAATTTGTTAGGTTGGTAGCAACTCGTCTCTAGACCAATTTTTCCATTATTATTAGTGCGCCTTCTTTATCCCTACATAATACTAGTTTAGAAGGAACTTAAGGCCCGTATTCAAAGACATCTTCCTAACATTTCCTTGTTCCTTAAGGAGAATGTTTGGAAGATGTCTTTGAATACGGGCCTAAGTCTATAAATTCAATGGAATTCCACAAGCTGATAGAAGTTATAAGGTGATTCAATAAGATGGTTTTTATGAATAAAACATTTTTTTTCACGTTAGGTTTTAGTCCGAAGTCAACATCATTGCAGGAATAAATAGAGATTTTTCAATGTTAACTACCTATACTGATTCCTGCAATGACGTCACACGTCATTCATAAAAAAGTTAGTTTATTACATCCGAATGCTTTTGGTTTGTTTACATATCGATTCCTACAATGACGTCATTCATAAAAAAGTTAGTTTATTACGTCCAAATACGTTTGGTTTGTTTACATCGAATTGAATCAATCACCTTAAAATTTCTAACATCTTGAGAATTCCACTGATAACATAAAAGCCAATTATCTGGTGGTCTTAATCATGGATACCACCCTAACAACAAAACTTTTTAAAAAAAATAAATGTGTCATTATATTATTTCAAGCCCTTTAGATTTACTGAGCAATTCTGAATAATTTGAAGTGATGTATATTATTATGTGAGATGTTTTGTTCTCTTGTATGTTTTACTAATTTGAATTCTCCGTACTGATCTTTATAAGTGCAATTATATTTTATTATAAAAATCAAAAGATATTTTAATATAAGTATATTGTTTGTATCTTGTGTAGCATTTATTCTCCTTTTTAGCAAATTTTCATCAGAGGATAAAGTAATTAATATAATATACAAATATAAAGATAGAGTGGTATCAAAGTTCAAAACCGAAACTCGAAAAATTCAAACCGGGTCCTGTCACGGTTGCCACTCCTTTGTCTGAATCAAAAGATAGAGTGGTATCGAAGTT
>JACMZG010000032.1:4743779-4926279 GCA_018340805.1 Microvelia longipes | reverse complement strand
ATTTCACCAGGTGACAAAACAACAAATAAATGTGTGCTCCGATAGGGGTTGTGGGGTGTCTCTAGTATTTCTCTAGAGCAGGCCTGGGCAAAATTTTCTAGCAAAGGGTCGCTTAGTCTTTTTACAGCCAGTTGCGGGTTGCATTTCTTAAATTTTAAAGCATGCTAAACCCGCAACAAATTGTTGTTATGCTGGTGTTTTACTAAAGTCAAATTTATTCTCAAAGAAAAGGAATTGGGGAACTTTAGCACTACACGGAAAAAACAAAACGAAGTATCTTCGTCCGATCTTGAAATATAACTGAAGACAAATTTGGCTAAATTTGATCAGTTTATTATACTAAATCTTTTATTTTGCTAAATAAAATATCAAAGGGATTGTATTTTATCAACTTCTTTTCAGCAATTCACAAGAGGCAAAATAGCTTTTTTATCTAATTATTGTGAAAATAAAAATTCACTAAAATAATTAAATTTGCCAAATCCGACAATGAGAATTGATATGAAAGGCGGCAGCTCTATATGTAATTGTTTCTTATCTTATTAGTTTTTGTTTCTCCAAACTTTAAAGTTAAAGTAACAATCCATTATATCCTTATCTTGGTATCTAACTTTTTATAATGATTTTGAATTAAATAAATTATTTGCTTATATAATAAATATTTATTTTATTTTTAATTTATTTTATCTTTTTTCCAAACATTTTAATTTTGCCCGCGGGCCGTAGTTTGCCCAGGCTTGCTCTAGAGAGGAGTGAGTACAGTTATGGTACCTAATGGATATTGCCACACTACCAAAGGATCTTGAATAAAGGGGATGACGCATTAAGGAACATTTCTGACCCCATGGAAGTTGTTCGAGATAGAGAAATAGGAGCAAACTAACCTTCCCTTTGGTTATAATGAAAAAAGGCGCCAAACGCAGGTTATGTAGCAAGGTTGTCGAGTTTGCTTCTCAACTTTTTTCTGCGATTCTCGTGATAGTTACATTTGTGGTGTGATACAAGTGACTTTTGTACGTTTTTTATAGAATTATAAAAAAATGGGGAAATAATCCAAGTGAGTTGAAATTTGGTACAAAAGTGAAAGGCATCCGTGGTGTAGTGGTTAATTTACGTGGCCAATACACAGAATGAATGGACTTTAGTCATGGGTTCAATCCCAGCACGGGCCTCTAGGATTTTTATGAGAGGGATAAAAATTCTGTGTACCACGTCCTTCAGAAGGGACGTAAAACCGGTGGTCTTGAGCCTGTGCGTTGTCAGGTACTCGTTAAAGATCCCTTACCCTAAATGAAACTGGGTATAGGCAAAATTTAGGACCCTCATTGTAGATTCATTATAATACTATAGTGTGTTTGCCTTGTAGTTTAAAGTGTGTGGAAGTTTGGTTTAACAGTGAGAGCACGTGTTGTTCCCAGTTTTCACTACACTATAAGAGTCAGTGAAAATATGTATGATTGCTTGAAAAGGCATGAGAGGAACCATAGAAATTCACGGCTCTTCTGTCTAGATTAGATGAAATATACCTTCACTTGAAATTAAAAGGAGTAGAACACTATCTTAGGGAGCTGGCAAAAAGGACCAACAACGTGATCTATTTGCCTGGTAGTTACTACCACTCCCCCATATTACTATCACTTGGTACAAAAGAGTACTTTTATGTAATAATTAAGCACACCAAGTTTTGTTTCAATACAAATCTATGATTTTCGTTGGATCATAAAAGTTAAGCAGCATTGATCTTGGTCAGTGCTGTATGGGTGACTGCTGAGAACGAAAGGGATGTATTTACTATATGTGAATGAGCGAAGGGAGTCCGAAGAAGAGTTGTAGTATAAAATTGGCGAAATGTTTATTCTGAGGAGGAGCAAAGCAAAGAAGGGAGGATGAGTGTAGCGAACCTGATGTGATGACGAAAAGTTCCGAGGTACCCCATACCAAAGTGTATGGTGTGGGTGTATTGCCTTACACCCTTTCGCCGCCAAAACAGCGATAAATATATCAGCCTATTTTTTACTGAGGTTATGTATAGTTTAATACATAAATTATCAAACAGCAATAAACTAATTTATTTATAAATCACAAACTGATACCGTACTACAATAAACTACTAAACCACGTATAAAGAAGTTCGGCTATCGGGGTCTTGAAACGTGAGAAATTAAAGAAAAACCATTTGAACAATTTCAAATTAAAGTGACAGCTTATACCAAAAAAAATTGCTGTTACCGCAGCGACACACCCTGTACAAGACTATTAAGATTACCTTCTAACCGACAGGATGGTTTCTTTATTCTTAAATTTCCTGAATCTCCCGGTATAAGTGTGAGTTTTATGAAATACTTCAGACAGCTCCTGTTCGTCCTCAGCACTTTCGTTCTGTATCTTCCTGTGCTCTAGTAGCATGTGTACTTCGCTGATCAGCAGCGTTTCAGCGTTCTCAAACTCTAAAATAACACAACGTAGTTATACATTAGTTGTAATTTTAAAATGTATTAGGCATTCACTAAGTAATGTTAGAAATAAGATTTTTCAAGTTCTTTAATGCAGGATTTGGATTATTGGTGCATACTTAAAGAAAATTGACACAATATAATTTAGTGAGAGACACCAAGGAAATGTAACAAGTAAAATGAACATAAACATTGTGAGCAACCTTTTGGGAACTGCAGGTCCGCTGCGTCTTCATCCGTCATTTCAACCGCTGCGTTCGACGTCATCTCTAATTAAATAATAATAAATTAAAGTTGAACGAACTAAACAGTTAAATTTAATTAATCCTAAAAGAATTTCAAAATTCTCAACAGACCGCAACAGACAACATAAACAAAATTATTATTCTTCTTTTTTTTCTTTAATTTCTGTTATTTTGTCTGGTTCATTATGTGAGACTCATATACTTTATTCCTTTTTTTGTTTGGAATTGTGATCGGGATCTGTTTATATTACTTCGTTCACACGCACGGTTTAGCAGGGGGTAATATCCCCAACTGTTCACACGGTATTTTTCAACGTTAAAAATGAGTTTCAGAATCGAACCCCGCGTTCAATCTTGTGGGACACGACAACTGCCGGGAGTCCCAATAATAAAATACCTGAGGAAGTTTTTAAATTATAAAAGTAAAATCAAGTCATGGCTAACAGAATTTTATGATTTAAAATAATATTTTGATTATGATATGTCCGACTATAAATTATAGTATAACACACGGTTAAAATCAGTTGACAGCGTGGGGAAAAAATAGTGTTGAGGAACCAGTGAGGTTAGCAAATCTATGGTATCGAATGGTTAACTTATACCATGTTCAGACGCGGGGTTCAACTCCCCTGCAGTTGTCGTGTGAACGGGATTGAACATGGGCTTCAACCCCTAACCTCATTTTTACTTTTCCTCATTTATACCGTAGGTATATAGGAAAAGTATTGTGTTTGCGAAAATATCCGAAACCAGGATGAAACCGGCATTATCCGTTTCAGGCGTTTTTAAGACCTCCTGAATGGATTTCATAAAGTTGTCTGTCTGTATGTGTGTGTCTGTTATCATCGTAGCGCCCAGTGTATTTATGCTAGAGAGTTAAAATTTTGTACAAAAATCAGTCTACCGCTGTAGTTGTGCTAACCAAAAAATATTTTTTTAAGACGTCATTTACCCACAATAATGACTCAGCAAAAATTTCTAAAAACCATAAAACGTGAAAAATGATGCGATCTAATTGAAATGTGGCACGCATGTAGCCATGTATAAGACTAACATTTGTGCCAAGTATCATCTCATTATCAGCATTAGTTTAATTTTTATTGGATGACTTGTGTACGTTTTTTTAAAAAAAACCGTACACGTTTTTTTTAAAAAACGTTTTAAGTACTCCGTGGTGATACGGATGCATTTACTATCTGAAGACAAGCGAAGCGGTTCCAAAGGCATGTTGCAGTATATATCTGGCGAACTGTATTTCTGAGGACGAGCGAAGCGAGTCTAAAGCAGGGAAGATGAGCGTAACAAATTTGATGTAATGAGAAAAATTCCAAGTTACCCATGTTTTTATAAAATAATTCAAAGTTATTCCATGTTTAAAAAATACCGTGTGAACATTAGGGGTTGAACCCTCTGCCCAAAACCCCACGTGTAAACGAAGTATTAGTATCAGCCCTTGTATGATAACTAGTGAAGTATAGTAACAGCGGGATCTTTTTTTTTTAATAAATCTTTTATTTTTTAATACTTACATTTTCTTTTGCTTAAAGCGCTAGCCAAAGAAGCAGCTTTATCTTGATAAATCTTGAAAGGAACCACTATAATTTCTACGGGGACTCCCTAAAAGGTTATCTATATCTATATCTCCTCCTTGATATTCTCTTATGATATTTACTGTATTTTATTTACTTTAGCAGAAGAGTCACCCGTGGTGTAGTGGTTAAGGCACTCGGCCAATACACAGAATGAATGGACTTTAGTCATAGGTTCAATCCCAGCACGGACCTCTAGGATTTTTATGAGGGATAAAAAATTCTGCGTACCACGTCCTTCAGAAGGGACGTAAAGCTGGTGGTCTCGAGCCTGTGTGTTGTCACATACTTGTTAAAGATCCCTTACCCTAAATGAAACTGGGTATAGGCAAAATTTAGGACCCTCATTGTAGATTCATTATAGTATTATAGTGTGTCTGCCTTGTAGTTTAAAGTGTGTGGAGGTTTGGTTTAACAGTGAGAGCACGTGTTGTTCCCAGTTTTCACTAGACTATAAGAGTCAGTGAAAATATGTATGATTGCTTGAAAAAGCATGAGAGGAACCATAGAAATTCACAGCTCTTCTGTCTAGATTAGATGAAATATACCTACACTTGAAATTAAAAGGAGTAGAACACTATCTTAGGGAGCTGGCAAAAAGGACCCAACAACATGACCTACTCCACAAAAATATTTTATTGGCAAAGCGCTTTCAACCTAGCATGAGGCCATCATCAGTGCCTTAAAATAAAGATGAAATTAATAAAATCGTGTCTTACACGGCTCACCGAGCTTTTACCATCTAAGAAGAAGAAGTAGTTATTTGTGGTTTTTTAATTTTATTTGTGTCATGGTTTATTGATTTCATCTTTATTTTAAGGCACTGATGATGGCCTCATGCTAGGTTGAAAGCGCTTTGCCAATAAATATTTTTGTGGAGAGACTCTTTTCTTTCACACATTTGAAACTGGGGTTTTAACTAAATTATCCACTTGAAGTAATTTTAGGACCTCCTGAGTTGTTTTAAACAATTTTTCTGTCTGTATGTGTGTCTTTTATAACTGAAACATTCCTTTATTGCCACAAAAAATAAAATGTATAGCATACAATCAATAAATATACATATTATAAAAGAGACTCTTTACTTCAAAGAGTACAAAAAAGATGTTATACTGTGGCTAAATCCGCCACCTACTAAAACTTAAAACTTATATTTATACTTAACTAACCTACTCTTAAAATACTTAGTTTTTATTTTTGTATAATATGTATTATTATTATTTTATTTTATTTTTATTTTTTTATTTTTATTTATTTTATTTTTTTTTTTTTTTAATTTTAAAAATGAAAAGGAAAAAAAAATGTTTGTTTGTTTTTAATTAACCAAATGCATGGAATTTTCACCTTTGAAATGTAATTATATTTATAAATTAAAAAAATATTTGTAAATAAATTATTATGAATGATTAACATTATAAAATAACAAATACTATCTATAAGTTAAAAATACTATCTATAAGGAAAAACAAATAATAGATGAAATATATAGCCGCGCACAAGCTATAGCTTATGCGGCTTTAAATAATTTATTATTTTCATTAGTTTCATTTGCATTCCATTGTCAAATAGACTTTTATTATTATATTACTTATAAATGTTTTTATGCTTATTTTATATTATACTGTATGTATGCTTTTAAAATAATAAATAAATATTATTATTAATTATTTAAAATTACAAATTTGTATAATTAATTACTAAAATAGAATACTGTTGTAATATACCAGTAGAATGAGCGTGAATGGAGTCCATCATAAATAATAAAAGAAAAGAAGTCTCTCCACAAAACAAAACTTTATTGGCAAAGCGCTTTCAACCTAACTAGAGGCCATCATCAGTGCAGAACCTTTGAGATGTTAAAGAAGTAGAGAAGTGAGTCTATGTTTTCTTATTAGGTATTAGAGTCAGACAGTCTGACTATTTACTGTTGTAATAGGTTTGAAGGACAATCCCACAAGTAATAACTGTTTGTGGGGTCACTAAAGAATAAGTATCAGGAGGAAACAGTAACAATTAATTTTAATCATCTTAGAGTCCAGTGTTTTTTTTAGTGATTCAGTGGAAAATTAAAAATTTCTAATTTTTTCTCTCCTGTATTGTGGGATAGCTTACTAAGATTTCATTAACAATCTATATTTTTTATTGTTTAAAAATTGTTAATTATTATAAACTTTTTATAATTATTAAAATATTTAATATACATGTAAAAATGTAGAGTATATGCTGTATTTTATGTTTATTGTATACAAGCAATAATATGTAATATGTTGTATTTATGCTACTTTTTTACACATTGGCAGTAAAAGTTTTTTTGAATTAAGTTTAAATTTTACAAACAACTCTACAAAAACAGACGGAAATTTCCTTACGTTTCACAACCCTGAATTGGACTTACTAAGTAAGATTAGGGTAAAATTCATTAGGACCTCGGGAGTAAAAAGCTACTTTTTACTTCTTCGGGAGTAAAAAGTTACTTTTTACTTCTTCGGGAGTAAAAAGTTACTTTTTACTTCCTCGGGAGTAAAAAGCTACTTTTTACTCCCCCGTAAGGAAAAAACTAATTTTCCCTCCCTTGGGAGTAAAAATTGTTTTCTATAATTGGAGGAGAATCAATATTATTGTTAAATTGTTTCCTACTATAGAGCCATCAAATATTATAGGAGGGGGTTCATTTATCCAATAACTAATGATATATATTTGACATAGCCAGCTTTCAATCTTAACAGATCATCATCAGTGCCGGCAAGCAGCGAAGAAAAGAGTCAGTAGACAGTTTTGTCTAGAGGTTTGTAGCTGAGGTTTGTAGTCAGCTAGAAACCTCTAGACAAAACTGTAACCGCTGTCTCCTGACTCTTTTCTTCGCTGCTCGCCGGCACTGATGATGATCTGTTAAGATTGAAAGCTGGCTATGTGAAATATATATCATTAGTGGAGACACTCTGTTTTATTTCATCATTAAATCAAGTTTGATGGAAATAAAAACTCAATAATATAATACAAAAAGTAGTTTATTTAACATGTTGATGGGTCTATACATAGTGGTAGTTATGAAGGAGTAAGGATGAGGAAAGAAGATTGCGACACATTGGTTGACATGTCCGTCACGCTTAGCTCCAGCTCCGCTCTGCAAACACATCAAAACAAAATCAAATTTATTGAAATTCAAAACAATATAATTGTGTCAACCATTCATGTTTTGTAAAACTCGGTAGAATAGAATTATATAATAATAAAATTCTTTGAGAAAAAAATAATAGTTTCATAAAAAAAAAATAGTAGAAAAAAATAGTTGCATAACAAATTTCAACAAAATAACATTTCATAACAAATTTCAACAAAATAACATTTCATAACAAATTTCAACAAAATAACATTTCATAACAAATTTCAACAAAATAACATTTCATAACAAATTTCATAACCTTCTCAAGCAATAAACAATGGGAAACTATTGAGAGGTAAGTTTGCCTCTAAAATTTAAGACCTGCGCTGTTATAAGAATCCCAAGCATGTGCAGTTGGTTTTTGACGTGTGTTTTGTGTTGAATTCTCTCTATTTTTTGGTTTTTTCAAATGGGGTCACTTTTTTGTATGGCAAATCGATTTATTGCGTCATCCCCTTTACTCAAGATCCTTGGCTCCTCCTGAGGCTTCAAATTATCTATTATATAAGCTACTGTAATTTTGTACTGTTAGATTGATTATATTAATAGTCAGTAGGGTTTAGGTTACTTTTTCAACTTAGTGGGTCATCCCCTTTATTCAAGATCCTTGGGTAAGCCATTCCCAATTTCATTCAGCTTTGAATAAAATATTCATACTGTCACAACACGAAAAATCAAAATAATAAATTAAAAAAAAAATAAAATAAAAAAATATAAAATAAAAAAATATAAAATAAAAAAATATAAAATAAAAAAAATAAAGTGCAAATGGGTTCAAATATTTGCCACTCACTCGTTCATCTGGAAACAGACTCGTAAGGGTGTTGGGACAGAGTCAAATCCCTCGAACCTGGCTTGCCCTGTCATAGAGTCGAGTTGAGCATCGACCTGAAGGCATGTGTTGTCTTCCAGACTGACTGTCAGCGTCTTAGACAGCGGCAGGGCTCCCTCCAGCTTGGTTTCCTCTCCGGTGCTCAGCTGAACACAATAGTGATGAGTCAATACAGTAAGAAGTATAGTATAGTATTTATATATATATATATATATATATATATATATATATATATATATATATATATATATATATATATATATAATATATATATATATATATATATATATATATATATATATATATATATAGCACTGGGTGTGAGACAAAAACCTTTGCAAAAAGGTTTTTGCAAAGCAAGATGCAATGCTACATCTGGGAACTGTTTCAGAATTGTCTTCAGCTCTGTCAGCGCCTTGATGAGTTAGACGTAACGAAACAGAGTGGGAAATGACATTATGTTGAGCCATCAATGATGACGAATGTCGAATGATGGAACAGTTCCCAGATGTAGCATTGCAACTTGCTTGTTACATTTCCTAGGTGTCTCACGCACAGTAATATTGTAATTTAATATTTTAAAGTTACCAAAAATTGCATCAAAGTTAAAAATGGTATATTTGAACTGGCAATAGTTAATTTACTGGAAATATAGACACTTTTTTATGTTAGGACCTTGTTAACTCCTTATTTTTAAGGATTCGATGTTGGTGGACCTGAAATGTGAAAAACTTGCTCTCTTTACAAAAAATCTTTGGTGCCTAAGATGTAAATTGATCTCTGCTGAAAGAGCCGTCTTTCAATGACACAATTTATATTTAATCATTCATTCCAAAAAAAAAAAAAAAAATGTACTACTTATACATAAGTACATTTTTTTTAAGAACCCTTATGTTTTAATTAATGATCTGGTATATCTTATACTGAATGATTGGGTATAATTTATACATGAGTGATAAAATATAATAGAATAAAAAAAATCTTTATTTAATTAAACTTTTAAGTAATTAAGTAACCAGCAACCCTCCTTCTGACGTCCAAAATATGGACCTGGAGTAGTCTGTTTCTTGATTTTTCATCAATTGTAAAAAAAAACATTATTTTTGTACAAATAAACAGTATTCTATAAGGATGTAAATAAAAGTCTATCCACAAATAAATTTCAACCAATGTAATGATGACAAAACTGGCTTTCAACCTAATACAGGTCATCATCCTCAGTGCCGGTGAGAAGAAGCTAATTTTCCTCTTGAGTCTTGTTACAAGATTTGAGAGTGGATGCAGATTTGGTGTCTGCATACAGTCTCAAATCTTGTAACAAGACTCAAGAAGAAAAATTAGCTTCTTCTCACCGGCACTGAGGATGACCTGTATTAGGTTGAAAGCCAGTTTTGTCATCATTACATTGGTTGAAATTTATTTGTGGATAGACTTTTATTTACATCCTTATGGTATAAAATCCACTAGCGCTTATAATTCAAATATAGTATTCTATTCTATAATTTCTCCGATCAAACACTGCTTACCTTAAGAGAGAGAGGAGACTTGAGAATACGGACTTTGGTCCGAGGTTGGTGAAACTGTACGGGTACGGAGTTCTGGAAGGCGCTCATCAGGAGGCCTCCTTGGTTAGCAGCTCCGATAGCAGTCACTTCCTGGGGTTGCAGGAAATCACATATGTCAGTGTTGGAGAAGATGGAGGTTATTTCAGAGCTCAGCCGAGGTATGTTCATACCTCCCCCCACACAAACCACCTGAAACAACACGCAAGTCTTGATTTTAACTCGGAACTCAGTAGTAGTAGTGATAGTAATATGGGGGGAGTGGTAGTAACTACCAGGCAAGTAGGCCATGTTGTTGGGCCCTTTTTGCCAGCTCCCTAAGATAGTGTTCTACTCCTTTTAATTTCAAGTGTAGGTATATTTCATCTAATCTAGACAGAAGAGCCGTGAATTTCTATGGTTCCTCTCATGCTTTTTCAAGCAATCATACATATTTTCACTGACTCTTATAGTCTAGTGAAAACTGGGAACAACACGTGCTCTCACTGTTAAACTAAACCTCCACACACTTTAAACTACAAGGCAGACACACTATAATACTATAATGAATCTACAATGAGGGTCCTAAATTTTGCCTATACCCAGTTTCATTTAGGGTAAGGGATTTTTAACAAGTACCTGACAACACACAAACTCGAGACCACCGGCTTTACGTCCCTCTGAAGGACGTGGAACGCAGAATTTTTATCCCTCTCATAAAAATCCTAGAGGCCCGTGCTGGATTGAACCCATGACTAAAGTCCATTCATTCTGTGTATTGGCTGCGTACCTTAACCACTACGGGTAAGTGGTGAGTGAGTATCAGGGTGATGTTATTTGAGTACGGGCTTAACTCAGAACTCAAATATGTAATAATTTTATACTTGCCCACTCATTGACCAGTGTTTTGTAAAAACTCAGTGTATGCGGAACTGTCGATTAGTTTAGCTGAAGGTGTAGTCTAACCCCTTTTATATTTTTTTAAAATAAATAGCTTTATTTCCATAATATACAAACTGTACACAGAATTGTCTTAATAATTTAATAACTAATAAATCTAGTAAGTAACAATAAAACACATAAATGAAAGCATGCTATAGAGTTAATTAATAAAATTATTGAATTTAATTAATTAATAAAAAAATTCCTAGTTTAATTTTTTGACAGCACATCTGGTATAAAACTCTTGAAAACTATAGATAGTTTCTTCTAAAAGAAATTCTTTTAGAGTTTTTAAAAATATTTTTGACTCATGCTTAAGTAATTTTTTTAGGTCAAACCCCCTTTATAAATTTTAGAGGTGCTGCCCCCCCCCTTTATAAATTTTAGAGGTGCTGCCCCCCCCCAAAAAAAATGTATTGCTTTAAATAACTTCTTTTGACCTGAACAGATTTTAAGCCAATAAAAAACTTTTTCTCAGTCGGGTCCCTTATAAATTTTAAAGGTGCTGCCCCCGGGAAAGTGTCACGAAAATTGGTCGGTGCAGATAATGCATCATGAAAATAATGTTTGAGACCTTATCAATCTGCGTAGGGGAGAGTTGTAAGATGGAAAGTATCTGGTGTATGGGTTCAACAAGTTGAGGTACAACCGGAGACAGCATACTATCGAGTCTCGCTCGACTGAGCCCTGCCGTAAAGTCTACACCCTCGCACAGAGACTCGAGGTAGAGTGATGAGGTAGGAAGAGTTGACAGGGTGCGAACCATAGACTCAGAGGCACACATCAGCTTGCACATACACTTACGACTTTCTGTCGGTTCTAACTTGGTCTTCCTGCAAAACATCCATTTTTATACTAAATATCGCAATTGAAACAATTTAGTCTAACAGACACAAAAACATTAAAATAATCAATACGAAAAAGCCTCTCCACAAAGTTAATTTAATAAAATTCAAAACCGGCTTTCAACCTAAACGGTCATCATCAGTGCCTAAAAACAAAAAGTAAAAGAGACTAGAAAACACTGAAAAGAAGAATCAAAAAATAAAAATGACAAAACATAGTATAAAACAAGAAATTAAAGCTGAAATAAAACTAACCGGAGAGAAGAATATATAGAAGATATATATATATATATATATATATATATATATATATATATATATATATATATATATATATATATATATATATATATATATATATATTATATATATTATTATATATATTATATATTATTATATATATATATATATATATATATATATATATATATATATATATATATATATATATCGGGTGCTTCCTCGCATAATTCTTGTAAGTATTTAGTAGCGAAAAACTTTGAGTCACCTACATTGTTAGCTAAAGATTCGTTATCGTCGTTGTCTTTGTCATCACTTATTGCGTTGATCTTTATTCTAGACAAGCTGTCAGCATTAGTATTTAAGCTTCCTTTTTATATAATATTTTATAGTCATAATCTTCTAATTTTATTTTCCATCTCATTAATTTAGAATTTGGTTTTTTATATTAAATAAACAAGCTAATGGTATATATATATATATATATATATATATATATATATATATATATATATATATGAATATTAATAATATATATATGTTTGTATGTTTTGTCATTTTTATTTTTTATTCTTCTTTTTAGTGTTTTCTAGTCTCTTTTACTTTTTGTTTTTAGGCACTGATGAGGACCGTTTTGGTTGAAAGCCGGTTTTGAATTTTAATAAATTAACTTTGTGGAGAAGCTTTTTCGTATTGATTATTATAAATACACTCCACCTGCTCTTCACCTTGATAACTAAAACATTATATATGAAAATTATGTAAAATTAATCTACAACTCCACATGTGGAGTACCACAGTGAAAGCTGATTTGCTACGAAGTGTAAAAACAAAATGTATGCAATGCAAAAGAAAAATGTAGCAATAAATGGTTATTTATTTATTTATAAACACTAGGCTGCTAAATATGCATGATTTTACAATTGCCATTCTCTTTGACAAGATCATATTTCTCAAAAATGCATGACTATCTTCTCTATTTCTTACCATAGGCTTAACAGTGAAGCAAAACCCAACAAATACTATCTTAAGCGTTAAGTATTTTTATTTCATAAAAGCAACAGGTAGGTAAGCACTGACCTCCTAAACTCATAAAAGCAACAGGTAAGCACTGACCTCCTAAACTCATAAAAGCAACAGGTAAGCACTTACCTCCTAAACTCATAAAAGCAACAGGTAAGCACTGACCTCCTAAACTCATAAAAGCAATAGGTAAGCACTGACCTCTTAAGGGGATCCCGCAAAGAGTGGGGGTAAAAATCAATTAAACAGAAATATCTCTGGTTCTAAGAAAAATATCAAAATTCTAAGACGGTACTTCACTTCTAATTTTTATTCTGCACATTTTAAGACTCATTTCAACCTTCTGGAGCAAAAAACAGTGGCGCAATTTGAGAACTACAATTTTTAAAGTAGTTCTCAAATTACGCCACTGTTGTTTGCTCCAGAAGGTTGAAATGAGTCTTAAAATGTGCAGAATAAAAATTAGAAGTGAAGTACCGTCTTAGAATTTTTATATTTTGCCGAGAATTGGAGATATTTCCATTTAAGTGATTTTTACCCCCCCCCTCTTTGCAGGATCGCCTTAAACTCATAAAAGCAACAGGTAAGCACTTACCTCCTAAACTCATCAGCAAGGTGTCTGCAGACTGTGTCAACGACATCTCTAACTCCTTTATCTCTCCTCTCACTCCCAAGTATCTGATAGTAACCTGAAACCACTCTAATAACCGTAGCCTCACAGCTGTAACCTCCTACCTGCGTACAGACATAGAGATATATTAATGGAGAGGGCCTATTGGTTGAATTTTGAAACATTGAAAAAATAACCTTACCACCTTCAACTATCAATATAATCGAATAAAAAGATCAAAATTACAATGTTGTAATTTGTTTGTAATTGTTTTGTTTATAAAGTCCCTTGTAGAGATTGCCCTGCTCAATATGTTGGTGAGTCACGTCAAACATGGCAAAATCGTAGAGACCAACATGAAACTAACATACGGAGTAAAAATAGCAATAATTATACTGCCCTCACTACTCATGTGAAAACTAAAAAACATATATTTGATTTCAATAAAACTAAGGTGATTGACATAGAAAATAATAATAAAAAACGCCTATTACTTGAAGCAATTCATATCTTGAAAGATTCAAATAATGTAAACTTCAAAAAATATGCTAGAAGTATGAATAAACATTACAGTCATATATTCAACAACCCCAATTAAATCAATTCAGCTATTCAGTCTTTCATATTTTATTTGTTTTTAATTTAATTTAATATTTTCATATCAGTCTTTCAGTTGTTCCTCTGTAGCCTCCATCTTTTTTAGTTTTAATTACTTAAATTTTTATTTATTAAATGATTTTAAATTTATTTTAATCTTTTAACTTTATCTTTTCATGTAAGTTGATTATAATTTAATTTAGTATAAAAAAGAAAATTAAATTTTTTTCTATCTAGCAGTATTAAATATATGACCTTTTTATTTTCACTCTTTTAACTTATGTTTTGTTATTTTAGGTGATTTTTTTAGATTAAAACACATTTGTTGACTAAAGAGATAATAAATATCTATGGTTATTTATAATTTGATACAACTTCTGTAAGATGTTTTTCTGTTAGTATAGTATTGTAAGTAGTTTATCTTTTACACATTTTCTTAATTAGTGTAATAAAATGGGTTTGTTTTTATTTTATTAAAATGATATATTTATTTGTCATTTATTGTCAGTTGTATTTTAGACATTGAAAAGAAATAAAATTAGTTTAATCTTTGGACTTAATCTTTTAAATTTAAAGATTATATTAGACTAGATTAGAAATACCCGAAACAATTAGAATGGTACTTTTTATAGTTTTTAAAATTCTTGTCATTGATTTTCAAAATTATTATTTATTTTCTTTTTATTTTAGACATGAATATGACTCGTGGAGGAGTTGAAATATAGTTATGTAAGAAGAATTGATTTTTGTATATTTCCCTGTAGTGTCGAAAAAATATTCATTTAGTAATATGGGAAACAATGAAAACACTAAATTACATTGTTTTATAAATTAAATTGTCATTGAAAAAAAGTTACAATGACTTATATAGTAGAACATTTAAAATACAAATCAAAACACAAACAATGTGCAGAAAGTCGAAAACAATTGATTTATTATAACCTTAAGTCACTCTTGAAGGAGGTTGCAATGAGGTTACACAGAGCCCCTGAGAGCCCCAAAAAGATGTTTCAGGACTCTCAATGTATTGAGATAGGCTATGCTCCCTCTAGTATATATCTCTAAGCGTACAGACACACTTATCAGTCAAGTCAAGTAGTAGAATGTCAGGTATATGGTTTCCTTAATATGCAAAGAGATTAATACTTAGAGAGAAAGAGGTTACAACAATTTAAAGAATGATAAAAATGTTGTCAATCTACTGTCTGGAGTTAAAGTCAACAAAGTAATTCAGAAGTTATAGTCAAGTCTGCGGTTACAGTTAGAAGTTGAGACAAATTAGAAAAACATCAGGCGAGCATAGGTCGAGAAAAATGCTTTTGGCGTTAAGGGCTTTTTTTGTTCACATAGAAAAGAAAAGAAGAATTATAAGAAGCAGGTAAGTCTTTAAGTTTTGCGGCAATTTGAGAAAAATAAGAATTAAAGTCGTCAGGCTTGAAGTTGGCTTTCACATATTTTTTAAATTGACCTGTTTCATTTTTTATTAAGTTATAAATCTTCTTAGGATCATTAAGATTTTCCTGCACATACTGCGATGTAGCCTCCTTTATAGTCTTCTTTAATTTGGCTTTGTAGCTTTTTCTCAATTACAACTTCATATGAAGTTTTTAGTTAAAATGGGACTTAATAAACATAAGTCCCACAACAATCGTAATGCTTTATCTTACTTTTACTGGAAAGGCAAGAAAGATGATATTACCCTAAAGACCAAGGCAAGACAGCTGCTCTCGAGTTGAGGCTGGTATGCCAGCAAGGCTGATGTCGGCTCTGATATAAGCTGTAAGACATTCCAACCAGCCTTCTCTGCTGACTGTTGGATAGATAGTCTAGTGTTTGCATCCCAGTATTGAGGTACAGCAATGACACAGCTTAATTTAACTTCTCCCACAGCACTCTGTCCAATACCTGAACACATACAGTGCAAAATTTTATTTATTTATTTACTATATTTATTTATTTATACTATATTTTAAAATGGGTATACTATATAATATGGGTACTATATAATATAAAATATAGTATGGGTGACGTTAGCGCTAGTGGATTCCATATTATAAGGATTCAAATAAAGGTCTATCCACAAATATAGTTTTACTATATAATGATAGTAAAACCGGCTTTCAACCAAATAAAGGTCATCCTCAGTACCTACAAACAAGAGGACGATCAAATAAATAAAATACAATAAGTACACAATAAGATAAGAAACAAAAAATAAAACATAAAATATTGTCAATCAAAAAGTTAAAAAGAAATGGAGTACAAAATTACCGGTGGGAAGAAATTATTTTTTCTTTTTGAGTCAAGTTGTTATAACATTTGAGACTGAATGCAGACTATGAGGTTACACAAAGCCCCTGAGAGACCCCAAAAAATGTTTCAGGTTTCTTAATGTATTGAGATAGGCTATGCCCCCTCTAGTATATATCTCTATGATCAAAAAATACGTGGAGAGTTGGAGCTGTTAGGTTCAATAAAATTATATATGTATGTTATACTATGTACCGCAATACACTATTATTAAGAAACCTAGATCTTTGTATGTTCTCGTAAAATACATTCTCTATGAAATGTCGATGCTGCTGTTTTTATTCTTAAGTTTAATTAAGATCCTTTATTACTTATTACATTAACAGGAGCAAGCTAAAAACTCTGTGGAAAGCACCAAACAATACTCACTAAGTAACTTTCTGAATATGATGACGGCTACTTCCTGAGGAGTTATGGAGATGGCTGTGTCGCCATCCTGCACCTTGTATGTGATCCTGTCTCCGTTCATCTCGACTTTCACCACAAGGGAGGACTTGACCAAGGCAAACCTCTCCTCACTTAAGGGCTCCAGCAAGCTCTTGTTCCTCGTAACCGTGGAGTTGACTCTGGACACATTGCCACCTGTCGCTAGCCCCACCACCTATAGACCAAGAGCCCAGGGTGTTTTTTAATAAAAAGTGTAATGGCTGGAACCGGTCTCAATTTTTCGTAAATACCTTCCTGAACAAGGATCTGCAATTATGCCGACTTGTATCAGATGGGTGTTCCAGGCAGAACGTACTTTAGGGGTCAAAGGTTCTGCCTGGGACACCCATCCGATACGAGTGGGCAGAACTGCAGATCCTTGTTAAGAAAGGTATTTACGAAAAATTGAGACCGGTTCCAGCCATTACAGTTACACTGTTTGTTAACTTGGGTGGTAAATTTGACCTGTAAAGTGCGTTCTGCCTGGGACGCCCATCCGATACGAGTCTGCATAATTGCAGATCCTTGTTCAGGAAGGTATTTACGAAAAATTGAGACCGGTTCCAGCCATTACACTTTTTATTAACAAAACACCCCTGGGCTCTTGGTCTACTACACAAGACATAGCACATGTAATGTCTAGTAGCATATAGAATAGAATAGAATAGAAAAATGTATATTTTGCAAACATATAAATACAAATGTTTATACATTACATTTTAGACATGGTTATGAACTGTCAGCCGGAGTTGCACATGCATTTGATTTTTAGCATAATTATTCTACATTGGTTACAATATACATATATTTATACTTTTTTTATCTTTTTTTTATAATATAATGTGTTTATTCATTATTATTTATATTAAATTATTACCTTTTTAAAACAAAGGTTTTTATAATAAATATTTTAACATTTTAGTTTTAATTGTTGTCCAAACATCTAGTGTTAACCAATATGTAAATATTTTTGTTATTATTTAATATGTTAAGCCTTTAAAAAGATTAAATTATATCGAAAGCTCGGCACAATTAGTTTTTTTTTATATTAATTAGGACCTATTCCTCCTCAAAAGCTTGAATATTTAAAATAGAGGTCCCTATAAAGTGTTTGTCTTATTTTAGTTTTATTTATTGTTATTCTTAAACCTACTAGAATAAAAGTTGCAAAACTTTTTATACCTGTTTTTTTTTGTTTTTTTTTTTTAGTGGGTATTTAGTTCTTAAAAAATCTTTTTTTTAACATGCAGTAAACAAACATATAACACATAACATTATCAAAATTAGTGATTTAACAAAAAATTATTAATAATTTAAATAGTTTTAAAAGTTAAAGAAGTGCACCAAATCTCTCCTATAACTATAAGCACATTTTAAATAATGACTTAGTTTTAACCAACTTTCTGTTCCATTTAAGATGTCTATGATCTGCACTTCTTTTAGAGTTTGAAATCCAAAGTATTTAATTCTGTAGCAGCTTAAGATAGGGCATTTGGCTACAACGTGCATGATGTCATCGAGGTCATTTGTGTTGCAAAGTGAGCATCTATAATCTTTGTTTTGGATCCAGGGCTTGTAATTTAAGTTTAAGGATTCTGTTCTAGCTCGAAATATAAGGCTAATAGATTGACTGTCTAGATCTTTCTGGTTAACGTATGAGTTGTGGATGACTGCTGTTGGATTAAGTGATTTGTACAGTGGGTGATAATGAGAGGTTTTTAACTTTTGCAGATTTGATTGCTTGACATTTACTCTTATTTGGGCTTGTTAAACTGGTTCTTTAAATTTGTCAAGTATAGAAAAATGAAAGGAGTTGGGGAGTAAAGTAGAGAAGGATTAAATGGGCATGGGAGTAAAGTGTTATAGAAGGATAAAAGGGGAGTGGGAGTACAGTATTATAGAAGGATTAAATGGGCATGGGAGTAAAGTATTATAGAAAGATTAAATGGGCATGGGAGTAAAGTATTATAGAAGGATTAAATGGGCATGGAGTAAAGTATTATAGAAGGATTAAATGGGCATGGGAGTAAAGTATTATGGAAGATTAAATGGGCATGGAGTAAAGTATTATAGAAGGATTAATGGGGCGTGTGTGGTAGTAGAGTAAAGTTTTATGAAAGTAAAGTTGTGTGGGAATAGTTTTCTTGAAGTAAAGTTAAAGATAATGTGACAGTATATTACTTTTTCACTCTGGCTGATAAATACACTAGTCCCAGTAGCTCTGTCTCCAGCATCATTAGCTATGATATCCACACGCCCGTCTTCCTAAACAGAAAATAGCCAATCCTATTTAATATAAAATAACAAAGCATGAGATACCTTAAAAAATGGTTATAATCAATTGACAGTGCAATGTTTAATCTCCTTACACACGAAAACTGCCGGAGGTATTGAACCCTCTGCCAAACTTCGCGTGTTAACAAAGTAACTGTCTCTATCGCTGATCCTATATTACATCACTTAACAATCAACTAATTATAATCGTGAGTTATTCTATAGTATGTATTACTTTCACATTATATTATTTTCCTATGCTGTCAAATGATTCTAACAGTTACTAAGTACACACAGCGTATTTAACAGGCGATCGTATTGGATACGTATGCAATACGGTCAACTAACTTCACGGTTCTTACAACGTAATTGTTTAATCGATCGAGTGAGATTACATGATAACTGATCCCGCCAAAACATGGCATCTTTTGGCGTGTTTGAAAGTGAAGGTTGACTTTTGGTTATAAGGAAGTATAAAACAAAAAATATATTTAATTAAATTGTGATTTCTTTGCATAATAATAAAGTTACACTAAAAAATAATATTCCAAAAGTTATTTGATCAATAACAGTTATATAGAAGTGGAATAAAAATTTGACGAGAAGGTTATCCGTTAAATACGATCATCTCTAAAAGTACAAACAGCGTATCGGGGGATCCATTTATATTCCATCTCCCTAGTTCTAGCGTATGCAATCGGATCCCCTCTGCGTAGTCCATACAACTAATATTACCGTATTGAGAGATCGTACTCTATACGATCCGCGGATCTAAAGTGTATGTGAACGTTCTATATGTAAACAAATCAGGTTATTTTACCCTATTTATATTAATTTATTTGTAATTTCCCTATTTGTATTTCCTTGGCAATGTTTTTTACATTTCTTTTGAGTAGTTTTATAATATCATTATGCTTAATCTGAAAGTAGTTTTCAAAACGATGTAAACATAAGAAGAACCACAAACAAAGTGAATGAATGCCAAAAAGGAGGTTATTTCCCTACAGACCGGAAAAAACCGGGAAATGACCGCATTGTGGTAGAGATTTTTTTTTCTTTTCAAGTGAGGGGTTGACAGCGGCTTTTCTCTGACTGGTCAATCCCCAAAATACTTATGACCTTTGGGATTTTTAAACTAAACGATAGACTGTAGCTAAAGTGATGTAGAAATTCATACAGTAGGGGTGGGGGCGCGGGACACAGTGGTCTAACTCCCCCGGAATAAGCTGGTTTAGATGGACCTGCCCTAAGTTCACTCTTTCTCCGCTAGTGGCAGGTCGGTTCACCTTGTACCCCATATATAAAATAATTATTTCTTCAATTCTAAGATTAAAATTATTTAAAAGGGTCTTTAACAATGTTAAAAATTGTATTAATTATTTTAAAGGTATAATTTTCATAAACGCTTTTATAAAAATATAAACGCTGTGTTAATTTTAAGTAGACCTGATAAGAGAACAAGGTGAAAACTAGCGCTCGGTGCGGTAGTTGATGCAACTAATCTCAGTTTTTTTCGGAGCCACCGAAAACCAGGGAGTTGGACCACTGTGTCCCCCCGCCCCGACCCAATGTATGAATTTCTACATCACTTTAACTGTAGCGATAGACATAGCAGACGCACAACAGCCTCATCGAACGAGTGGTTCTAGGAGTCAAAACATACCACTGCCTACTCAAAGAGCACAGGACTGCGTTTTATCAAATATTTGTTCTCATATTTAGTTACGGACATTAAATTCGAAATAAAGAACAAACATTCATAAAATATCTGACAAAATACAAACCTTATAAAGCGCTACACTGGCCGTAGAGTTGCCGTAAGATATGCCGAACACACAGTTCATTACTGCTAGAAGAAACTTAATCAAATAATACACTAAAATTAACAAAAAAATCTTGTTGTTGTTGTTGTTTACTTCTAATTTTTAGAGCCTTAAACTTAATATTGCAGGCTTAAATTGGTTTGTAGCTATAATTGTTTTTTGAAGTAAGAGAAAATATAATTGCTTTTATTTGTTTTATCTTCTTATGTTTTTTGTTTGTTTTTCTTCCTTGGTCTTCGGCACCGCTTTTGCCAAATGCTGCCACCACTATCCACTTTTATTTCATTTGTTTTGTATACTTGTTATTATATTTCTAATACTTTTAAATTAATTTATAATTATTGATTTTGCTTTTTATATTTATGTTATGACTGTAATAATTATATTTGTTATATTTTTGGACCAGATGAAGTGTGTGTGTTTTTTTTTAAATCTTAAACATTTTTTTTTTAAATGCAGTGTTTAATTTGTTATTTGAAAAATAAGAGTGTTGCAAAATTAGATTATTTTTATTGCCAACTTGAAAACTATAGGCTACACTTTTTGTTTGCAAAATAAAAAAAACTTTTAGACTACTGTTTACACTTTTTGTCCACAATTTATCTTTTTAAACACTAATTACGGCTTAAGTCTACCAATTACACTTTTAGACTACAATTAATACTTTAGCCCACAAATTACACTTATAGACTACTAATTACACTTTTAATCAACTAATTACATTATTTTAGTCCATAATTTATTAATTGTCCACGTTTTACACTTATAATTAGTTTAATAAACTTTAACTTACTAGTTTTATATAATTTTATTGCTTTGTTGTTTTTTATTTTCAATTTCTATAATTTATAGATAGTCAAATAATATATTTTTATTAATGAATAATATATGTCTTTTTTTCTAATAATAAGGGGGAAGGATTAGTCAATCAGCCAGTAGGATTGTTACTTTTGTCATATTCCATTTTTACATATTTACAAAGAAGAATTTAACCATTTTAGATTTACAGCAATAAGTTAAAAATAAAATAAAAGGGGATGATAAAAATATAATTAAATAAATGAATTGAAATAAATTTTTGAAAGAGAGCAATTATTATGTTGTGAGACTTAGGAGACAACTACTTGACAGTATGTGAGGAGGTCTATACTTATACTAATGCAGTCTTAGAGGTTGTAGGTTGAAATATATGAGGATTATGTATTCAGCATTCCAGTCTGTGTTTTTTTAAATATTGTAGTCCTTAAAAAGCTCAAGTAGATCCAGGAAGAATATAGTACTAAAATTGTTTTTAATAGCCTCAAAATATCTTGTATTCAGTTGAACATTATATTTCTCATTTATTGCATTCCTGATTTGTTGATTGTCGTTGCAATTAGATAGTATGTGAGGAATATCTTGTATCTCATATTTGGTGCATTTATCACAGAGAGGGTTTTGAATAAATCCCATCATACATTTGAATTTTAATGTAGAACCATGTCCACTCACAATCCTGTTAATGAGGGTTATTTGCATGTTGCTGAGTGGAACATTTTTGTACCATGGTGGTTGACTGACTATTTTTTGACGATTGTTAGCTGAGGATGGAGATATGCTGTAGAACCACAAACCTTTTCCTTGATTTGTATCTGATTCATATTTTTCTTGCCAAAAAATCAATTTACTTATAAAATCATGTTAAAATTGGAACATTTTTAAAGACAACCTTATGTTTACCTTTACTTTCTTATCAAATTTGTTTCTAAACTAAGATCTGTTATTCTGTACGGATGGAGTTAGAAAAAGAAGAACCATTAAAAGATTTTTTAAGCCTCTTTATACAGAAGTTTGAATCGATAATTAAGATACTTTTATTGAATATTCTTTTTGAGGATCCTAAGTTTTATGCTAAGACCTTGAATGAAGTATTCTTTATTCTATGTAATGATCTTAGATCTAGAATAAAAAACTCTTTATTCAAGATCCTTGGTGTTTAATGTTTTCTCTAGATATAAACTTCTATGATTCTACATGCAAATAACTAAGCAAATAACAACACTGTTTGTTCATTTCCCGCAAAATGGCGCGTTTTTATCCACATTGTTTTTATTCCGGCATCGTAGTAGAAGAAGACTTGTTCCTAAAATTCAGTACTTGTAATTAATTCTGTTTGTTAATTGTTAAATTCGATTGTTATTTAGTGAATTAGTGTTGTTAGCGATGGGTATTCTAGGACTGTCTAAATTATTGGCTGACATTGCCCCTGCAGCTATCAAGGAAAACGAAATCAAGAATTATTTCGGTAAGATTTTGTCGTTACTATTAGAGTGATGTAAAAATGAGAGGTTGGTGGTAGAGACAGTGTTCCGACTCCCACTTTTTTCCCTATGGGTGAGATAGACCAGCTCAAGATTCCCTCTTGAGACCAGCTTTCAATTAAGAGGAAATCTAGTTCAACTACTATTGAACTTGGATTAGTTGTTACTACATCCTGCTTTGTTGATTTATATCCGTTGCTAAGCAACTGTTTACAGAGAGTGCTATTTTATCATATAAACCAAATTAAATAAAAGCCGCTTGAACAGGTTGTTATAGTTAGTGAAAATTAAAATGATGTAAGGATAACTAGCATTAAGAGTGACAGAATTTGCTCAGGGCCGGGTGAAGGATGAGAGTCGGAACACTGTCTCTCTATATCTATATCTAGGCTGATACTTCATTTTCTATACCACTTTAGTTACTATGTTTGATATAAAAAATTCTGTCACTTTTAGTTCTCTGAATATACGTATTGCAGCGCCACATATCCCAGCCACCCATCATGCCAATTTTCATCAGCTATAAAAACTGGTTCGAGCAGCTATATTTAGTTTACTTATAAAATTAAAAAATCAATATTAAGAATGCTGCGTTTTGTTTATCGTTGCTTAATAATAGATATAAATCAACAAAGCTGGGTGAAGGAGCAATTAGCACTGACTTGCAGCATAGTAGTTTAACTAGATTCCTCCTTGATTGAAAGAGAAAATTTTGTTTATAATTTCCTTATGATCCGACATCACACAGGTTCTTTTCAAGTCCTTCGTCATAATTTATCTTAACGATGATGTTAATTCTATAATAAAATGTTTTGTTTCTTTAATGCATTCGTTACTTGTCGAGAAAAAAAACTAACTACATTGAACATAGTAGAGAGTTTGGCAGTCTATTAATGCCCAAACTGGCACCTTGCTCTCCCGGCAGTGCTAACTCACAGCAACTCATTATTAACATGTGTTTCTACATTGCAGGTAGAAAGATAGCTATAGATGCCTCCATGAGTTTGTACCAGTTCCTCATAGCTGTCAGATCTGAAGGCAACCAGCTCACTAGCGTGGACGGAGAGCCAACCAGGTAATTCAGACTCAATACTCTGCAACTCAGAGATAACGACACAGATTCCCTACTCTGCTACTCTGAGATAACAACACAGACTCTTTGCTGTGCTACTCAGAGATAACGACACAGACTCTCTGCTGTGCTACTCAGAGATAACGGCAGATTCTCTAATCCTACCAGTTCATGACTCAAATATGTCACCAGGCCTCAAAAACTACTATAGTATAATACATGGTTATAATCAGTTGACAGCATGGGAAAATAATGAGAGGGTGCCAATGACGTTAGTCCGGGGTTTTAAACCAGGCTACCATTTCATATCAAGCCAACCTCATTGGTTTCTCAACACTATTTTCCCCTACACTGTCAACTGATTTTAACCATGTGCTACACTATAGCTTTAATGTAGTATATTTGTAATAAAGAGTAAGGAAAAAAACACTAATACTTAGAGGGAGTACATAGGCTATTTAACTCAGTGATAAGTAGTTAAGAAGTGAGACAGTTTCATTAGGTGCCATAGCAGGACTTACTTTTACTCTAGTCTCTCTACAGGGAGACTAGAGACTCTCCACCTTTCTACAACCCCTATCAGAGGGGTACCATACTAACGATGAGCATTTTTCAGTAACATCACTTTATACCACACAGATAATCAAAGAATGTATGCTATCGATAATAATTAAAACTGGTTTTTAATTCATGTTACGCAATATATTCATATTAGTATCTTTGTCACTAATGTACTGTTACGGCACCTAGCTACCCAAGGAATGATAAGAGCTGTTGTATCCTCCCTCTAAGTATTAGTCTCTTTTTCACCAATGTACCATTATGGCACCTAGCTACCCAAGGAATGATAAGAGCTGTTGTATCCTCCCTCTAAGTATTAGTCTCCTTGGAGTATGGTGTGTTATGTTTAATTATTACTTTGTAGTCATCTGATGGGGACATTTTACCGGACCATAAGACTAGTCGAGTGCGGCATCAAACCCGTCTATGTGTTTGACGGAAAACCTCCACAGCTCAAATCTAGCGAGCTTGAGAAGCGAGCTGAGAGGAGGGAAGAGGCTCAGAAGGAGTTGGAGAAAGCCACGGAGGCGGGAGATGCAGAGCTAGTAGATAAGTTCAACAGGAGGCTGGTCAAAGTGACCAAGCAACACACTGCTGAGTGCAAAGAACTTCTTAAGCTTATGGGGATCCCATTCATAGAGGTAAATATGTCACGGCTGGGGTAAACATAGGCCTGTGAGGCGAGTTGATGAAACTTTGCTTGATACATGGCAAAATGCCATGTAACAAGAAATAATTATAAACAACAAATAATACAAAACAACAACAAAGGGGCCACAGGGAGGCTTCTAGGTCGCCAAGCGGCCAGAGTACTCTTATGGCAGTATGTTCATGAGGTCAATTCCAATAATAATAATAAAACTTCTCAGGGTCACAGCCTTGACTCGGTACAAACTTTCCTGTATAAACTCTCTTCTACTTTCTTCCTAATCTTCAGAAGGCCTGTTGTGCTTATTAAGATTAGAAGTTAATCACTGATATAACTTTATTAGTTGAGAGCTCGAGTGTTGCCCCGCCTGCTGATGATGGCGTTATGCTGAAACCGGTCAAGGGATATTCATATCCAACAGCAAGTATCGACGGTAGCTGATTCCTCAAATAACACATGTGGACAGACAACTTCGTAAAAAATACTCAGGTGGTCTTAAAACAACTAAAATAGTTAATTCACGGGAAATCCTGGTTTAGGAATTTTTAGTGCAAATGCTATACTTTTCCTCTATACCCATAGTGAGGAAATGTTAAGACAATCGTTACATCACTTTTGGGATTTTTCAATAAAATTTTTATTTATTTATCCATCTCCTAATATAACTCGATAATGTTTTGTGTTTTACAGGCTCCCTGTGAGGCAGAAGCCCAGTGTGCCGCCATGGTAAAAGCTGGCAAAGTTTTTGCCACTGCCACCGAGGATATGGACGCTTTAACTTTCGGCAGCAGTATACTCCTCAGACATCTGACTTTCAGCGAGGCTCGTAAGATGCCCATACAGGAGTTCCACCTGAACCAAGTTCTCGAAGATACCGGCCTTAAACAGAATGAGGTAATTTCAAAAAAAATCTTTATTTCATTAGGATACCGTTATATTTGTAGGGATGCGTCCATTAGATTTGTGTAGATTAATATAAATTCAGAAAATTACAGAGTTGGTAAAAAGCAAAGTTTAGCTAAATTATTGTCAGAAGACACAAAAATCAATGAACTCTTTTATACTATACATTTTTTTTTACCAAACTCCAAAATCGCTGCTTTACAACTGACTGTGAGGACATGTTTTTCAATAAAAATTTTATATATCTATCTATCTCGATAGATAACAAGATAATGACTGACCGTCCCCTATATTGCTCTCTTAAAATCATGTATTCCCCCCTTAGAATCATGTATTGCCCCTTTAGGATCATGTATTGCCCGCCATGTATTAGTGAAAAAATAATGTAATATTTGTGTGAAATTATAATTATTATAAAAATAAGAGCATCCTCCCTCTAAATTAGTCTCTTTGTCACCAATGTACAGTTTAGAAAATGATAAGAGCTGTTGTATAAGTATTAGTCTCTTTGTGTACAGTTACAGCACCTAGCTACCCAAGGAATGATAAGAGCTGTTGTATCCTCCCTCTAAGTATTAGTCTCTTTGTCACCAATGTACAGTTACGGCACCTAGCTACCCAAGGAATGATAAGAGCTGTTGTATCCTCCCTCTAAGTATTAGTCTCTTTGTCACCAATGTACAGTTACAGCACCTAGCTACCCAAGGAATGATAAGAGCTGTTGTATCCTCCCTCTAAGTATTAGTCTCTTTGTCACCAATGTACAGTTACGGCACCTAGCTACCAAGGAATGATAAGAGCTGTTGTATCCTCCTCTAATAGTATTAGTCTCTTTGTCACCAATGTACAGTTACGACACCTAGCTACCCAAGAATGATAAAAGCTGTTGTATCCTCCTCTAAGTATTAGTCTCTTTGTCACCAATGTACAGTTACGGCACCTAGCTATCCAAGGAATGATAAGAGCTGTTGTATCCTCCCTCTAAGTATTAGTCTCTTTGTCACAAGTACAGTTACAGCACCTAGCTACCAAGGAATGATAAGAGCTGTTGTATCCTCCCTCTAAGTATTAGTCTCTTTGTCACCAATGTACAGTTACGCACCTAGCTACCCAAGGAATGATAAGAGCTGTTGTATCCTCCCTCTAATAGTATTAGTCTCTTTGTCACCAATGTACAGTTACGACACCTAGCTACCCAAGGAATGATAAGAGCTGTTGTATCCTCCCTCTAAGTATTAGTCTCTTTGTCACCAATGTACAGTTATAGCACCTAGTTACCCAAGGAATGATAAGAGCTGTTGTATCCTCTCTAAGTATTAGTCTCTTTGTCACCAATGTACAGTTACAGCACCTAGCTACCCAAGGAATGATAAGAGCTGTTGTATCCTCCCTCTAAGTATTAGTCTCTTTGTCACCAATGTACAGTTACAGCACCTAGCTACCCAAGGAATGATAAGAACTGTTGTATTGTCCCTCTAAGTATTAGTCTCTTTGTCACCAATGTACAGTTACAGTACCTAGCTACCCAAGGAATGATAAGAGCTGTTGTATTGTCCCTCTAAGTATTAGTCTCTTTGTCACCAATGTACAGTTACGACACTAGCTACCCAAGGAATGATAAAAGCTGTTGTATCCTCCCTCTAAGTATTAGTCTCTTTGTCACCAATGTACAGTTACAGCACCTAGCTACCCAAGAATGATAAGAGCTGTTGTATCCCCCTCTAAGTATTAGTCTCTTAGTCACCAATGTACAGTTACAGTACCTAGCTACCCAAGGAATGATAAGAGCTGTTGTATTGTCCCTCTAAGTATTAGTCTCTTTGTCACCAATGTACAGTTACAGTACCTGGCTACCCAAGGAATGATAAGAGCTGTTGTATTGTCCCTCTAAGTATTAGTCTCTTTGTCACCAATGTACAGTTACAGTACCTGGCTACCCAAGGAATGATAAGAGCTGTTGTATCCTCCCTCTAAGTATTAGTCTCTTTGTCACCAATGTACAGTTACGGCACCTAGCTACCCAAGGAATAATAAGAGCTGTTGTATCCTCCCTCTAAGTATTAGTCTCTTTGTCACCAATGTACAGTTACAGTACCTGGCTACCCAAGTAATGATAAGAGCTGTTGTATTGTCCCTCTAAGTATTAGTCTCTTTGAGTATAACACCCAGTTAAAATCAGTGGACAGTGTGGGAAAATAATGCATGGAGCCAATGAGGTTAGTTCTTCTTGTTAAACCACGCCTATAATTTCATGTTAGCCCAACCTTCAATTATAGTGTGTGCCTCGAATAGTAAAACATCATACTTGGATTTGTAGTTTATAGATCTGTGCATACTTCTTGGCTGCGACTATACTGGCACTATTCGAGGCATTGGTCCCAAACGAGCTATCGAACTTATCAAGCAGCATCGCTGTATCGAGGCCATCCTTGAAAAACTCGACACCAACAAGTACCCCGTACCTGAAAACTGGAATTACGCTGAAGCACGGAAACTGTTTATCGAGCCAGAGGTTGCCGATCCTGAAACTGTCGAGGTTAGTATAACTTGATCACATCTTATAGTATATCACACGGTTATAAACAGTTAACAGTGTGGAAAAAATATTGTCGAAAATAGTGTGTCGAAAACTGCTTTAGTATTGCTCACGGTTGAAATCAGTAGACAGCAGAAAATAGTGTTGGGGAACCAATAAGGTGGCTTCACATACAAACAAACCTCATTGGCTTCCTTGCAGTATTTTCTTACATTGTCAACTAATTGTTATCATGTGTTATACTATAAGGGATTGAACAAATTTCAATATATTAACCTACGAAGGCTCTCGCAGCTATTGTCATTTAGTGTACTTCAAGTTGCCCTGTGTTCACAACACTCTCGCTCATAAGCATTGACTAAAATTCTTTTAAGTATGGATGGTATTCATTTATAACCTTGTGACTTAAAAATCCTGTAATTTGGACAGGGTTTGAACCCTAGTTTTCGTTTGAGAGGTGAATGTGGTAGCTACTACACTGTCTTTTAGGAGTCGCCTGTGGTGTAGTGGTTAAGGTACGTGGCCAATACTCAGAATGAATGGACTTTAAACTTCCGAGTTTATTTAGTCATGGGTTCAAACCCAGCATTGGCCTCTGGGATTTTTATGAGAGGGATAAAAATTCTGTGTTCAAAGTCCTTCAGAAGGGACGTAAAGCCGGTGGTTTCGAGCCTGTGCCAGGTACTCGTACTCGGAAACTGGGTATAGGCAAAATTTAGGACCCTCATAGTAGATTCATTATAATACTATAGTGTGTCTGTCTTGAAGTTTAAAGTGTATGGAGGTTTAGTTTAACAGCGAGGGCACGCGTTGTTCCTAGTTTAATATATATAATATGTATAATTGCTTAAAAAAGCATGAGAGGAACCATAGAAATTCACGGCTCTTCTGTCTAGATTAGATGAAATATACTTACACTTGAAATTAAAAGGAATAAAACACTATCTTAGGGAGCTGGCAAAAAGGACCCAACCACATGACCTACTTGCCTGGCAGTTACTACCACTCCCCCCATATTACTACTACACCGTCTCTTTCTTGACTCTGACTTATCGTTACAGATGAAATGGTCAGAGCCAGACGAAGAAGGACTTGTCAAGTTCATGTGTGGAGACAAAAACTTCACTGAGGATAGGATAAGGAACGGAGCCAAGAAACTAGCCAAGGCTCGTGGAGGCAGTACTCAAGGGCGGTTAGACTCCTTCTTCAAGGTTCTGCCTTCCACCAACAACACCCCAGCAAACAAACGCAAAGTGAGTACTCAGATCCATCGGCTTGATGTCCCTTTCAATGATATATACGATGATATCCTACATATCCATTTGCCAATGGATATATATGACGATATCCTATGTATATTCATTTGACAATATCCTATACAGGGTGTGTCAAAAGTTTGGAAACTCCTTAATATCTCAGGCCCTGATTGAGATATCTGGAAGCGTATTTATATTATATATATTATTATATATATGGAAAGTAACATAATAAAACAGTTCGGTGCTCTATCCAAGACTCCCTCAAAATCTATATTTTTACATAAATTAAAAACATCAACATGACAACAATAATAATAATTAAATCGCGTTTCCTTAGAGATCGCGACACTCCGAGGGCGGGGAATTAAGCTGGGTAAGCTTCAATGATTTTAAAGGCTGCTACTTGATCAGCCCAGGCCTTAATTTTGCCTTTAGCCTCAGCTGCTGCTCTGCGTTGAGGTCTCGCTGAAGATGAATTTGAGTTTTCAACAGTTTTCTCTAATGACTGTAATTCCTCTTGAGTTGCTTGTAGCTCCAAAGGATAAAGGTGAGCAATAGATCGGTGGAGAACTGTTCCATTAGATAGCTTCACTTTTGCCGTCCTCACGGCACCATCGCGGGCTTGAAGAATTTCCACGATTCTTCCGAGCTTCCAGCGGCTTCTCGGGTTTGAATCCTTGACTTGCACGACATCTCCAAGTTTGGGATTCCCAGACCGAATTCGTCCTTGTTTGACATAAAATTGATATCTTTCCCGCAAGCTTGGCAGATAGACGTCAGACCACGTTTTCCAAAAACTGTCTAACAAAGCTTGATGTCGAAGCCAGATATCGCGTACATTTCCTTGACACAAAGTAGGTAGCTCTTTATCTTCTATATCAACTTCTCTATCTTGAAGGTTAGGAATTAAAAAATGGGCTGGTGTAAGCGCCTGTTCGCTGTCAATGTCTCCAATATAGGTTAGAGGACGAGAGTTGACAACATTTTCAACTTCTGTAAGGACAGTCTCTAACTCACTGAAAGAAAGTTTAACGCAACCTACTGTCCTTCTCAGACAATTTTTAATATTAGAAATTAAGCGTTCATAAAACCCTCCCGCCCAAGGGGCTAACTCCGGGATAAATTTCCACTTAACTTGCCCACTAGTTCGTGAAATAACAGAACTTATAGCTTTGAATTGAGTCGCGTTATCAGAAATAATTATATTAGGATTTCCTCGACGTGCGGTAAACCTTCTAAGGACGAGTGAAAATTCATTGGCTGATAAATCTGTAGCCAGTTCTAAATGTATCGCCCTAACAGTAAGACAAGTAAAAATCACGCCATAAACCTTCTGTTCCCCTTGGTCTATTTTAACATATAAGGGACCAAAGTAATCGACTCCACAAACCGAGAAAGGACACGATTTAGTTACTCTTTCAATAGGGAAAGGCGGCATAGGAGGTAACCTATACGGACCACTATTAAGTTTCTTACATTTAATACAAGATTTTATAACCCTACGTACTTCTGATCTGCCACTTATAACCCAGTATTGTTTTCTAACTACGGCTAACGTATGATTGACACCCGAATGGTAACTAGATTGATGAGCATCACGAATTACTAACTCAGTAAACCAATTTTTCTTAGGTAATAATTTAGGATGTTTTGCGTCATAGGGAGAGTTAATGTTAGTTAATCGTCCTCCACATCGAATGATGCCTTCGTTATCGCAATACAAATTTAGTTGAGATTTTAAATTGTTAGTTTTCAGTTCTATATATTGTGATTGTACATAAACTTCCCACATTGTTTTCGCTCTTTTGTAGTCATCAGGGACTAACCAAAGTTCTAATTTTTTGTGAAGAAATTTATCAACTGCTCGAATGCAAAGAGCAGTGACTCTTATCAAAAATTTTAAATCTGAATATTTTTTAAAGTTTATTTGAAGCGGGGCTTCTAATTTATCAAAATTTTGTTCACCTCCTGTAGCCAAAGTCGAAATATCAGTTAAGTTTTCATTTTCCAAAGTAAGGTCAACTTTAAATTCTTTAACTTTAGGCCAAAGTTCTGTGGGTTTTAATAAAAAATCTGGTCCATGCCACCAAAGATTTGAGTTCATTATTGTAGTGACATTAAGAATTGGTTTAGTAGCTAAATCAGCCGGGTTTTGATCAGTAGATGTGTAACGAAAAATACAATTTTTTGCTTTATTTTTAATTTCTTTTAATCGATTTCTAATAAATACCGGGTGAACTTTTTCTGATTTAATCCAATGCAAAGTACATTCTGAATCAGTCCATATGAAAGTGTGATCAATTGTCAAGTTTATATGAGATAAGATAAAATTTGATGTGCGTACTCCTATAGTAACTGCTAATAGTTCCATAGTAGGTATGCTTATCTTCTTTTTGCCTATAGGAGCTAGTCTATTCCTAGCATATATCAAGTTACAAGTTAAACCCGTCGAAGTTTTTGACAATATATAAACGCAACAAGCATATGCTTCCGCTGAAGCATCGCAAAAACAATGAATTTCATATTTAGCATGTGCTAAAGTTACTAATCTAGGAAAAAACAAGTATTTAATTTTTAAAAGTTGATCTACTATATCTTGCCAAATGGTAGTATCGGAAAGAGTTTCGTCCCAGTTCTTTTGATTCACCCATAGTGTTCTTAAAAATAGTTTTGCTTTCAAAACTACTGGTATCATTAGACCTAGAGGGTCAAATATAGAGGCAACAAGTTTCAATACAGATCTTTTAGATACTGACGAAGATACTGATTGGATATTATCTTTAAACCCAAGATTATCATTTACTGTGTCCCAAGTAAGTCCTAAAACATCTACCTTAGTTTTTGCAACACAATTTATTTCAGGCACAACTTCTTTTAAAATCGGTGAGTTTGATGACCATTGTCGTAAGTTCATAGATGCAGATTTAAAATCATTTTTTGTTGATAAATAAAAGTTATTAAGTTCCTTATCGCTCTGTAATCCAACAACCATGTTATCCGAATAGAAAGATTTCATGAGTATTTCCTTCCATGGATTATTACTATCTTTTATCTGCGTTAAAATAGACATATTCAGTAGAAACGGACTCGAAACAACACCAAAAGGTACTCTGGCAAATCTAAAAATTTGTATGCATTCCTCTAAGTTTTCTAAATTAATGTTTTGCACATCTGAAATCCATAAAAATCTTACATAATTCCTGTCGTTCTCAAAAAGCGAGAGTTGTAAAAAAGCTTTTTCCACATCAGCTACAATCGCTGTTGGGTAAGTTCTGAATCTTAATAATAAACCTATAAGATTCTCTAAGAGAAGAGGACCACTATATAAACAATCGTTTAAACTATAATCGGATTTACTTTGCCTGGCAGAGGCATCATATACAATCCGAACGCTCTTATTATTTTTAAAAACAGGATGGTGAGCTAAATAATGTGATTCACTGGTGTGTTTCTCTACTTTTTCAATAACACCAAGCTTGAGCTGTTCATCTATTATTGAATCGTACGTATTCAAGAAAGTTAAATCACTTTTATATTTTCGAAGTAAAGTTTTTAGGCGACCAAAAGCTAAGTAGTAATTATTGGGTAGATCTGGCGGGAAAGTAATCCAAGGTAATCTAACTTCATATCTATTATTCACTATCTTAGTAGTATTATAAAACGTTTTTACGGCTGTTTCTTCTTCGTCCTTAAAAGGCGAATCAGTAATACCAATGTTTTCGAGAGCGTATAAATCCTTTAGACATAAAGACGGTAAAATTTCATTATTCAAAGTTAAACAGCTGACAAAATTATTTTCCGAAGGAACTACAAACGAGTTTCGACCAGTTAGTATCCATCCAAACAAACTATTAGTCAAATAAAGACCTTTATCTACTTCAATTTTTTCTCCGGTAACCACATCCCAGTAATAGTCGTTACCCAAAATTATATCTATCGGCAAATCAGGATTTTTATCTGCTAATTTAAAGTTATAAAACTTTGGGTCTAAGTCTTTAGGATTAAAAGTGTTAGTTTTAAATTTACCAGCTAATACTGGAACAATATTCGCATGAATATTTAAAGTTGTATTATTGTCAAAACAAAATTCTACTTCGGTAAGAAAACTTTCAATGACAGTTGGAGTTGACTTTCCAAACGTAAAAACAGATAAATTTTGCGTTTCTATGCGAGGCGCACCAATACGTCGAGCAAGATCAACATTTACGTAAGATCGTTGTGCTCCTCCATCGAGCAATATACGAGATAAATAGCTTCCCTTAGGACCTCTAACAACTACAGTTGCCGTCTGCATTATAACTTTTTCACCTAAAGATAAGGCCGATATTTCAGGATCAGGAATTGCATTATTTTCAGCGACAGCTAAATGAGTTTCACCAAATTTTGAAGGACATAAACTTCTGTGATGATTATGCCTTATTTGACAATGTGCGCATGGCTTAAAATTTTGACAATTTTTTATTAAATGTTTTTGTAAACAAATAAAACATCGCCCGCGTATTTTTTCTTTTCTTTCATTTAAAGTTTTGAATTTTTGACACTCGTCGCTCCAGTGTTGCGCTTGACAAAATAAACATTTTTTAGCGATACCAACCGAAACATTTTGAATTATTTTGAAATCTATTTCTACTTTTAGTTTTATTTGACGTTTCAGGGGCTGCAAGAGTTTCAATTGTCACATGAGGTGTTTGTTTACTTTTATAACTGTCAAATTGTACTTCGCAAAAAGGGTTATTAAAAAGATCGTCGTTATTTTTAAAATAATCTGCCTTTTCCCTAGCCTTAACAATATCCAATAAAGATTTTCTGAGCTCTTTAGTCGTAGATACTTTATTTTCATTAAGTTTAACTAAAATTTCAGATGGTAATTTACTAAAAATAAGGGAAACAAAAAGATTGCCATTAGTATCTTCCCCCAAAGCTGATAAAGTTCTCAAGTGTAATTCTATTTCGTCAACAGTTTTCCTTAAAGATTTAGTAGAGTTATCCGATTGTTGAATATTTCGTAGAGCACTGTAATGGGCATGAATATTTACAGATCTATCGCCGTACCTATCAGTTAATACATCCACAACCGTATCGTAGCTATTTGAACAAATTTTGTACCCTTCTACGCAACGTCTTGCCTCCCCTTTCAAAAGGCTTAATAAATAATTTAATTTAGTCACGTTATCATAATTTTCGTCATGCACGGCTACTTTAAACGATCCCCAAAAAGATTCCCATTCTAGTATTGAACCACTAAAAAAGGGTAAAGATAATTTAGGTAACTTAGTTGAAAAAAAATTAGGTTTTGTCTGAGTTGGAACCTCGGAAGCGATATGATTCGTAACAGGAGTTATAGACTTACCATTTAGTTTGGTCTCAGTTAGACCTTCATCAGTTTTAACATCTAGATTGGCTTCATCAAGATTAGATTTAGCATTATCTATAGAGCTAGGAGTTGCTAGATGAGGTTTATTAGACATCAGAGTAATAAACACGTCTAATCTCGCTGAGACGTCGGCGGCGTCCAGTAGTATAAGCTCATACTCTTCTGCCTTTTCTTCAAAGTTTTTAGCCTCATCCGGATCTATTTCAGATAGCTCCATAAGTTTAGATTTATTGGTCTCAAACCTATCAAATATGGTTTTTTGATATTTTGTAACTTAATTATATTATAATATTTTTTTATATTTATTATTATTATATTATATATAAACATATATAATAATTATAATATATAATATTATAATATTAAATATATAATATTTATATATTATAATATAAAAAAGAAACAACATGTTGTTATGTTGTTAATATTTATACTTTACAATTCGTTACTATGACAACTGTTATTATTTTATTATTATTCAATATGTCATGTTGTGATCTCATGATTTATGTTATATAATTAAATGTTCAGTTCATATTTAGAAACCTGTATTTTCTTACTTAAATGTATACTAAAACATGGCGCAGTGGTGTTTTTCTTTTAATTTTCAACAATAGTAAAAGGTATGAGTTTTTTATTTATTGACTGTGAATGATTTATTGATTTGTTAAAATGGAGTATAATAAGCCAAATGAACTGAGTGTGAGTGGCAACTTAGCCGACAATTTCCTGGTGTTTAAAGAAGAAGTGCTGATATATTTTACGGCAACAGAGACAGATAAAAAGCCGAGAGAGATACAGGTCGCAAGGATAAAAAATTTGATGGGCCAGGAGGCCCGGAAAATATATAAGAGTTTAAATAAAACTGAGTCAAGTAAGGAAACTGTGTTATCAATATTAGAAGTGTTAGAGAAACACTGTGTTCCAAAAAAGAATGTTATAATGAGTGTGTTTAAATTTCTAACTAGAAGACAGAAGGAAGAAGAGCCGTTTGAGAAATTCTATGCTGATCTACGTTATTTATCACAACAGTGTGACTTTGAGGATCAGGAAGATAAGTTATTAAAAGCACAAATAGCTCTAGGAATCAGGTCAAAAGCGATTCAAGAAAGATTACTTAAAGAAGAAGCACCTCTTGATAAAGTTGTAGCTTATTGTGAGTCATCAGAGTTAGCCGAATTAAATATGAAAATCATTGAAGATGAAAGGAGACAGAAGAACGATTCAGTTGACGAGCTTAGATCAAATCGGCAAAATTTTTCAAATTATAAAATAATGTAAACAAAGATAGGAAAAGTACTCAAGATAGAAGTCGTGTATGTCAGTATTGTGGTTCGGACCATGGAGTTCATAGTAGGTGTGCTGCTTATGGTAAAATGTGTATGAAATGCGGCAGGAGAAATCACTTTGCAAGTATGTGCCAGGGAGATGGACGCCGAAGATTACAAAACCAAGCCAGAAACTGTTATAATTTAGAAGAAGAGGACGGAAGACGTTCAGCACAGTCAGAGTATTTAGTAGACACTCTAACTGTAAATGCTTTAGGCACAACTAAATGGTATAAACAGATCAATGTCGAAGGTATTCCTATAAATTTTAAATTAGATTCTGGTTCGGACGTCAACACCTTGCCTCTTAGTTACATTAATCAAATGGGTTTAAATAAGTTAATTAGAAAAAGTAAATCAAAACTTGAGGCATATGGTGGGTTTGAAATTGAAACAGTAGGTGTGGTTTCGGCTCAAGTGGAAACCTCTAAATGTTTATGTGTTTTGGATTTTAATGTAGTTCGGGGAAAGAAAACTCCAATATTAGGCTTGGACTCGTGTCTACGATTAGGGTTGATTAAACGGGTTGATTCCTTAGAGAAAGATAAAAAGAATATCAACTTTAAGAGTGTGGGTGTGATGAGAAGCAAGAGAGGTATAATAATTATAAAAATGTATTTACGGGATTAGGCTGCTTTCCTGATAACTGTAGAATTAAAATACAAAATGACGCTATTCCTTATGCTAGCTCCGCCCGTAGGATACCGTTAAAAATTAAAGATCGATTTAAAGAAACTTTAGAGTCACTTGTACAAAGAAATATAATTGAACCAGTTAACGAACCCTCAGATTGGGTCTCAAACGTAGTTATTGTTGAGAAACCTAATGGTTCTCTGCGGATTTGTATTGATCCCACTCATTTAAATAAAGTTATTGTAAGAGAAAGGCATACTATACCTACAGTAAACGAACTTGTTCCCGGTCTAGCCAATAAAAATGTTTTACTGTTCTTGACATTAAGGACGGTTTTTATCACATTGCTCTCGACGAAGAGTCAAGTAAATTATGCACATTTAGCACCATATTCGGAACATTTCGCTTCCTCAGATCGCCTTTTGGACTTTCTAACTTACCCGAATTGTTCCACAAACTTGTCTCTAAATATTTTAATGATATTCCCGGAGTTACTGTCTATTTCGATGATATATGTATAGCTACAGATACGAAGGAAGAAAATGATAAAGTTTTAAAACAGGTATTAGAAAGAGCTCAGCAACTAAATATTAAATTTAATTTTGATAAGTTTCAATACTGCTTGAACAAAGTAAAGTACGTCGGTGTTATCTTTTGCGAGCAAGGTTTTACCAGACCCAGAGAAAATAAAAGTGATACAATCCCTTAAAACCCCTGAGAATAAACATGATTTACAGAGACTACTGGGTATGGTTAATTATTTACGTTATTTTATACCTAATTTGTCTCAATTAAGTGGCCCACTACGAGAATTGTTGAAAAAAGAGATTATTTGGAACTGGACGGAGAGACACAGCAAAGCTCTAGAAGACATTAAAAAAGCTTTATGCAGTGAGCAGGTACTGGCGCCATTCAACCCGGCTCAGCCCATAGTAGTGCAATGCGATGCGTCAAGAAATGCAATCGGTTGCTGTCTGTTACAGAACAATAAACCAGTATTTTTTTCCTCTAGATCCTAAATAGCGCTGAAATAGAGTACGCACAAATTGAGAAGGAGCTACTTGCTGTTTGGTTTTCATGTTCCAAATTTCATAATTATTTATATGGACATCAGAGTGTAACTATATTTACTGATCACCAACCATTGGTTTCAAGTATAAACAAACCCTTGTATAAAATCACGAATAGAATAAGAAGGTTAAGATTAAAACTGTTAAATTATCAATTTTCATTAAAGTACTTACCAGGGAGTCAAATGTATGTGGCAGATTATTTATCTAGATGTGGTTATCAAACTAATGAGCAAATAGATGAATCGATGAAAGATTTTGTGCACTGTATTGGAACAACTCAGGTCACCCTATCGGAAAAACGATTAGATGAATTTAAAAAGTGTACAGCTACAGACCAAGTTTTAAGCACTATTGTCAAGTTTTATAAAAACGGTTGGCCTCACAGTTAAAGGAAGTTGGAGAAACATATCATTTTTATAAATTAAGAAATGATATAGAGTATGATAATGGACTGCTATATTATAACAATCGCCTGATAGTACCTGCAGAAAAAAGAAAATTTATTCTATCGTTATTGCATGAAACGCACAGTGGACTGAATAAAATTACAGGTATAGTTAAGGACTTTTTCTATTGGCCTGGAATAATTTCTGATGTAAAAAACATTGTACAGTCATGTAGTCTTTGCGCTAAACATCAGAAGTCAAACTCACGAGAACCTATGCTGAATCATGAAATTCCGGACATACCTTTTTACAAGCTGGCTGCTGATATAGCCGAATTTGCTGGCACTAGCTATCTGGTTGTTGTAGATTATTTTCTCGGTGGATTGAGGTTTGTAAGCTAAGAAGCAAGAATAGCGGTGCATGCATAGAAAAATTGAAAAACATATTCAGTCGCTTTGGAATTCCTCATGAGTTAGTTGCTGACAATATGCCATTTAACAGTTACGAATTCCACGAATTCAGTAGAGATTATGGATTCAATATTATTACATCCAGTCCCACTACCCTCAAAGTAATGGGCTCGCAGAAAAGGCTGTTGGTATTATAAAGAAGATGTTAGCTAAAGCAAAAGAGTCAGGCACAGATTTGGAGTTGCACCTTCTAAATTACCGCAATTCACCAGTTGCAAGTTTGCAGTACTCACCAGCTCAGCTTTTAATGAGCCGAGTTTTAAGATCAAAACTCCCTGTAAGCCCAACTCGCCTTCACCCTGAAGTAGTTCCTGTCAGTGTTTATCAATCGATGTTAGACAATCAGGAGAAGCAAAAAGAATATTATAACCGTAGGTGTAGAAGTGAACGGAGTTTTTATTCAGGGGAGAGGGTAATGATACAAGATTATTTTTCTAAGAAATGGGATTTCGGAGTAGTATCAAGAAATTATTAGCACCTCGGTCTTACATAGTTAGATTAGATAATGGGAAAACCCTACGGAGAAATTCTATTAGTTTAAGAAAGGATCACCGGTCATTCAATGATCCTTTCACAGGTATATCATCTGACTCTGTCAATCAACCCACAGATGATTCTCCTTCAACTGGGGTGACCCGTTCTGGGGCAAGGTTCCGCTAGGCAACTTAAAGAGGGAGATGTTGTTATGTTGTTAATATTTATACTTTACAATTCGTTACTATGACAACTGTTATTATTTTATTATTATTCAATATGTCATGTTGTGATCTCATGATTTATGTTATATAATTAAATGTTCAGTTCATATTTAGAAACCTGTATTTTCTTACTTAAATGTATACTAAAACAGTTTGCGGGGATCTTAATCAATTTAAAAAAACTATCTTTCTGTATGGTACATCTTATAGCCGCCATCTTGGTATCCGCCATATTGGATTCAAATTTGAAATCTTAAATTGAAAGGTATATTTTTGATGGTAAATTTGGGTTCTATGGGTCAAAACTAAACTGTTTTGCTTTTAATGTTTTTTCGCTAAACCAAATAGTTTGGCAGCAATTTTAATTTTTTTTAAAACGTACACAAGTCATTCAATAAAAATTGAACTAATGCTGATAATGAGATGAAACTTGGCACATATGTTAGTCTTATACATAGTCACATGCGTCCTAAATTTCAATCGGATCGCATCAGTTTTCCACACTTTATAATTTTTCAAAATGTTTGCTGAGTCATTAGTGCAGGTTAATGACATCGTAAAAAAATATTTCCGGAACAGCACAACTACAGCGGTAGACTGATTTTTGTAAAAAAAAAATTAAAGCTCTAGCATAAATACACTGGGAGCTACGATGATAACAGACACACACATACACATACAGACAACTTTGCAAAAACCACTCAGGAGGCCTTAAAAACACCTGAAATGGATAATTCCGGTTTCATCCCGGTTTCGTATTTTTTTTGCAAACACAATACTTTTCCTATATACCTACGCTATAAATGAGGAAAAGTAAAAATGGTTTGAAGCAGTACGAAAAGATTCATGTTAAAAAGTCGGAACACTGTTTCTACGATGACTTTTCATTTTATCATTACTCTAAGTCACTTTTGTTGGTCCTGCTCCTGAACTATTAACTGTTTTGTTTGACTTAAACATTGTTGTTGATTGATTAATTTGTTATCAGGCTGATGAGAAGAAAGGATCCTCGGCTAAGAAAACCAAGGGAAGCTTCCGTGGAAGACCCAAGTAGAAATATCACCACAAACACCTCACTCCTATTTCTAATCATAACTTTTCTACTATCCAACTTCCGATCCGTCGCTAAACAGATAACTAATAGAAAGAGGAATCCTTGTTTGTATTAAATACAAAGATGAATTTTTCTTTAGCCTAATATCTCGAGAACTAGAGCTGATAGAAACTTCAGATCTTTGGTGACCGTTCAGGGCAAATATATTAGCAGATGCCAAATAGGCTTATACTTAAAGCAAGGATACAACAACTCTTATCATTTTCTTTGAATAGCTTTTTAGTTACTGGACATTGGCGAATTATTAAAATTTCACATATATATTGCATTATTTTTGACTATTTCGTCTTAAATTAAGTAAAATGAGTTTCAAATGGGTTTTAATTATTATCTATCACTTATATTCTTTAATTATCTATGATGTGTAAATTGAAGTGTTGTAATATAACGTCAATGAAAATTACTTGCTGTTAGTTGGGTTGTATTGTAAATATGTGCTTTGATTGGGGTTTTAGAGGAGTGGGGAGTCACTAATCTCCTTCTAGGGAGAGACTCTAGTAGGAGTAAGTACCTGCACTCTCAAGCAACCCAACTCTAAGGAGAGGCCCATCCGGGGACACCATCGGCCGCTACGGGTCTGGCACCCTTTGCGAACCATGGCCCAAGAAGGACTTGGACTTGGCAAGACAGGCCCCGGAATATGGACCCTCCTGAACACACTAAAAACCCTATTCGCGATTCAAAGAGATAGTTGTAAGGTTGGCAATACCAATGGGGGGAAAACGAAAGGGTGATCAAAAAAATTTTTATCATAGGATTAGCATGGGAGCCGATAAAATTCTTCTGTTATTTATTTATTGTTCGTTAATTTGTGATAAATACGATGAAAATTGTTAGGACGACCATCGGTGCTAAAAAAATTGCAAATATTTCATAGATAAATATTTAGATAATTCCAGGATTTTAAATATAGAATCAGGCTCTTATCACTACAGACTTTGATTCGTCCAATTTAACCCAGAAATAATAAAACCCAAACGGTTAATTTAAACAAACATTTTACAAAAAGTGAATTTATTGAGTTATAATTATTTTAGTGCGTAAATAAAATTTATTAATAGATTAAAACACCATTACAGTGAAAATCGGCTTCTAATCAGTTAATTTAAATACCTGTTACAACTAATTTAAACAATTTAATGCAATTGAATGGTAATTTTGTGTGTTTGTGCAAACTAAAATTATTTAAAAGTAACATCAATTAACAATAAATAAAATAAAACACTATATTATGATCTTCATTTTCTTATCACTCAATTTAAATACTCGTGACAACCCATTAAAACGCTATTTTTCAATGAAATTGTGATAAAAAAAATAAAAGATGATGATTGTTAAATAAAAGCACTTTGATAAAAAATTTAAAGAAATAATCGTCACAAATAAGAAAAACCAGAAAATCCCCATAAGGACTTTAACAACGATCACCCTTTCGTTATCAATTTCTTATCAGCGACGGTGGCGCTGCTACGGACTTTGAATCGCGAATGGAAACTGCTCTTCATAACATTTTTGAAACTTCTAAGAATAGGATAGGGTTATAATGAAGCAATTTTCAGCTTTTCATTCAGTGCTTGTGTTTTTAACAAGGAAATTATATGAAGGGGAAGGAGCATATCAGGCCTTCACAATGTAAAAAAGTGTTGCCAACCCCCACCACTACTCTCTCGGGAAACTCGTAGTACTACTACATCCTTCCTATTAAAGTGATGTAGAAATTCATACAGTAGGGGTGGGGGCGCGGGACACAGTGGTCTAACTCCTCCACTAATAAAAATAAACAGCTTTAGATGGACCTGCCCTGAGTTCACCCTTTCTCCACTAGTGGCGGGTCAGTTCACCTTGTTCCCTATGTATAAAATAGTTATTTCTTCAATTCTAAGGTTAAAATTATTTAAAAGGGTCTTTAGCAATGTTGAAAATTGTATTAATTATTTTAAAGGTATAATTTTCATAAAATGTTATAAAAATATAAATGCTGTGTTAATTTTAAGTAGACCTGATATCGTGATAACCATGATTTGTAGAAATAAACAAACATCAAACCGGGAAATTAATAAATTTAATTTACGTCTTTGTTGTCTCATTATAACACACCGTTCGTAACACACGTTATCCTATTTTCTAAAAAAATTATCTTATAAGCTACTAAAAAAGAAAAAAGTCAATGAATAAGATAAAAATTGTCTTGTTTACATTTTTATAAACATAAATAGAAGTATCGATTTAAAACTGATAACAATAGTGATAAGGGCACAAGGTGAAAACTAGCGCTCGGTGCGGTAGTTGATGCAACTAATCCCTGTTTTTTTCGGAACCACCTAAAACCAGGGAGTTAGACCACTGTGTCCCCCCGCCCCGACCCCTACTGTATGAATTTCTACATCACTTTACTTCCTATCGTCAGGTTATAAACATATCTAGTAAAGTTTTACTTTTTTATTATTGTGTAGTAGTTAACGGTGCCTATTTAATGTTATTCTTTAAGATTATAAAGTTATGAAGCCTATGAAAATAAAACAATTACTAGAATTTAAGTCTGATGATATTAAGCGTGAAAGATCTTGAAAGTGAAAAACACAAACTTTATACGCTCCTCTAATACTTTTAAACTCTATATGGGACAAGTTGTCCCATGCTCATCTATTTTCATTGAAAACGGTGGTGACACTTTTTTGCCTTTATGCTCCCCCAAGGATTTTGAATAAAGGGGATGACGCATTAAGGAACATTTCTGACCCCATGGAAGTTGTGTGAGATAGAGAAATAGGAGCAAACTTACCTCCCCTTGGTTATAATAAAAAAAGGTGCCAAACACAGGTTATGTAGCAAGGTTGTCAAGTTTAATTAACTTTCTTCTGTGCTTCTCGTGATTGTTACATTTGTGGTGCTTGTTAAGTCATTTGTGCTTATTTAATTTTAAATTTTGGACTATACTTTGCCACTTCAGTGGGTGATAATTTAAGCATGTTTATAACCTTCTCAAGCAATAAACAATGGGAAACCATTGAGAGGTAAGTTTGCCTCTAAAATTGAAGACCTGCGCTGTTATGATAATTATAAGCATGCACAGTTTGTACCAAGCATGTGCAGTTGGTTTTTGACGTGTGTTTCGTGTTCAATTCTCTCTATTTTTTTTTTTTTTGGTTTTCAATGAGGTCACTTTTTTGTATGGCAAATTGACTTAGTGCATCATCCCCTTTATTCAAGATCCTTGGCTCTCCCGGAGGTTTCAAATTATCTATTATATAAGTTACTGTAATTTTGTACTCTTTATTAGATTATATTAATAGTCAATAGTGTTTATGTTACTTTTTCAATAATTTAATGTCCTTTTTAGTAATGATATAGTTTAATAATTTTTATAATAACAATAACTATAGTTTTTTAATTTGTAAGATATTGATGTAAATATTGTTCTTTATGTATCTAGATGTAAGTTTCTCTTTAGCTCCTGAACTGAATATAAAATTATTAACTGTTTTTTGTTTTTTTATTTCTCATTTGACACAAAATATTGTATATAAATAAATAAAAACTTTATTGCCATTAACTTTATTACGTCACACGGCTAAAATCAATTGACTGCACAAGAAAATAGTGTTGAGGAACCAATGAGGTTGGCCTGATTTGAAATTGAGGGCGTGGTTTAACATCCAGGACTAACCTGGATGTTGGCTCCCTCACAATTTTTGCCCACTTTTTGGAAGGGTGATAGTTGTTTAAGTCCATATGGGGGTTTTTTGGTTTTTCTTATTTGTGACGATTATTTCTTTAAATTTTTTATCAAAGTGCTTTAATTTAATTAATTTTAGGGCGTATCAACTCAGTAGAATCACTATTTTGTTGAAAAATAGGGTTTTAATGGATTGTCACATGTATTTAAATTAAGTGATGGGATGGTGAAAATCACAATATAGTATTTTATTTATTGTTAATTAATGTTACTTTTAAATAATTTTAGTTGACATGAAAACACAAAATTACCTTTTAATTGCATTAAATTGTTTAAATTAGTTGTTACAGGTATTTAAATTAACTGATAACAAGCCGATTTTCACCGTAATGGTGTTTTAATTTATCAATCAATTTTATTTACACACTTAAATAATAAATAATTCAATAAATTAACGTTTTTGTAAAATGTTTGTTTAAATCATCCATTTAGGTTTTATTATTTTTGGGTTAAATCGGACAAATCCAAGTCTGTAGTGATAAGAGCCTGATTCTATATTTAAATCCTGGAATAATCGAAGTATTTATCTATGAAATATTGGCTTTTTTTTAGCACTGATGGTCGTTCTATTAATTTTTACCTCATTTAGCACAAATTAACGAACAATAAAGGAATAAAAGAAGAATTTTCAACGGCTCCCATGCAAATCCTATGATAAAAAAAAAATGTGGATCACCATTTTGTTTTCCCGCCATTGGTATTGCCAACCTTACAACTATCTATTTATCGCGAATATAAATTGCCCTAGCTCAGGTGACATAAAGTAGGTAAGTCATAATTCCTAATTTTTGAAGTTAGACATTACCAAGCATAGAGAGGGGACATAGCCTATCTTAATACATTGAGATGCCTGAAACATCTTTTTGGGGCTCTGTGTAACCTCATTGAAACCTCCACTAAGAGTCAGTTAAAGTTATAATAACAAATCAATTGTCAGCTTTTCCCGCATTGTTTGGATTTTGTTTCCTATCATAAACGTTGTATTATAAGTGTTACTCTATTTTTTAATGCTTATTTCATCATATTAATACTCAAGGGTGTTCAAGTTACTTTTTTGATGTTTCAAATTAACCGATATAACCAGTTCCCAGATGTAGCAAAATGCTATGCTCCATGATTGTTATAATTTCAATAGCATCAACTATTTCTGTATTGCTGAACTCGGTAGAAACAAATAATACAACAACATGTAAGGGATTTCAGAGCTGTGGTGCAATCTGTTGTACAATAAAAATAAAACCAAACATCTTAAAAACAACAATTTATATTTTGTTTAAATATTTACAAGTTTTTTTTCTAAATAAATAACAGTAAAAATCAAAACGGAGATGAAGTAACTCAGCAGTACAACAGCGGAAATAAAATAACCATATTTGGGTAATAATTATTAGAAAATAAATAATGGTAAATGTAAACCCTGATGTGTTGATTAATAAAGGCAGAGACTATTATGGAAAGTATGGGATCATGTTTTCCCATATTTTTAAGAATTTAATGTTGGTGCACCTGAAATATTTAGTACCTGCTTGATATTGGCTGACAAGAATCTGTTAAATATGTTCAAAAAAAATGCAACCAAAAATAACTGAACTGTGGCACTACTCAAAAATTTAGATGACTGGTTACACTTGTGCTATGTGAGAGGAAAGAGATATATATATTATATATATATATATATATATATATATATAATATATAATTATTTATATATAATATACTATACTAGAGATTATTGGTTACGGTTTAGACCAATGATTGATGTACACATTCATTAATCTAATATTAACATCACATAAAAATGTAATAAATTGTGTAGCCTTCTGTTCATAACAATTTAAGTCTTCCGGTGATGAAGTCGTCAATGTAAAAATCAAGAATAGGAAATTTCACTCTTTCTGAAGGAGGCATCTGCAGGGATGTAGTACATTATAGATGAAAATACAATTCGAAACTGAACTAAGAATATTTTTGATGGCATTGTATTTTATTTATGATGTCCTAGATCCATGAAAATGCTTCCCACGGAGGAAGGTAAACATCAGATTCATGAAATTGAAATTGTTCACTTCTAGAAGACCTAAATCTTCATGAAATGTACTGCAAAACCCTTTGCAATCTATTTAACAGTAAATTCCATTTGATATAAGATTAGTTAAGCTGAGTTTGTTAATTAATAAATTAATTAATCATTGGTCTTTTCATCTCCTTTGAAATATATGCTCTTTAGATAAGCTGGTTTATAGTTCTAATGAGATGATGGGAACTTGTAGTGGGTCTGTCCTGTGAATCCCAGCTGCTTGGGTTTGGCTGGAAGGAAGCAGTCGTTGGTAAGGAAGTAGAGGAGGTATGAGAGACCCATTGTTCCAAGGAACCACTTCAACATGTGAGGGATGGAGAAGCGAGGCTTCATATTGCAGTCATACCTGTCTTCACTATACAGGTGAGCCTCCGGATGAATGATCTCTCCAAAGTTACGCCTGGAAATATCATGTTTACATTAACACAATATAACATTCCTCAGTGACATAATACAAATAAGAATGCTTTATTTAAACATAAAAATTTACATTCTAGGTTAATTAATGAAGACTTCAGTCCTTAGAAATTTTATTTATATAAAAAAATTTATATAAATAGAATATAATTTATTATATTCTAATTATTAACTTTTTTAATATTTTAAATGCGATTGTCTTTTCTTGTTAAATTGATTAATTTTTTATAAATATTTATTTTATTAATTTTAAATGAGAAAACTTATAATCATAAACAATTTTTGTACGGCAACGTAAGCGGAGCCCTCGCACAGGCTACACCTTGAAGGCTCTTACATACAAAAAAAATATATGATTGTGTAAAAAAATTATGTATAAATAAATAAATTTATTATTATTATTATTATTATTATAAACATTAATAACAGACGTTTTGCATGGCGCGTTTCGCATAAAAATTTACAGAAATAGTAAATGACTGAATATGTAATAAAGCCTCTACTCCAGGGCCAAGGAGGCTTACATTATCGTTTTAATTGCCTTTCTAATTATTTATTATACTTAATATCTGCATATATATACTGATAAACACAACTACATACTTACATGGATATACACAAATATATCCATTCATACTCACACATATGCATATTCATACACTCATAAATACTCATACTTATGAGTGCATTTTTAGATGTCTCACTTTTTTGTGAATTAAGTCGTTAAAAGATAGTTTATTATTATTATAGAAACTGAGAAAGAAGGTTTAGATTTTTATTAAAAGTTAAATTCTTTAATAAGATAGGATCTGAATTTACAGATTGTTTTTATATATGAGGACAAGATAAAACAGTTCTTCCACTAACAGGGGTTATCTAACAGTTTTAGATATCCACTTTCAGTGAGTATTTTTTTTTTCTTAGTGAAACCAATCTGAATTCAGATAGCAATGGACAAACTGCCACAAAATGGAAATTGTCTTTTAGTGCCCCCATATTCCTCAGTGATATAATATGACACACGGCTAAAATCAGTTTGACAGCTTTCGAAAATAGTGTTTTATGAGGAACCAATGATGTCGGTCCAATATAAAATTGTAGGCGTGGTTTAACACTCAGGACTAAACTCATTGGCTTCCTCACATTATTTTCCTACACTATCAACTGATTTTAGCCATGTGTTTCATTATACTAATCACTTATTGCTCTTTGCTCTATATTTATGTTTTAAATGTCATGACTTATTAATAACTTTAGAGCTTTTTGGACTATTACAAATTGAAATATCAATTAAATTAATGAAGACTTTAGTCCTTTTTTTATTAAAATTTATTGAAAATAAATTGTTGAAGAGCTTTCGCCCAGGGATCCTGAGCTTTTTCAGTTCTTAAAATGACAAAAATTAAAAAGTTTGAAAATAATAAAATTTTAAATGTTTTTTATGTCATGTGTAAATAAATAAATAAATTTAATGAATTACAAAAGGGTAAAGGAAAAATTAAGATTTTAAGATAATATTATAATATAAATCTGCTAAGATTGTTAATGTCTTGTTTTCGTTCATACTGTCTTTGTCAGCATTTATATAGAGCATTTCTAAAAATTTCCTTTTTTTTTATCCGAGGTATTAGGATAACCCACTTATCCAAATACCTCCTATTGCTGCTAATGATACCGACCGAACGAATAACTTACCTACTTACCACTCTCTTACCTACATAGCACACCCTACATACCAAATTAAAATTATTTAAAGACTACAACATCAAAATTGCTCTAGAAATCCTGTTAATTTCTACATTAAATATTTTTCAAAATTAAAAGACCCCTCACTAATGCCCAAGATGCAATGTTATATACAGAATACATGTAAAGACTGCCCCCAAGCATACACAGGAGAGACCTCTCAACTTTTCAAAAAAAGACAAGACACACATAACAATCAAATACTTGACAACTCTAATCTTACGGCCTTATCAGAACATATGACAAAACTTGACCACCGACCAGACAAAGAAAAGTGTTGTATACTTCATACAGAACCACATTCAGAAAAAAGGAAATTTTTAGAATGCTCTATATAAATGCTGACAAGACAGTATGAACAAAAAACAAGTCATTAACAATCAAAGAGACTAAAACTATTAGAGGGAGTACAGAACCCCATTAACACAGTGATAAGGGGTCTGGAAGTGAGACAGTTTCCATAGGTGCCGTAACTGTACTTACCCTACTATAGTCCCCTAGAGAGAGACTAATACTCCCCACCCCTCTACAACTCCTATTGTAGCATGCACTCTACTAACGGCGGACATTTTTCAGTGATGCCACATTAAACCACTTTATTCAAAACTAACAATTAAAGAATACATGCAATAGATAATAATTAAACTTAATTTTAAATTCATTGTACTTTATTTAAAACAAAATAGTCAAAAAATAATGTAATTTACATGAAAATTGTAATTATTAGGAAATAAAAAAAATGACGTCACCAATGTACCGTTACGGCACCTAGCTACCCAAGGAATGATAAGAGTGTTGTATCTCTCTCTAATAGTTTTAGTCTCTTTGTTAACAATCTTAGCAGTATTTATAATAATATTATTTATTTATTTATTTAATTAATTATACATACAATAATTACAATTAAATGTATAATCTGAGACCCCAACAGCATTAAGCAAAAAAAAAGGGGCACTCACCAACTTTTAACATAAAAGAGATTATAGTAAAAAGATTAAATTAAATATATATAATATAAAGATAGATTATAATTGATTAGGAGAGGCGAGATAACCATGGAAGTAGTCTACATTTCCAAAATCCCTAAGATAGATGATTCTCATTAATATTGAATATATTTTTTTAAAATTGTGTTAAAAATTCTATTTTAAAATTCAATTATTTTTTACTAAAAGGTCATGACTTAATGACACACACAAGATAGCAAAAATAACCTGGTGTGAAGAGCCGGTAAGGTGAGTGGTGGGGGATCAAGTAGGAGGGGTGGATAAACTTTAATTATCGCTCGCTCTGATCCAGGCCGTGATAGAGGTAAGAGCTAATCATTCTTGTAAATAGTTTTTTATAATTATTAATTTATTTATTAATTATACTTTTTCTAATTAATTAAATCATTAATTTTTATTATTAATTTGATTATTGGTCTCCATATATTCTATAGTTTATAGGTTAGGACACTGAAGAGACTTTATCGGGATGTTAAATTATTTTATTTGAGGTAGTACGTAATTGAGCACTTTATTGGACGACCGTTTTAGATGAGAAGCCATCATTATTGTTATAGGAGGTTATTTAGTACTTTCACCTCCGAGGACAATAATGAATGTAAAAAAATCCTAGGACGTAAAGTAATTCATATATTGCCACCATTACTGTAATGTAGCGTGTTCAAAAAACAATCTGTGTAAAACCTTCATGAGCTTTCTTAAAAACGTTAATTTTGTTTTGTTTTGTTCGTAGACTAATTTTTTTCGTTTTTAAATGGTGTTCTAATTGACAATATTTGTGTGTTAATTTGTAAAGCTTTTACATTTTTGAGTAAAAGTGTGAAGCTATGGATGAATTCAATGACGACGATAATATGGAGTTAATTGGACATTTTTTTTTTTTTTTTCAATTAAGTATATAGCGCAGTTTATTTAATGAGTGCTACCTCAAAAAAATAGTGTATGCCATCCGGCTGAGAATGTCTTTATGTCTTGGCAATTTTTCCCGACTCGCTTCGCTCGTTGGTAAATCTAATTGCCGTGACATAAAGACACACTTCTCAGCCTTATGGCATAAATAACTATTATTTCCATACAATATTTCGCTTGTAATCTCCAATCATATTCATGTACTACAATAGTTAAGATGAGTTAGGAGAAATAACTACGTCATATATTATTTAAAAAATGATGGTTCTACTCTACAATGGAATGGGCATGACATTGTAGAGTAGAACCCTGTCTCTTCAGTGTTCTAACCTATAAACTATTAATTTTATGTTAATTTTGTTTTGCCTTTTTCTGCATTTTGCCCGTTTATTCGAATTATTTAGCCACGAAGACAATTGGTCTCGTGACACCTAGCAACTCATCAACACAAAGTTAATAAAACGTGTTTGCAAGACCAGTTAGGTTAGTTTGTTGGTGGGGGAAATTTTCATCCTCTCTACCCTCTTCCACTCTTGAATATTATAATCAGAGCTGTCTAAAAGGTCGGACCTCAGGAACGCACCGCTAGACTTAAATTAAAGACAAGCTGGAAACACAGCTTAACACTTTAGACCGAGTTACCTATATTCAGACTGAGTTACCTGTATTCAGGAAAGTCCCAAGGGTAGAAGATGTCCCTGGACTCGGCACTTATCGGGGGAACATCCGGGTAGTCGCCAGTACCCCACCCGTCATCCTCTCGCACTCTGTACTCCTCAGGAAACAGATTGTACTTCTTGGAAGCTTCGTCTATCTAATAACAAATATATAATAAGCTGTTATAGGCAGGACTGCAAGGAACATTTCATAAAGCATAGATTACTGACGGTGCCTTCACTCTACGTACTCCATTGTCTCCTTCATGTGAAGAAGAACACGAGTCTCTTCAAGACTGCAGCTACAGTGCACCAGCATGATACAAGAAGCAAGCACAACCTGTATGTGAAGCAGTGCAGAGTTACTAGATCCCAAAACAGCATTAACTTTTGGTGTGTAAAGCTGCTTAATCATCTACCCAAAAGTCTTCAGGATCTAGAACTCAAAAGTTTCAAAAGTGCCATTGGAAATATTTTAAGAGACCATGCTTTTTACTCGCTGGAGGAGTACATAGGATTCAAGTTTTAAGGAGAGATCTGTGAAGAGAACTGACGAACTGACGAAATAAACATACATATTTATAGGAACAGATACACATATTTACATGTTTTGCTTTAAATCAATTGCAAAATAATTATGTACTAGGTACCTCAGAGATTTTCCTCATCAACAGATTCTCTAAGCTCAACCACTCTACTTTAAAATCACTTCCCTCGTCCTCAGAATATTAAAATCATTAAATTTATTTCGCAACACGTCCTCAGACTAGGTTCGCTCGATCTTCCATAATTTATTTATTTATTTACATACTTGAGGTTACTTTATTACAAAGTTTCCCAATTGTCACAATTTTACAAACAAATGAAAAGAACAAAACAAGAAAACAAATAGATTATAATTATTAAATAGACTGCATAAAATAGGCAGCATAACTTGAATAACAAACTTGATTAAAAAAAAAAAAAAGCATTACATTACATGAGAAACACTAAACATTTAAGGTGGGAATACTAAATAATCAGCTAAAAAACTTGTTAACATTATAGTAGGCTTTCTCAAAGCAACAATGTTTTAATGCTTTTTTTGAAATTTTTGGGTGGAAGTTCAAATATTGAAGCTGGTAATTTATTAAAGCACCTTACTCATTAAATTTGGGGACTGATTGATTTGTTGAGCCTCAAGTGGGAATATTGATGTTAGCAAATATTCTAGTGCCATAATTGTGGTTTTAATATAATTAAACTCCACTCATCATACTTTGCTTTACGAACAACAACAATGAAAAAATATAGGCTGAATGAAAAGTTAAAATTTTATTTTCAATAAAATATTGTTTGCACTTAGAGTCATGTTTACATTATTCATGATATGAATAGCTTTTTTTGTAAAATAAAAATACTGTTGGCTACGGGGGCTGCTCCCCATTTTTTAATACAATACAGCATACGTGAATGAAAATGCGCATAGTAAGCAAGCTTCATGGTATCAATATCTAAAGTTAAACTAATTTTACATAGCAGAAATAAAATAGATGAAAGTTTACTTCCTAACTCATTTACATGAGCTTTCCAGTTAAGTGTACTATCAAGGGAACTCCAAGTATTTAATGGGGAAATTTTATATAATATTATTATAATTATATTTAAGAGTGTGAGTTAAAATCTGGTTTTTTGACTCATTTAAAGTTAACTTATTTTACTATAAACCAGTCATTTGCTAGCTTGATAATATCATCTATTTTATTAACTATTCCATCAAGATTCTTCCCACTAACTGCATATGTAGTATCATCCGTAAATCTTGGACTCAAGGCTCCATATTCAGGGAGATCATTAATGTAAATTAAGAACAGCAGGGGTCCAAGAACAGAGCCCTGAGGCACTCCGTGCTTAAATAATGAATTTGTTACCCACGGACAACCATCTAGGTACTGACCATGGTGCTTGAGTTTTATTATCCAACAAAAATCATGGATATACTTGATTATTTCACTTGTAGTGAAACAAAACTCGGTGTGCTTATCTATTCGGTGTGCTTTTTTTTATTTTAATTCTAGTATTTAATATATTTTATATTCTAATAAAACTAATGTATGTATATTAGCTTTAAGCTTTTTTTTTAGCTTATGCACAATATTGTTACTAGCTTTTTTTTTAGCTTATGCACAATATTGTTACTTCATTATATAGTTTTATTATTATTGTTATTAGTATTAAAGTTAAGCTTATATTTAATTTTTTAATTTGTATAGATAAATTAAAAACGTTCTTTTAGTCCCGGCTCAAGGCTTTGCCTTTTTTGGGATCTCCAAAATAGGGAAACAACATATAATTATAATTATAACAATACCATGATTTGTACATGTTTTTATTTTGGAGAAATAAAATATTTATTTATTTATTTATTAAGTAACGGTATACACTTGTACCTAATTTCAACTCAATTTGACTATTTTCCAATTTTTAATTCTTTCAAAAACATGCTCAAGTCATCTGATCTAAGTTTCAACTCTAGCATAAATACACTGGGAGCTAAGATAACAACAGACACAGATACATACAGACAGATAACTTGGGAAAATATGAAAACCACTAAGGGCCTTAAAAAAACTTACAGCCTATCGTTTAGTTTAAAAATCCCCAAGGTCATAAATATCTTGGGGATTGACCAATCAGAGAAGCTGCTGCCAACCTCTCGCTTAGAAAGAGTAAAAAATCCCTACCACAATAACCACTGTAGGGAAATAACCTTCTTCCCGGCAATCGCTCACTTTGTTTGTGGTTCTTCTTTTGTTTACATTGTTTTGAAAACTACTTTCAAATTAATCTTGAAAATTGTATTTTAAAATAAAACTGCACAAAAGAAATGTAAAAAAACATCGCCAAGAAAATACGGGTAAAACAACCTGATTTGTTTACATAGATTTTCCCGCTCCCTCAGCAGGGATTTCTTTCTTAAGAATCAGCAGTGCCTAAACTGACCTGTCAAGATTTTTAAATTAGTCGATAGACTTTAATGGATAATTCACATAGAGATATTATTACTAGAGGAGCCCTATCAGTTGAATTTTGAAACATCTAAAAAGTAACCTGAACACCCTTGAGTATTAATAAGATGAAATAAACATTAAAAAATTCAGCAATATATAATACAACGTTTATAACAGGAAACAAACCCCAAACAATGAGGGAAAGCCAAAGATTGATTTGTTATAACCTTATCTTACTCTTAGAGGAGTTTTAATAAGGTTACACAGAGCCCCTGAGAGCCCCAAAAAGATGTTTCAGGCCTCTTAATGTATTAAGATATGCTATGCCCCCTCTAGTAACTAGACGTTACAGCGAGCCATTTGGTTAATACTTCTATTATGTATACTGTATAGGTAGGTATTTGAGTATAGCTAGTGAGAGAGGTGGGGAGTAATATTCCTGAGTCTCCAGCAAGCAATAATCGAGAGGGGCTCGTCTCTATATGATGTTTCATATCATAATAATATCAATATCACAGTCAATCAAACATCAAATTTGTGTTTTGAAAATACTTAACAACCAACGCTTACTTTTTCCAAAATATTTTGATTTTGCTATTATTCATTAATTATGTAGTTTTATAATTGCCTCAAAAAAGAAGATTTTTTCGTTTAAAACATTTAAAAAAAGAAATAACACAATTCAAAAGCCTAACCAAGGAGAAAAAATAAATTTGCATTTAAACTTTCTTATGCAGAGAATAACTGAGAAACTCATATACAACAACAAAAATGAAGACACAACTACGTGAGCGTATTCTCTTAATATGAATATATTAATCAATTAAGATGATAAATAAAAGACAAGTCGCTTTGCGAGGTAGAATAAGGGAAGAACTGTAAAATGTGAAGGGGTAGAATAGAAAGACCTTGTGGTTGACGAGGTGGGGGGACTGGAATCTTATAACTATAACCCTATCCCTGCGAGCTGAAACAACTAATATAATATAAGTGTTAACCAAATGGCTCACTACAACGTCTAGTCCTCTAGTATATATCTCTATGATAATTCAGATGACATCCTGGTTTCAGATTTTTTTGCTAACACAATACTTTTCCTATATACCTACGGTATAAATGTGGAAAAGTAAAAAGATATTTGTTACTTTGTTCACACAAGGGGTTTAACCCCCATGACAGTTCCCAGTCGTGTGAACAGGATTTGGTAGTTCCTAGTCAGTGCGGTAGTTCATGTAACTAGCCACTGTTTTAGGGCATCAAACCAGGGAGTTGGAGCACTGTGTCTCGCGCCCCTACCCCTACTGTATGAATTTCTACATCACTGTAATGTATTTTCTATAAAGCTGGTCGAGTAATACCTGAGCCTGAGTGGTTGGCACGGGACCGGGCTTCCAGTCCTTGTTCCAATGCGCTCCCCGCACGCTGTAAATCTGCTTCATCACGTTAACTCTCCTTAGTAAACTCATTATCAATTAATATTATTAATTCAAACAAAAAATCATTAAATCTAATTGTTTACGAAAAAAATTAATCTAAATGATCAGCTGATCGTAGTTGCTGTTTAAGAAAAAAAATCATTACCCTAAAAACTGAATATGGCGGACAATATTTTTTTACTTGTGTTCTAAATTTTTTAATAAAAAAGTTATTTAAATCGACTTAAATAGAAAAAATAATTATTTAATTATTATTAGAGGTTTGATCGTTTCTAATTTGACCCAATTTGAGTATAAATATTAAATTTGTTTGACCTCCTCCAACTCTCATTTTGCAAATCTACATTTAAATTCACATAAAAATTAATTTATACTGTCAACCCTGACAATTCCTGCTGGTTTAGTCTAACCAAAATAAATATTTTAAAAAAACTAAGATGGGGTATTTTAAGTGGATATTAACTTTTTCTTTTTAAGTATTTATTAACAATTAATCCTAAAATATACTCATTTTAATTATAGATTAGTATAATTAATACATTATTTTGTAATTTGATCTGTTAATATTAGTTATTATGCCGTAAATAGTGGTTTAAATTGTCAGGAGAGTGGGTTGTTTTTGGAATTGAACAGAATGTTTGCACTGCGGAATAAGAATGAAAATTTACTTCAAAAGCTGTACAGGAGACAGGTTTGTTGTTTGTTGTTGTTTATATGTTGTCTGTTTTTGTTTTGCTGTCAGTCGCTGTCAAAAGCCGAGTATAAGATGACTTGCGAATTTGGCTTTTTGCGATTGATTTTTGGGATGCATTTATTTTTTTTTGTAGATTGAACGATTAAGTTTTTTTTTGGTTAAAAGATTATACATACGTTATTGAAATATAGTAACTTGATTCTCAAAGTAATAATCTAAACAAAATGATGTGTTAATTTGATGTAATTTTAGTATGTCAATCCTCTGTCATGTCTATTCTATGTCATACCAATATTGTGTCTTACCAATCCTTTGTTATATCTATCCTATGTTATACCAATCCTCTGCTATATCCTATGTCAAGCAAATCCTTTGTCATATCTATCCTATGCCATACCAACAATCTGTTATATGTATCCTATATCATACCAATCATCTGTCATATCTATCCTATGTCATACCAATCATCTGTCATGCCAATCCTCTGTCTTATCTATCCTATGGTCATACCAATCATCTGTCATATTTATCCTATGTCATACCAATCATCTGTCATAACTATCCTATGTCATACCAATCATCCGTCATATTTATCCTATGTCATACCAATCATCTGTCATAACTATCCTATGTCATACCAATCATCTGTCATATTATCGTATGTATACCATCATCTGTCATATTTATCCTATGTCATACCAATCATCTGTCATAGCTATCCTATGTCATCCCTATCATCTGTTCCTCCAATCCTTTGTCGTGTATCCTCTTACATACATTCATGTCAGAAGAAGAAAAGTTTAGCTGCTAAGACTACTTTTAGCATCTATTGTAATTACTGAGGGGAGGTTATGCCTAATTTCATGTTGCCTGTCATGATGAAGGTTTCATTATGTGACAGAAATTCGTACAAAGCAATAACGGAGAACTCTATCAATGAAACTCTATCCTTTTTAAAAAGTGCCATTTCGAAAATGGCAATCGATTTTTAGGGGAGTCTGTTCACTTGCTATTCTATTTCACTATATCGACATTTAATAGAATAATAAAAAATTATATATATTTTTCTGTTATTAGTTAACAGAACTTGCCCCCCATTATCAAATCTATCTAATCATACAAATGTTTCTCTTCCCACTTAAAGTTGTTCCTAGCTCCTTACACCCTACAAGACTACCTTTCCCGTCCTCACTCCTATAACTACTTTTTTAAAAAACTGAAATAATATATGTCTAGTTGTTAAGTTTATTGTGTATTTAATAATTTTTTTTATTACTTATATTTGTATATGTATATTACAATGACGTGTTACATCCACATAAGTGGCTTTTGTAATAAATAAAAATAAATAAATAAATAAAATAAATATTGTACTATGCAACAAATTAAACACTATTTTTTTTATCTTAGGGAGTTAAAAAAGACCCTACGACATGGTCTACTTGCTTGGTGATGTATCACCTCTCTCTCATTACTATCACTAGACACAAAATACCTACACTTGGAGTCGTAAGGTATAGAACACTGTCTTCTATGTTAGGGAGTTAGCAAAAAGACCCAACAACATGTTCTACTTGCTAGGTGATCTATCACCTCTCTCTCATTACTATCACTAGACACAAAATACCTACACTTGGAGTCATAAGGTATAGAACACTATACCTTATGACTATATCTTATTATAACACTATATCTTAGGGAGTTAGCAAAAAGATCCTACGACATGGTCTACTTGCTAGGTGATCTATCACCTCTCACTCATTACTATTACAAAACTGTTTGGTCTTTGTACAGGTTTGGGGTGAGTTCAAGAAAGGGGTTCTGGTGGACCACGAACCAGCCCGACAGCTGTTCCAGCAAGTCCCTGATCGACTTATCTTCTCTCTCAGAAGCACCATCCCCAACATCGGCAAGTGAGTACATCTTTCACAAATATTCCACCCTCTTTGATTTATCCTTTGTCTCCTCTACTTTTGACAAGACACGGACAAGCCAGCTTGTCCGTGTCTTGCCTTTAACCCGTAGTTTACTAGCTAATTGATACTAATAAAGAAAAGCTGGATAATATAACTAAAAACTTAACCATTGTTAAAAGTTACTTATTTAAATTATGTCACTCACAGATCAACAACAACTCATCATTTTAAATATAACTGTTATAGTGATTGTTGATCAAATTAACCAATGTTTCAGGGACCTCTAAAACATATTTGTGTCGTGGTTTAAAGTTAACCTCCTAACGGGAGCTTTTTGAAGCATTTATTTGTTGTGTAGAGAGGTGAGTTGTTGGTAAAGGTCAGTCGGTGGGCAGGACAGTCTAATCTATTGCCTATTACAAAAATTTTACTCAAAACAAAACGTACACAAGTCATTTAATAAAAATTGAACTAATGCTGATAATGTGATGAAACTTTGACCATATGTTAGTCTTATACTTAGAATAATACTATATATAGAAGGAGCACTACTGATAACACGAAAGCCGGTTGACTGGTGCAACTAAGTAATGCTGCCACCCTAACAATATACAATTTTCTAAAAAAAAAGTTGAATTATTATGTTCTATTATTAATTAATGATTGATTATTCATAAAATACTAATATAAATATCAGTGCATTACAATATTAAATCATTTTAAATTGTAGTTAACGTATTTATTAAAATTATATGTAATAAGTAGTCCTCGTCAACTAAATGTAGATTCTTGTATTCCGCCACCCTTTTGCCATCTAAGACCAGTTTTATTAAATACTCAGCAGGTGTTTAAGTTATTATATTTGTTCTTTGCGATCTTTCTTCATTAATAGATATTTATGACAAATATTTAAAATAATGTTTTGTTGTCAGGTTGGCAGCATTACTTAGTTGCACCAGTCAACCGGCTTTCGTGTTATCAGTGGGATTACATTGTGTTTACGTTCCTATGCTCCTTCTATATATAGTATTATTCTAAGGTCTTATACATGGCTGCATACGTGCTGAATCTCAATCCGATCGCATCATTTTTCCGCATTTTATGATTTTCTTAATTTTTGTTGAGTAATTATTACGGGTTATGACGTTATTACAAAATTATTTTCCGAATAGCCCCAACTACGGATTCATTTTTTTTGAAAGTTTCAAGTCTGTAGCATAAATATACTGGGAACTATTATGATATTAGACACACATGAACTGACAACTTTGTGAAAACCACTCAGGAGGTCTTATAAACACCTGAAACGGATATTTCTGGTGACATCCCGATTTCATGTAATGATAAATAAAAGAGTCTCTCCACTAAATTAGTTTATTAAAAAACAAAGCCGGCTTTCAACCCCAAAAGGTCATCATCAGTGCCGGTGAGATGAAGGAAAGGAAATAGAAGATTATTTATTCGATCTTTTCATAGTTGAGACTGAATACAGACTGTATTCAGTCTCAACTATGAAAAGATCTGAATACAGTCTGTATTCAGTCTCAACTATGAAAAGATCTTATAAATAATCTTCTATTTCCTTTCCTTCATCTCACCGGCACTGATGATGACCTTTTTGGGGTTGAAAGCCGGCTTTGTTTTTTAATAAAGTAATTTAGTGAAGAGGCTCTTTTATTTATCATTATATGATGAACTCCTCTAGCGCTACCGTTTTGAATGATCCCAATTTCAGATTTTTTTGCAAACACAATACTTTAAAGGAAAAAAAGGAAAAATAAAAACATGAACAACATTGTAAAATGGACCTGATTGTTGTGAATATATTTTATTATTATTATTATTATTATTTGTTACAGTCATATTCTGATGGGTGCGACAAAGTGCGGCAGATTTCTACTCACGTACACCTTTACTCTAGACTCCATCAACGAGTTGCTACCTTCCTACAGGTATCGCTCTTATTTTGTTTCATAGTGCATCAAGCAGTTAAAACTCGAGTGCAACCCTTCACGTTTCTTCTATGTTTTGATGACACGAAAGAAAATATTAAGAATCATGATGGGGTATGAAGTAGTAGTAATATGGGGGGGGGGGAGTGGTAGTAACTACCAGGCAAGTAGGCCACGTTGTTGGGGCCCTTTTTGCCAGCTCCCTAAGATAGTGTTCTACTCTTTTTAATTTCAATTGTAGACATATTTCATCTAATCTAGACAGAAGAGCCGTGAATTTCTATGGTTCCTCTCATGCTTTTTCTAGCAATCATACATATTTTCACTGACTCTTATAGTCTAGTGAAAACTGGGAACTACACGTGCTCTCACTGTCAAACCAAACCTCCAAACACTTTAAACTACAAGGCAGAAACAATATAGTATTATAATGAATCTACAATTATTCTAAATTTATTAGAAATTATTCTAAATTTTTTTCCTGCTTGCTTAAAATTGGCTGTAGTTGTTCCACTACACAAAGGTGGCTCTGCCTATGACCCAAACAACTTCAGACCAATATCATTACTGCCTATATTCTCAAAAATATTTGAAGCAGCTCTTAAAGAACAACTATACAATTATTTTGAATCAAACAATCTTTTTGTCAACTGCCAGTTCGGCTTTAGGAAAGGCTTAAGTCCAGTTGATGCAATCGGATCACTCGTACAAGAAATACTCAATTCCTTTGAAGAAGGTGAATACCTAGCCACAACTTTTATTGACTTGACAAAAGCTTTCGATTGTGTAATTAAACAAATTCTGATTCAGAAACTAAAGAACTACTATCTGTCGGCATATGCTATTGCACTCCTTATTTCTTATCTTGAAGAAAGATTCCAAGCTACTCTGGTTGATGGTGTATGTGACTGGGAAGAGAATAAACGAAGGCATAGTACAAGGTTCGGTACTAGGAACGCTGTATTTTATAATTTTTAAAATGATATGCCTATTATGAGCCAAAACAAAATTATAAAGCTTTTTGTAGATGATGCAAATGCCAGCATAAAGGTCAAGGATCCTGCACTAATAAAGCCAGCCCTCGAATTGATGCTAGAAGAGTTAAAAGCCTGGATATTTACAAATAAACTCGCCTTAAATATAAACAAAACTGTTTCTATGGTATTCTCATTACGTAGTGATATCGAGGATTTAAAAATCCCCCTTTCAACAAATTCTTAGGAGTCCTGCTAGATCCTAAATTTAACTTGGAAAGAGCACTGCACAGCCTTAGCCAAGAAATTATCTAGTCAAGCTTTTCTATTATTTTCAATATCTTCACAACTATCAACAAAACATATGATTGATGTTTATTATGCGGTCATTCATAGCAGATTAAGTTATGCTATACTCCATTGGGGTCACTCAGCACATACCGAAACTGTCTTCGCCATTCAAAGAAGAGCTATGAGAATTGTTTTTCATCTTAAATACAGAGAGGATTGCAAGGAGTATTTCAAAAAGAATAAAATATTAACTGTACCGTCTATTTATATCTTACAATGTCTGTTATATGTTAAAAAAAATATCCATTTGTACAATAATGTTCATAATAATCACAACTATAATACCCGTCATAATCACAACTTAGAAATTAAATACTGCAGGCTTCACCGTACTCAAAATAGTACAAACTATTGGTGCATCAAATTTTTCAATCATTTACCAAAATTTATTCAAGACCTAGAACTAAAATCTTTTAAAGGTAAACTGGAAACTGTATTAAAAACACATGCTTTTTATTCCTACCAAGATTTTCTAAGCTTTAAAAATTTTTAAATTTTTGTAAACTTTTATTTATTTTTTTGACGATTATTGTACCCATTTTTGGGTTGTTAATAATAAATATATTCTGTATTCTGTATTCTATTCTGTACAATGAGGGTCCTACTGGCTTTACGTCCCTTCTGAAGGACGTGGTACACAGAATTTTTATCCCTCTCATAAAAATCCTAGAAGCCCGTGCTAGGATTGAACCCATGACTAATTAAACTCGGGAGTTTAAAGTCCATTCATTCTGTGTATTGGCCGCGTATCTTAACCACTACACCACGGGTGACTCCTATGATGGGGGATGAAGAGAGATGAGTCTTGTAGAGATGTTTTTGTAAAGTTAGGTGTGATGAGTGTTATAAGCTTATGATAATACTATATATAGAAGGAGCATAGGACCATAAACACAATGTAATTCCACTGATAACACGAAAGCCGGTTGACTGGTTGTCATAAGTAAGGGTACCACCCTAACAACAAAAAAATAGTAATTAGGGGAGATGGTTGATCACCTACCATGTAAGTCATGTTATTGAGCCCGTTTTGCCATAATATGTCTTGTAGTTTTCAGTTTTTGCTGCCATATTTAGGTCGAAAACAGTAGGATCTTTGTAAAGCATCTTTATAAAGACATAAAGTTTTCTAGTTCTAAATCAGGCAACACTGAATGGTCCCCTTTATATCATTGCGCAGGCTCAAAATTAAAAAAAAAATTGCACAATTTTTTAGGTTAGGTGTCCATTCAGTGTTGCCGATATTGTAATTTAACACACGGCTAAAGTCAATTGACAGCCCGCCAAAATCTCAATGCTTTCAACTCTCTTTTTTTAACAAAAAAAATCCCTTCTTTTAAGTAAGAAAAAAAATCCCTACTCTGACAACACTGAAAGTCAGGTTATGTTTTGAATTTTATTATTTGTTTTTATTTGATATCGTATTTTTCAGTTTTTTAAAAATCATTTATTTACTTTTTAAGTTGGAATATTGTTGAATCTTATAAATTTATCAACTAAGTGTTGCTTTAAATTTGTTCGGGAAGTATGAATTAAGTGGAGTTAAAGTTGTTAATTACGTAATGCAATGGATCATAATAGTTCTATGATAAAAGTTTGACGATTTAAATAAATCGTCTGCTATAATTACTTTTTTTTTCAAAACAAACTGCTTTTTTGAGTTAAGTTTGTATAATTGAATGGGTATTGTTTCATTTTATAAATATAATATGACACAATATGCATTTATGACTTAAAAAATTCAATACTGTCATCTATTGAAAGACATGGCATTTCCAAATAAGAATGCTATGTTTTGGTTGACAGACCTCAGACCCTGCGCTGTACTCAAATAGCGAGAAATGCTTGAAGACTTCAATGCGTCAAATATAGGAACACAGATCATATTATAAATCCACTATAATTGAATGAATTGAACTGATTGGAATGAAACGAAACGAACTCAAACAGATCAAAATGCACAATGAGGGAAATAAAAGCGACACGAGGTTACAAATATTTACAACCATTGTTGCCTTTTTATGATTTTATTTTCGAAAAAGGTATTTTTTTATACCGAGGTTGGCATGAGGTGGAGGGGGAAGGAGCGTGGTCAGTCTGAACCAATTGGATTCTTTCCCTCACAGATTTTTGGCTCACTGTCAATTGATTTTAGCCGTGTATTGTATTATAGAACAAAGAAACCTTTTTGTATATAAAAATTTGTTGGCAATAATACCAGTATGGCTCCGGGCATTGTCAACTACTAGATATTCTATAGCTGTGTTGGGGACGGGAGAGGAGAAAGGGACATCATGGAGGGTAAGAGAGAACAGGATGATTTTTAATTTTGTCGTTGCGTAGGTACCGACTGCACTTCTGGAGCTTTGTTCCTGGGAGACAAGCCACTAAAGTAGCCGAGATCCAGCTCTTTGACAACACAGACATCTCCGAGATTCTGTCCATAGTGATACTTCAGTGGCACAGCCTCCCTGATAACATAGTTGTCTTCGGTCACAGGTAATATATGTCATTATTACTATAGTGATAGTAATATGGGGGGAGTGTTAGTAACTACCAGGCAAGTAGACCACGTTGTTGGGCCCTTTTTGCCAGCTCCCTAAGATAATGATCTACTCCTTTTTTAATTTCTAGTGTAGGTATATTTAATCTAATCTTGACAGAAGAGCCAAGAATTTCTATGGTTCCTCTCATGCTTTTTCCAGCAATCATACAAATTTTAACTGACTTTTTGTCTAGTGAAAACTAGGAACAACACGTGCCCTCACTGTTAAACCAAACCCCATGCACTTTAAACTACAAGGCAGAAACAGTATAGTATTATAATGAATCTACTATGAGGGTCTTAAATTTTGCCTATACCCAGTTTCATGTAGGGTAAGGGATCTTTAACGAGTACCTGACAACGCACAGGCTCCAGACCACCGGCTTTACATCCCTTCTGAAGGACGTGGTACGCAGAATTTTTATCCCTCTCATAAAAATCCCAGAGACCTGGCTGGGATTGAACCCATTACTAATTAAACTCGGGAGTTCCATTCATTCTGTGTATTGGCCGTTTACCTTAACCACTACACCATGTGTGACTCTACCATTGTATGAAATGTTAAATCATAATCATTAAATAATATTTAATGTGTTTTTTATTATATTAGACATATTTTACATACATTATTAGATATGAAATCTCACAAGGATAAGCCTGTGAGTGGGAACAATTTTTGATGACTATGTCTTCTCGTGGTTTCGTAGATTTATTTTAAACAACAAAAAAATAACAAACATGTTAGTTAACATGTGTTACAGTCTATCGTTTAGTTTAAAAATCCCCAAGGTCATAAGTATATTGGGGATTGACCAATCAGAGAAGCCGCTGCCAACCTCTCACTTAAAAAGTGAAAAAAAATCACTACCACAATAACCGCTGTAGGGAAAATACTTTCTTCCCGGCAATCGTTCTTTTGATTACATCCTTTTGAAAACTACTTTCAAATTAATCTTAAAATGATATAAAATAAAACTACACAAAAGAAATGTAAAAAAACATCGCCAAGGAAATATGGGTAAAATAACCTGATTTGTTTACATAGTTTTTTTCCGCTTCCTTCTCGCAGGGATTTTTTTTTTAAGAATCAGTTGTGTCTAAACTGACCTGTCAAGATTTTTAAACTAAACGATAGATTGTAGTTTATGTTATTTAGTTGACATTTACGTCTCTCAAACAAGGTTAGTTGGTGGGAACTACTGATCCAAGAGACCACGGGTTGGAGTGGTAACTGCTAACAACCTGTGTTGTCAAAACAGTCAACTCGCAGTTAGATAAAAAAGTTCTAGAAAATGTATCACTGATAACCAGAGTAATGAAATAAGTCTCTCCCACTTGTGTCGAAAATCTTATTTAAAATAAAGCATAACCGGCTTTCAACCAACTAAAGGTCATCATCAGTGCCGGTGAGGTGTTAGGAAGCTAAGTTTTGAGTCTTTCTTACTGTTGACTGTTAAGACTATAACTCAACAGTAAGAAAAGACTCAAAACCTAGCTTCCTAACATCTCACCGGCACTGATGATGACCTTTAGTTGGTTGAAAGCCGGTTATGCTTTATTTTAAATAAAATTTTTGACACAAGTGGAGAGACATATTTTATTACTCTCATTATGATGAACTCCTCTAGTGCTCATTTTTGAATTCTAGTATCACTGATAGTTTATTATGAGCACAAAACATTTTAAATCACAAAATTACCGCTAAATTTAATCTTCGTCTCCTTTATTATATTTATTATTTTTAATTTAATTTTTTGTTTATCTTATTATTATTTTTATATTATTATTATATTTTTTATTTTTATTTTTTTTTTTAATTTGTTTATTTATTTTTTTCTAACTTAATACACGGCCATTTTCCGCACACAAGTTTAACTCATGCGGAGATGCACTAAAGAATTTTTGTATTAATCATGTTTTTGTAAAAATGTTTAGTGGAATAAAGGAATTTTTATTTTATTTTATTTATTTTTACGACTCCTTTGTTATTCCCTCTGATATTGTAAGTTTGTTTGTTGTGTAGCTGTAACGAGGTGGAGGTGGAGGAAAGGAGGAGAGAGGAGAATTGTAAGGTCTATGTCACCGTTACTACAGTGCCAAATTCCACTTGCTCCGACTGCCGAGCCATAGCTGCCAGCTTCGATGAGGGTAATCACTTAAAACTCTGTGTGTGTGTGTGTTAATATATATATATATATATATATATATATATTATATATATTATATTATATTATATATATATATATATATATATATATCCTGTTCAGAGATGGGAACAGGAAATTAGGTTAATTTTGGAGGTGTAACCTGGAAACGGGTGCACTTGATAGAAGAGAGTGGAAAAGGGTGGGTATAATGTATAATGATGTTTGGTTACCTAACTAATCAGTTTTACCAAAAGTTAAATAATATATTGTAAAATTAAATTAAAAATAAGTGAATATAGAGATGTATTTTATATAAAATAAAATAGAATGAATCATGAGGGTTGATTGAAATAATTAATTTTAAAAATAGTTTAACATAAAAATATTTTAACATAAAAATAGTTTAGTTTAGTTGAAAGATTATAAATACATTGCATGTTATTCATTTATTTATTTATTTTTTTTTTAATTTTCTAGCTATGTTCTTTTATTTATTAGCAATATATTATAATTTGTATAAATAATTAATTTAAAATAACTAAAATATAAAATAATACTAGTTCATATAGTTTATATTATGTACTTTAATATTAGTTATGTACTGATAAAACTAGTATTACAAAATAATGAACAATAAGGAAAATATAATTTATTGTATTTTAATTATAATAATTCATATATAATTAAAAATTATAATAATAATATGTTATTGAAGAATCAGCTACCGTTGATACTTGCTGGTGGATATAAATATCCCTGATAATATATCCTGATAAATATCAGGGATATTTATACCTAACAGCAAGTATCGACGGTAGCTGATTCTTCGATTGCTTCTTCAACTTGCGGTAAATACAACCTTTTAAATTAATATGTTACAATGTAAGATAAAAGTTTAATAATAATGGAGCAACTCCAAGACACCTTTTGGTAACTACGGCAGCTATCTGCCAAAATTTGATACTACCGAGTTTTGCAAAACATGAATAGTTGACACAATATAATTGTGTGAGAGACACCTAGGGAATGTAACAAGCAAAATACAATGCTACATCTGGGAACTGTTATATCATTTGACATTCGTCATCATTGATGGCTCGACATAATGTCATGTCCCACTCTGTAAGTCTCTCTGGTAAATACTTCACATTATATTCTTCGGAATTGATTGAAGGTCAGAGTGAGTTCAGGCTCTGTCGGCGCCCTGATGAGTTAGACGTAACGAAACAGAGTGGGACATGACATTATGTCGAGCCATCAATGATGACGAATGTCGAATGATGGAACAGTTCCCAGATGTAGCATTGCATTTTGCTTGTTACATTTCCTTGGTGTCTCTCGCACAATTATATTGTAGGTATAAATTTGTAATTTAAATTTGTAATAAATGGTTTATTTATTTATACATATATAAGGTGTATTGAAGATATACCTTCAATGATGAAGAAGAAACGTAGTCTGCCTATCCAGAGTAGAGCTCTTTGAATCTTAGCGCACAGTAAAAATTTTTAAAAAATGGCTCAAATTTTAGTTTTCTTTAAATAAGGTGTTCTGTGTTAGCCACGTGCAAAACTTATATATTGAGAATATTTTTAAAGCTGCGAGAGACACCTAGGAAATGTAACAAGCAAAATGCAATGCTACATCTGGAACTGTTCCATCAATCGACATTCGTCACACTTGACGAACTCTTTCTATTTTTTTTCTTTCTTCTATGTTTCTTATCTATCTTCTCCGGCTTCAGGTACAATGGACCCACATACGAGGTCTAAGTACCTAGGAAATTATTTCCTCCGGAATTTAATTTTTTTTTTAAAAAAAGCTGATAAAATATCCGATAAATTGAGGGTTTATTCATCAAAATCAAACTATTAGAATCTAAGTTATAGCATTTGTAAAATGACTTAAAAAATGCACCAAACCTAGACATTTTCTGAAAGAAATTTGCGGACTTTGAAAAAATTAACAATTTACCTTAAAAATATACCTTCAATGATGAACTAAAACATAGTTTTCCTATCCAGAGTGGAGACCTTCGTATGATTGTGCACGCTCAACATTTTAGAAAATCGCACAAATTACAGTTTTCTTGAAATAAGTGGTTCCCTGTGGGTCGTGTGCAAAACATGAAGAGAACATTTTTTAAAGATGATAAAATTGCCAATACAGCGAGTATTTAATCATCAAAATCGGATAACTACAATCAAAGTTATAGCTCTTTAAACAAAAAATGGTTAATTTTTGCAAAGTTAGCGAATTTCTTTGAAAAAATACTGATTTTTTGTGAATTTGTTGGCCATTTAACAAATGTCATAACTTTAGTTCTAGTTATCCGATTTTGACGAAAAAACAAGTGGTTCCCTTTTGCAAAACGTTGTAGTATCAAATAATAGATAGATAAGGTTGTGAAAAGTTTGGTTGTGTGTAGAATTGGTGTTGGTTTTTATTGCAGAGATGGCAGCTAACTGGAACGGCTGCGTGGGGCTGTCGTGTGCCAGACACGGTCTTACATTCCACACTTGGTTCCCGATATCGTCTTCCTCTCAGTTCAACCCTAGGCTTTCCTGTGCCTCCGATTCCAAGGTATGTGTTTAGCTTATTCCGTCATCCTTAATATCAGCTGTACAATTATGTTAGAAAGGGGGAGTTGAAAAAAAAAATGGGAAAACATTAAGCAGTTCCTTAGGGCAAAAGCTGAGGAAATTCCAAGTTATTGGAAGTTATTCTAATAAGAATTAAATGCTTGGAAGTTATTCCAATAACTTCTAATAAGAATTAAATGTTTGGAAGTTATTCCAATAACTTCTTATAAGAATTAAATGCTTGGAAGTTATTCCAAAGCATTTATTTTTTTTTCCAGAGTTATAACAATAAACTCCTCAGGCAAAGCCGAGGCCTGTAATTATTGAGAGGGGAAAAATATAATTTTACTTCCGAGGTGAATACAAGACTTAATCTTCAGACGTTGACTTCATTTAATTATTGTTATAATCTTATTTTTTAAACGTTTCGTTGTACTTTATTTTAAAAGTTTATTGCTCTAAACAACTTAATTTGGCCTGGAACAGATTTTAATGTGTAATGTGTTTAAATGTTAATTAATTCTAATGTCAAATTTATCGTGGTCGTAATTTATTAAAACGAAGTATCGATGTTAATTTATTATTTTTATGATAGTGATATATGGTTGATAACATAAAAAAGCGGGAAACAACATCTGTTCTTTCAGGAATGTGCGGTTGAAAACAACAGGTGTTGTGTAGTTGGGGACATCAAAGTTATCGACCTTTCTAGTTCTGGGGAAATCCGCTTGAAGTGACACCTGACGGACCTGATTTAATTCCTTGTCCCTAAACTGTCTGAAGAGTGTACCGACTAGGAATCCCCTATCTAGTTTGTCTCTCTGTAGTGAATATACTCCTCTATGATTGACCTGTGGTTGTTTCTGTGTAGATCATAGTGAATACAGGCTCTTTCATCTACGTAGTAGAATTCAACACTTGCGAGGCTGCTCCTGATCCTTTCAATTCCACTAGCACTGCATCACACACTCAGCCTCACCAGTCTACATCTAGTCAACCCGTTAGGATTAGTAACTCTCCCATTGTCAATAGGTAAGTTTTCTCTGGCCAATCTGGCAGGGTTTTAGTATGAAGGGAGGGAGGGAGTTTAGTATGAAGGGAGGGAGTTTAGTTATGAAGGAGGGAGGGAGTTTAGTATAAGGAGGGAGGGGGTTAGTATGAAGGGAGGGAGGAGTTTAGTATGAAGGGAGGGAGGGGGTTTAGTATGAAGGGAGGGAGGGAGTTTAGTATAAAGGAGGGAGGGGGTTTTAGTCTGGAAGGGAGGAGGAGTTTAGTATGAAGGGGGAGGGGGGGGGTTTAGTCTGAAGGGAGGGAGGGAGTTTAGTATAAAGGGAGGGAGGGGGTTTAGTTGAAGGGAGGGAGGGAGTTTAGTATAGGGAGTTTAGTATGAAGGAGGAGGGAGGGGGAGTTAGTATGAAGGGAGGAGGGAGTATAAAGGGAGGGGTTTAGTCAGTTGTAATGAAGGGAAGGAAAAGTACAAGCAAAGTTCAGCTTTTGCTAAGCATATTAATGAATCGAAGCAAACTTTGAGAAAGATGAGAATAAATAATCCTGCACCGTGAAGACTTTGGAAGAAAACTCAATGCTCTTGAATCACTTGAAATTTATTTATCCAGCAAAAACACCGAAACTCAAGCTCTTAATGAACAGAAAGAAGTGGTTCATTCTCCTATATTTAGTAAATTTTATAAAAGTATTAAAACCAGTCATCAATATGAAATAACTTAGTCTAGTCATCTGTCCAACATATTCAGTTTTGACATGTTATAACCTGAACTTTTTGTTGTAACCTTTCTGTTTTTTTATTTGTTGACAAACTTAAGTTTTAGCTAATTCTGTGATTATTTATTTATTTAATTCTTGTCTTATGTATATGTGCTTTATTTGTTTTCTGTGATTTTTAGTTGTTAATGTAGTGTTTAGTTTATTAGCCTGATGATGCCCACAGTGTTGGGTGAAATGGCCATAGCTTAATTTTATAGCTTATTAACTTCTAGAATTAAAGTCATTGTTTTTAATTTATAAAAAATGTATGAAGGGAGTCCCAGTCGAATCCTTAAATTAATAAATATGAAGAGTCATCACTCGAAGTTCTCTATGCCAAGGTTCCCAGGTTCAAATCTTGCTACTTGATGATTTTTTACTTTTCCTCATTTATTACCGTAGGTATATAGGAAAAGTAGTGTTTGCTAAAAAAAGAGAATGATACGGATGCATTTACTATCTGAAGACAAGCGAAGCGAGTCAAAAGACATGTTGCAGTATAAATTTGTTGAACTGTATTTCTGAGCACGAGTGAAGCGAGTCCGAAGCAGGGAGGATGAGCGTAGCGAATACCATGTGATGAGGAAAAGTTCTGAGGTACCCTGTACCCGATTTTTTTAACTATAGTTGTATTAATTTACACTATAATTGTTGAGTTGGTTTCGTTTCATTCCAATCTGTTCAATTCATCCAATCATTGCAGAGTTGTAATATGATTGAGTGCCTATATTTGACGCATGGACATTGCGAATTCTTCAAGCATTTCTTGCTCTTTGAGTACAGTGCAGGGTCTGTCAACCAAAAGACAGCATTTTTTTTTTTTGGAAAATACCATGTCTTTCGATAGATGGCAGTTGACTTTTTTTAAGTCATATTATTTCTATAATATGAATTAATACGCATTCAATTGCAAATTGAATCAGTTTGTTTTGGAAAAAAGTAATTATAGCTGAAACTTTTGTCATTGAACTACTATGATCCATTGCATTACGTAATTAACAACTTTAACTCCACTTAATTCATACTTCTCAAACAAATTTAAAGCAACACTTAGTTGATAAATTTATAAGATACAACAATATTCCTACATAAAAAGTGAATACAATAATCAAATAAAAACGAATAATAACATTCAAAACATAACCTGACTTACAGTGTTGCCAGAGTAGGGATTTTTTTTGTTACTTAAAAGAAGGGATTTTTTTGTCAAAAAAAGAGGGTTGAAAGCATTGAGATTTTGGCGGGCTGTCAATTGACTTTAGCCGTGTGTTATATTATAAACAAGGAGATCAACATCAGTACCCGACTAGAAGATGCAATCACTTAAAAATAAATAATGTACGACTTTGAAAATCTTACTTTAGCTGCTTTAACATGGAATTAAAAATGTATCATTACTTGCCTCAGAATCTAAGAGAGTAACCAGCGCAGTGTCTATGTAAAATCAAGAAAACACTTCCAATGAACCGTATTTAACATCGAGTATTTTTCTTTAAATTTTCATTAGTTTTAATTTAAATTTGTATAACGAAACCATGAGTTACTTTTAACTTAACGGTTAATTGTAAATATAATTAAATAAATAATAAAAAAATCTCAGGAAAGAAAAACCTTACTCTAAATTGCACTTTTTACTTCTCGTATTATTTTATTTAGTTTTTTTTTCTGTTGTACTTGTTTGTAGGTTGTGCACTGATGATGGCCTCTTTGTGGGTTGAAAGCACTTTGCTCGTAAAATTTTATTTTTGTGGAGAGACTTTTTATTTTTCATTGATTCGATGATAGGGTTATATACGCCAGCCATGATGGCAATCAATTAAACAAGTCGCATTTACAGTCTATCGTTTAGTTTAAAAATCTTGACAGGTCAGTTTAGACACCACTGATTCTAAAGAAAAAAATCCCTGCAAGAAGGAAGTGGGAAAAAACTATGTAAACAAATCAGGTTATTTTATCCGTATTTTCTTGGCGATGTTTTTTTACATATCTTTTGTGTAGGTTTTATTTAAAAATATCATTTTTAAGATTAATTTGAAAGTAGTTTTCAAAACAATTTAATCAAAAGAAGAACCCAGAAAGAAAAGAAAAGAAAAGAAAGATTGCCGGGAAGAAGGTTTTTTCCCTACAGCGGTTATTTTGGTAGGGATTTTTTTTCCCTTTTTAAGTGAGAGGTTGGCAGCGGCTTCTCTGATTGGTCAATCCCCAAAATACTTATGACCTTGGGGATTTTTAAACTAAACAATAGACTGTAATTTATAATGTGGTTTCTCTCCCCTCCACCGCAAGTACTTGAGATGGATGTGATTATGTTTCAGGTTAAGCTACAGGTTTCTGAGGGACAGCTCTTACATGATCCTGCTCAGCGATTCCTGGGCCAACAAGATCATTTCTCTCCTTATCAAGTGGATCAACTTGGTCAGTACCTTACATGATCATATTACCTAAGTAGGAGGTACCAAGACTGGTAGCTCAGTGGTAGAGTGCTCGCCTTACAACTTAGAGGTTATGGGTTCAAATCCAACCAGGTTTAGTAGTCAAGGAGCCAAACCTGAAAGAACTCCTTCAAACCAATTTTTTTTTAAAATATACCTTAAATGTCGAAGAAAAAACATTGTCTGCCTATCAAGAGTGGAGCCCTTTATATGATTGTGCACGCTCAAAATCGCACTATTTCTTGAAATAAGTGGTTCCCTGTTTGTCTTGTGCAAAACTAGAAGAGAACATTATTTAAATTTACCGTAAATATTCCCATTCATTGGACAAGAATGAATTTTTTTTTACCTTCTAGGTTAATTAATATTCATTAATTAATTATTAGTTAATTATAGGTTAATATAATTAATTAATTAATAAAAATTCTATAGGACTGAAGTCTTCATTAATTAACCTAGAATTTTTTTTTTATGCTTTGTTTTTTTTATATAATTAATAAAACACAATATAAAAAAAACTTATTTATTATACTTTGTCTATATCACAATATTACTACAATTTATTCAAACGTGTTTCGGGACGTTTCCCATCTTCAGTGTATTAATAAACTAAACTTAAAATTACTGTTGCTGTATGGAAGTGAAGGAGGTATGTTTCTAAGGGTGGGAGGATACTTACATCTAAGGAAGAAAGAAGAAAGGGTTTTCTACCTGTACTTCTGTACTAGGGATTAACTGCAAGTACCTTAGATTAACAATAACTTAAATAGTATGTTTTTATTATACTTAAAATTATTAATTCTTACAAATTTGGACAAATTTTATAATTAATTTATAATCAGTAATTTAATGTGGTTGTCTTGTTAGGGGGGCCCCTAACAATAGGGGTTTGTCCAATAAAATTTGGACAAATTTTATAAATTAATTTATAATCAGTAATTTAATGTGGTTGTATATTGTTAGGGCCCCCCCTAACAATAGACAACCACATTAATATCCACATCCATACAGCAACAGTAATTTTAAGTTAAGTTTATTTATACACTGAAGATGGGGAACGTCCGAAAACGCTTCTGAATAAATTGTGTTAGTATTGTAATATAGACAAAGTATAATAAATAAGTTATTTTAAATATTGTTTTTATTAATTATATAAAATGTGCAATTATCTCAAAATCTTGGTCGAAACAACAAATTTTGCTTTGATTTTGAATGAGCACTAGTGGAGTTGTTCGTAATGAAAGGAACGAAGAAAAGAGTCTCCACAAAACTATTAATTTATTCAAAGCGCTTTCAACCTAACATGAGGCCATCATCAGTGCCAGATATAATAGAAAGAATAAACGGTTAAGAGAAAGACATTAAAGGTTAATACAAGTCAAGTTTTTTCTCTTAGCCGTTTATTCTTTCTATTATATCTGGCACTGATGATGGCCTCATGTAGGTTGAAAGCGCTTTGAATAAATTATTGTTTTTTTGGAGAGACTCTTTTCTTCGCTCCTTTAAGTTTTGCTTTGTTTTTTTGACAAGAATAAAACATTGTAAGATATTCTTGTTTAGTATTTAATTCTGTATTATTTACTTGTCTTGCCGCAGGGAAATGAGATAGACATTAAAGAGATGCCATTCTGTCTGAAGCTGGCGATTCAGAAGCACTACGAAACTGCACTCGTCAACAAGACTAACCTCCTTGTCAGCTCGAACGCGCACCAGGTACTCGGACAGATCTACTCGAGGTGTTTGAGTCCGAGGCCCAAGTGGTTCAGTTCAGACAAGACCAATAGACTCAGTAATTACGGCATCAAGAAGCAGACTAAGGAAAAGCCCGACAAGGTGACGTTTTTATTTTCATTTGTGTGACGTGTTTTCATTTGTTCACAGTAAAAGGGAAGACAATTCCCTACAGCTGCAAGAGGGGGGGGGGGGGGGGGGGGCGATGTGTAGTGGGGGGGGGGGGGGGTAAGTCAGGTTATTTTACCCTCCCCCCAGCACTTCTGATCTTATGGTCCAAGAGCCAAACCTGAAAAACCAGGTTTTTGCTTCAAACCAAATTTTTCAATTATTTTTTTAACACGATTGTCGTTGAAAATATATTAATTGTTTTTAATTCTAATGTGTTCTTTACATTTCCTCACCATCTTATACAGAAGGTATATAGAGGAAAAGTATCGGTTTCACCCAAAAAATTTTAACCCGAGATTTCACTTGAATTATCAATTTTAGGTGTTTTTAGGACCATCTGAACCGATTTCAGCTTGATGTCTGTCTGTGTGTGTGTCTGTGTCACACATAACTCCCACTGTGTTATGCTAGATAGTTGAAATTTGGTACAAAAATCAGTCTTTGGGTCTAGTTGTGCTGCCCGGAATATAAAAATTTTATGTCACCATTAACCCTATTGCTTAGTCAGCAAAAATTAAAAAAAAAAATTGTAAAAAATCAAAAAATTACCTGATGAACTTAAAATTTGACAGGGATATACCTCTCAATATGACAAACATATCTTCTGAATTTTGTTCTGATATTGGCCGCCATTTTGAAATTATTTACTTTTGAAATTTAAAATTTTGACGCTTAATAATACCAAAAGTATACACGTGTTTTTGACACATAACACGTCGTTGGAACCGCAAAAAATAGGAACAAATATAAAAAATTCCGATAAAAATCTACTAATTAGTTAAAAAGTTATAAGCGAACTTAATTATTAATTAGTGAGACACTTTTGTTAAACGTAAAAGTTTGTTTACATTTTGTCAAGGTTACAAATTTCCGCCATAAATTCAAATAATTTAATTAAACCGAGTAAAAATCGGAACTTTTTCTCATTTAAGATTATGCAAAGTTTATCTGATTATTATAATATAATAATCAAACAAATCGGGTACGGGATACCTCGGAAGTTTAAAAACCCTAGGCCATTTGCTAACCATCCTATTCTGAGGACGAGTGAAGCGAGTCCGAAGGGTGAGGAAATGTTCCGAGGAACCCTGTACCCGATTTGTTTTATTTTATTTAACATCATGGTGAGTCTATACCACAAAGTCTCCGTCGAAACAACTCATGTTGAAATGGCTATGATTTTCCTTCTTAAGCTGTAAATGTATTGTTGCTGACGACACTTGTTTATTGTTTAGGTTTATGATTTCGATGAGGAAGATCGTGTCGAGAGCTGCACGGGTAAGTTTGAAGCATTCAGACGTCATTGTCTAGCTAACAAGGTATATGAGTTCCGATCTGACGAGGAACGCAACGTGGAGAATATCAGACCCGGCGTCAAGTTTAAGCATAGACTCTCTAGAAGGCAGTGTGAGTAACTTATTGTTGTTCTGGTCTTAATGTGGGCTGCAGGTACTAATTTGATGTGCTAGATATGCTGCATTTGAATTAATATTATGTACCCATGTTAGGGTTAATTAGGTTTTTTATTCATACGCCTTAAATAAATGTATACTTAAGATGGACAAAGACTGTCTTCGTCAATCTTAATTGATAAAAAGATTCACCTTCCTCATTGTTATCACAATTTTTATGCTGTCTGGTCTCTCTAAAACTCTTCCTGAATACTTTCTCAGTAAATACCATACTTTCTCAGTAAACATTTACTCTAAATACTCTCTTAAAGTACTCTCATTAGGTATTTTTTCAAAATAACCCGTATGTATGTTGGTTTCAGTGAACATGATGTGTGACGGAGTGCAGACAGAAGATCAGGATGATGTCAGTAGATTTATCTCAGGGCTGAGCCGTGACGTAAAGTTCAGGAGAAGGAAAATTAAGTCGATCAAATCCACTCCAACTCAACCTACTGGTGAAGCAGCCTTTCATCTGTCTGGTAAGTCTAGACCTGATAACTGCGAGCTCGTTCATAACTAATTAACTGACTTAACCTAATAACTGTGAGCTCGTTCTTATCTAAGTAACTGACTAAACCTAATAACTTTGAGTTCGTTTTTAATTAAGTAACTGACTAAACCTAATAACTGTGAGCTCATTCTTATCTAAGTAACTGACTAAATCTAATAACTGTGAGCTCTTTTTTAATTAAATAACTGACTAAACCTAATAACTGTGAGCTCTTTCTTAATTAAATAACTGACTAAACCTAATAACTTTGAGCTTGTTCTTATCTAAGTAACGACTAAACCTAATAACTGTGAGCTCTTTCTTAATTAAATACTGACTAAACCTAATAACTGTGAGCTTGTTCCTGACTAAGTAACTGACTACATCTAATAACTGTGAGCTTGTTCTTATCTAAGTAACTGACTGAACCGCTGATCTAGCTCATCCCTAACTGACAGAAGTTAAATGTTTTATCGCTTTGGTTTGTTTAGACGAGGTGGACAAAGCGATGCTGTTTGGTTTCGGTCATCAGCCAGTACCCAAGTGTTCAGCCAGGTACAAGAGGAGATACATCGAAACAGATCGTGAAATACAGTCCTCCGTCACTGATCTTGATGGTAACTCCCCCCTTTTCCTTTTAACTAGTAATAATAATAGTTTTTTATAAACCAATAACAAGTCTCTTCATTAAGTATGATTCAGTAAAAAGAAAATTGGGTACGGGGTACACAATTTACATCACATTGGATTTGGTACGCTCATCCTCCCTACTTCAGAATCGCTTCCCTCATCCTTTGTTTGTAAATACATTTGTTGGCCCAACTACTTGCCCGGTAGTTACTACCACTCCCCTATATTACTACTACTCTCATTCTTACTTTGATTGCTGTTTCACTTGTGGAGTACTAAGTTTGCCAGAGAAGTATGTTCTGTTATCAAGAGAGTGATTGTGTTGCAGAGGACGAAGCCAGCATCGGATTCCCTTGCCACCTGCCGATCTCTGTGTATGGTGGCGGCTATACACAGATGCAACGGGTCTCCAACACGACAGCGGACAGGCTTAATGTGTGGAGTGCCGAAGTCACTCAGAGCAGTCTGGACATAGAGGGTATCTGTCATGTAGCTGCTGAGACAGTCTGCCAGGCGGAGCACTTCAAGTTTAACTACTTTGTTGACTACGACACCCAAATTATTCAGGTCCTTGTTACACTATTTACTCAGGTTTTATGATAGGGTTACTGATGTCTCGGGATGTTAAAGCGTCAGGCCTTTTCAAGATCACCCGGAGATGATTTAGGTCTTCCGGTGGTGACTGCGTAAATGTATATGAAGAATCTGACGTTTCACTTCCACTGTGGGAGGCATCTTCAGGGATGTAGGACATCATGGATAGAAATGCCCTACAAAACTAAACTGAGGATAGAGGCTTTATTTATACCTGTTTCTGACCTTGTCTTCGAGGACGAAGATTATAGCCATGAGAAGGGATAATAGGGTTCGACGGTCTAGTATGACGTAATCCACTTGAAGGTTGCGTAGGGGTGTCATGTCTGGTTGATGAGCTGGCTAGTGTCCCTTTACTAGTATGTCTGCTAACTGTAACAAAGTTGAAAGTACTTGATTGTAAGCTGTTGTGTGCAGGTCTGTCCCAGCTCAAGTGATGTCCTCATAAACCTGTTCATTAGACTGAGTGCTGATAATCTCAAACATAGGGATAGTAATATTAATAAGACTGATCAGGATAATAACAGGTGAGTCGCTATACTTTAACTTATTATTTGAACATGAATAGTTGACACAATATAATTGTGCGAGAGACACCTAGGAAATGTAACAAGCAAAATGCTATGCTATATCTGGGAACTGTTCCATCCTTAGAATAATACTATATATAGAAGGAGCACAGCACCGTAAACACAACGTAATTCCACTGATAACACGAAAGCCGGTTGACTAGTGCCTTAGAATAATACTATATATAGAAGGAGCACAGGACCGTAAACACAATGTAATTCCACTGATAACACGAAAGCCGGTTGACTGGTGCAACTAAGTAATGCTGCCAACCTGACAACAAAAAAATATTTTAAATATGTGCCATAAATATCTAATAATGAATAAATGTCGTAAAGAACAAATATTATAACTTAAAACACTTGCTGAGTATTTATTAAAACCGGTCTTAGATGGCAAAAGGGTGGCGGAATACAAGAGTCTACATTTAGTTGACGAGGACTAATTTTAATATAATTTTAATAAATACGTTAAACTATAATTTAAAATGCTTTAAATATTGTAATGCACCGATATTTATATTAGTATTTTATGAATAATCAATCATTAATTAATAATAGAACATAATAATTCAGAAACCGGAAGTATTGCCAATTTTTTTTTAGAAAATTGTATATTGTTAGGGTGGAAGCATTACTTAGTTGCACCAGTCAACCGGCTTTCGTGTTATCAGTAGTGCTCCTTCTATATATAGTATTATTCTAAGGTTCCATCATTCGACATCATTGATGGCTCGACATAATGTCATGTCTTACTCTGTTTCGGAACGTCTAACTCATCAGGGTGCCTACTTCAGGGGTAACTACTTCATTGGTTTGAATTAGTACAATATTAATCACATTTTTTAGGCCTGGCTCTTGGACTAAATACAGCAAATAAGAACAGACAATTCTCTTCTGAATTAATTCTTTGGTATTCAAACTTTAATAACTACAGTGTATCGACGACTTTAAAAATCTTGACAGCTCAGTTTAGGCACCACCGATTCTAAAAAAAAAATCCCTACAAAAAGGCAGCGGGGAAAAACTTTGTAAACAAATCAGGTTATGTTACCCGTGTTTTCTTGGCGATGTTTCTACATTTCTTTTGTGTAGTTTTATTATTTAGGAAGTATGCAAATGTAAAAAAAAATGAATTGTGAAGGGAAATAATAAGTGAACTCATATGTTTTTACATTAAAAAAGAATTGTATGTTTACTAGTTTTGACAGCTCTTAAAAATTGCTGCATAAAAGGCAGCCTTGAAATAAAAGTTTCAGTTATGCTTTTATTTACTTAAGTTATAAAAAAGAATATTTGAGTGCAATAATAATGTTAACAGTCCAACACAAACACAATTCACAGAACACACACAACACAAAACCTCACAAAACGATGTAAACACAAAAAGAACCACAAACGAAGTGAACGATTGCCGGGAAGAAGGTTATTTCCCTACAGGGTTATGGAGTAGGGAATTTTTTTTTCTTTTCAAGAGAGGGTTGGCAGCGGCTTCTCTGATTGGTCGATCCCCAAAATGCTTATGAACCTTGGGATTTTTAAACTTAACGAGAAATAAAGATTTATTTATTATTATTTATTTAATAAATTTACCAGCTTCAATAGTTGAACTTCCACCCGAAAATTTCAAAAAAAGCATTAAAACATTGTTACTCGAGAAAGCCTACTATAATGTTAACGAATTTTAGCTGATAATTTAGTATTCCCACCTTAAATGTTTTGTGTTTTCTCATGTAATGTTATGCTTTTTTTTAATCAAGTTTGTTATTCAAGTTATGCTGTCTATGTTTATGCAGTCTATTTAATAATTTATAATCTATTTGTTTTCTTGTTTTTTTTTCATTTCATTGTAAAATTTTGACAATTGAGAAACTTTGTAATAAAGTAACCTCAAGTATGTAAATAAATAAATTATGATGCCTAAAACATCATTTTGGAGCTCTCAGGGGTTCTGTGTCATCTCATTGAAACCTCCTTCAAGGTTATAATTAAGGTTAAGGTTATAATTATAAAATAAGGTTATAAAATAAATTTTGGCTTCCCGCACATTGTTTGTGTTATGATTTGTATTTTTAACGTTTTACCATATAAGTTATTGTAATTTTGTACTGATTATTTGATTATATTTATAAGCGAAGGTGGTCAGGTTACTTTTTCGGTGTTTCAAAATTTAACCTATAGGGCTTCTCTACAGTCTATCGTTAAGTTTAAAAATCCCCAAGGTCATAAGTATTTTGGGGATTGACCAATCAGAGAAGCCGCTGCCAACGTCTCACTTAAAAAGAAAAAAAAATCCCTACCACAATAACCGCTGTAGGGAAAACCCTTCTTCTTGGCAATCGTTCACTTTGTTTGTGGTTCTTCTTTTGATTACATCGTTTTGAAAACTACTTTCAAATTAATCTCAACAATGATATTTTAAAATAAAACTACACAAAAAAAAAATCAAGACTCTGCTCTTCTCAAAATTAAAAATATAATAAATACACTCAAATTCGTAAATAAAATTAACTATTCCCTTAGCTCAAAAAAAATCTAGAGACCAAACCTTAACAGTTAAATTCCCAAACGTAAAAAAATAATAACATAACCTTTACACCCAGGACCCGCGTGTCCGATCAACCTGATTGAGGTTTTTCATGCGAATGCCAGGTTGAATCATTAAAAGTCAGTCCACATACTGCATAGGCAACCTTTTTGAAACTCCTGCAAACTACCTATACAATATAATCCTATTCAAAACACCACCAAAAATACCTTTTGACAATCCCCCCCAAAAAAAATAAACAAATAAATAAAAAATAATATAAAAAATAAAATACCAAACCAAAAAATATAAAATTATCCTTGACCCAAACAAACCCCCACACCCAAAAAATAATCAAAATTTATACCAAAAAATAACAAATAAATAAATAAAATAAAGAGGCACAAATTACCCTAATCAATAAATATAATATGGCTCCGGTATACACAAAATAAATATTGTATTACTTTGCCAATAAAGAACTTGTTTTTTTTTTAAAAAAAACTACACAAAAGAAATGTAAAAAAACATCGCCAAGAAAATACGGGTAAAATAACCTGATTTGTTTACATAGTTTTTTCCCGCTCCCGTCTTGCAGGGATTTTTTTTCTTAAGAATCAGTGGTGTCTAAACTGACCTGTCAAGATTTTTAAACTAAACAATAAAGTGTATCGACGACTTTAAAAATCTTGACAGCTCAGTTTAGGCACCACCGATTCTAAAAAAAAATCCCTACAAAAAGGCAGCGGGGAAAAAACTTTGTAAACAAATCAGGTTATGTTACCCGTGTTTTCTTGGCGATGTTTCTACATTTCTTTTGTGTAGTTTTATTATTTAGGAAGTATGCAAATGTAAAAAAAAATGAATTGTGAAGGGAAATAATAAGTGAACTCATATGTTTTTACATTAAAAAAGAATTGTATGTTTACTAGTTTTGACAGCTCTTAAAAATTGCTGCATAAAAGGCAGCCTTGAAATAAAAGTTTCAGTTATGCTTTTATTTACTTAAGTTATAAAAAAGAATATTTGAGTGCAATAATAATGTTAACAGTCCAACACAAACACAATTCACAGAACACACACAACACAAAAACTCACAAAACGATGTAAACACAAAAAGAACCACAAACGAAGTGAACGAATGCCGGGAAGGAGGTTATTTCCCTACAGGGGTTATGGGAGTAGGGAATTTTTTTTCTCTTTCAAGAGAGGGGTTGGCAGCGGCTTCTCTGATTGGTCGATCCCCAAAATGCTTATGACCTTGGGGATTTTTAAACTTAACGAGAAATAAAGATTTATTTATTATTATTTATTTAATAAATTACCAGCTTCAATAGTTGAACTTCCACCCGAAAATTTCAAAAAAAGCATTAAAACATTGTTACTCGAGAAAGCCTACTATAATGTTAACGAATTTTTAGCTGATAATTTAGTATTCCCACCTTAAATGTTTTGTGTTTCTCATGTAATGTTATGCTTTTTTTTTAATCAAGTTTGTTATTCAAGTTATGCTGTCTATGTTTATGCAGTCTATTTAATAATTTATAATCTATTTGTTTTTCTTGTTTTTTTTTTTTTCATTTCATTGTAAAATTTTGACAATTGAGAAACTTTGTAATAAAGTAACCTCAAGTATGTAAATAAATAAATTATGATGCCTAAAACATCATTTTGGAGCTCTCAGGGGTTCTGTGTCATCTCATTGAAACCTCCTTCAAGGTTATAATTAAGGTTAAGGTTATAATTATAAAATAAGGTTATAAAATAAATTTTGGCTTCCCGCACATTGTTTGTGTTATGATTTGTATTTTTAACGTTTTACCATATAAGTTATTGTAATTTTGTACTGATTATTTGATTATATTTATAAGCGAAGGTGGTCAGGTTACTTTTTCGGTGTTTCAAAATTTAACCTATAGGGCTTCTCTACAGTCTATCGTTAAGTTTAAAAATCCCCAAGGTCATAAGTATTTTGGGGATTGACCAATCAGAGAAGCCGCTGCCAACGTCTCACTTAAAAAGAAAAAAAAATCCCTACCACAATAACCGCTGTAGGGAAAACCCTTCTTCTTGGCAATCGTTCACTTTGTTTGTGGTTCTTCTTTTGATTACATCGTTTTGAAAACTACTTTCAAATTAATCTCAACAATGATATTTTAAAATAAAACTACACAAAAAAAAAAAATCAAGACTCTGCTCTTCTCAAAATTAAAAAATATAATAAATACACTCAAATTCGTAAATAAAATTAACTATTCCCCTTAGCCTCAAAAAAAATCTAGACACCAAACCTTAACAGTTAAACCCCCAAACGTAAAAAAATAACATAACCTTTACACCCAGGACCCGCGTGTTCCGATCAACCTGATTGAGGTTTTTCATGCGAATGCCAGGTTGAATCATTAAAAGTCAGTCCACATACTGCATAGGCAACCTTTTTGAAACTCCTGCAAACTACCTATACAATATAATCCTATTCAAAACACCACCAAAAATACCTTTTGACAATCCCCCCCCCCAAAAAAAATAAACAAATAAATAAAAAATAATATAAAAAATAAAATACCCAAACCAAAAAATATAAAATTATCCTTGACCCAAACAAACCCCCACACCCCAAAAAATAATCAAAATTTATACCAAAAAAATAACAAATAAATAAATAAAATAAAGAGGCACAAATTACCCTAATCAATAAATATAATATGGCTCCGGTATACACAAAATAAATATTGTATTACTTTTGCCAATAAAGAACTTGTTTTTTTTTTAAAAAAAACTACACAAAAGAAATGTAAAAAAACATCGCCAAGAAAATACGGGTAAAATAACCTGATTTGTTTACATAGTTTTTTCCCGCTCCCGTCTTGCAGGGATTTTTTTCTTAAGAATCAGTGGTGTCTAAACTGACCTGTCAAGATTTTTAAACTAAACAATAAAGTGTATCGACGACTTTAAAAATCTTGACAGCTCAGTTTAGGCACCACCGATTCTAAAAAAAAAATCCCTACAAAAAGGCAGCGGGGAAAAAACTTTGTAAACAAATCAGGTTATGTTACCCGTGTTTCTTGGCGATGTTTCTACATTTCTTTTTGTAGTTTATTATTTAGGAAGTATGCAAATGTAAAAAAAAATGAATTGTGAAGGGAAATAATAAGTGAACTCATATGTTTTTTACATTAAAAAAGAATTGTATGTTTACTAGTTTTGACAGCTCTTAAAAATTGCTGCATAAAAGGCAGCCTTGAAATAAAAGTTTCAGTTATGCTTTTATTTACTTAAGTTATAAAAAAGAATATTTGAGTGCAATAATAATGTTAACAGTCCAACACAAACACAATTCACAGAACACACACAACACAAAAACTCACAAAACGATGTAAACACAAAAAGAACCACAAACGAAGTGAACGATTGCCGGGAAGAAGGTTATTTCCCTACAGGGGTTATGGGAGTAGGGAATTTTTTTTTCTCTTTCAAGAGAGGGGTTGGCAGCGGCTTCTCTGATTGGTCGATCCCCAAAATGCTTATGACCTTGGGGATTTTTAAACTTAACGAGAAATAAAGATTTATTTATTATTATTTATTTAATAAATTACCAGCTTCAATAGTTGAACTTCCACCCGAAAATTTCAAAAAAAGCATTAAAACATTGTTATCGAGAAAGCCTACTATAATGTTAACGAATTTTTAGCTGATAATTTAGTATTCCCACCTTAAATGTTTTGTGTTTCTCATGTAATGTTATGCTTTTTTTTTAATCAAGTTTGTTATTCAAGTTATGCTGTCTATGTTTATGCAGTCTATTTAATAATTTATAATCTATTTGTTTTTCTTGTTTTTTTTTTCATTTCATTGTAAAATTTTGACAATTGAGAAACTTTGTAATAAAGTAACCTCAAGTATGTAAATAAATAAATTATGATGCCTAAAACATCATTTTGGAGCTCTCAGGGGTTCTGTGTCATCTCATTGAAACCTCCTTCAAGGTTATAATTAAGGTTAAGGTTATAATTATAAAATAAGGTTATAAAATAAATTTTGGCTTCCCGCACATTGTTTGTGTTATGATTTGTATTTTAACGTTTTACCATATAAGTTATTGTAATTTTGTACTGATTATTTGATTATATTTATAAGCGAAGGTGGTCAGGTTACTTTTTCGGTGTTTCAAAATTTAACCTATAGGGCTTCTCTACAGTCTATCGTTAAGTTTAAAAATCCCCAAGGTCATAAGTATTTTGGGGATTGACCAATCAGAGAAGCCGCTGCCAACGTCTCACTTAAAAAAAAAAAAATCCCTACCACAATAACCGCGTAGGGAAAACCCTTCTTCTTGGCAATCGTTCACTTTGTTTGTGGTTCTTCTTTTGATTAATCGTTTTGAAAACTACTTTCAAATTAATCTCAACAATGATATTTTAAAATAAAACTACACAAAAAAAAAAATCAAGACTCTGCTCTTCTCAAAATTAAAAAATATAATAAATACACTCAAATTCGTAAATAAAATTAACTATTCCCCTTAGCCTCAAAAAAAATCTAGAGACCAAACCTTAACAGTTAAATTCCCAAACGTAAAAAAATAATAACATAACCTTTACACCCAGGACCCGCGTGTCCGATCAACCTGATTGAGGTTTTTCATGCGAATGCCAGGTTGAATCATTAAAAGTCAGTCCACATACTGCATAGGCAACCTTTTTGAAACTCCTGCAAACTACCTATACAATATAATCCTATTCAAAACACCACCAAAAATACCTTTTGACAATCCCCCCCAAAAAAAATAAACAAATAAATAAAAAATAATATAAAAAATAAAATACCCAAACCAAAAAATATAAAATTATCCTTGACCCAAACAAACCCCCCCACACCCCAAAAAATAATCAAAATTTATACCAAAAAAATAACAAATAAATAAATAAAATAAAGAGGCACAAATTACCCTAATCAATAAATATAATATGGCTCCGGTATACACAAAATAAATATTGTATTACTTTTGCCAATAAAGAACTTGTTTTTTTTAAAAAAAAAACTACACAAAGAAATGTAAAAAAAACATCGCCAAGAAATACGGGTAAAATAACCTGATTTGTTTACATAGTTTTTTCCCGCTCCCGTCTTGCAGGGATTTTTTTTCTTAAGAATCAGTGGTGTCTAAACTGACCTGTCAAGATTTTTAAACTAAACAATAAAGTGTATCGACGACTTTAAAAATCTTGACAGCTCAGTTTAGGCACCACCGATTCTAAAAAAAAATCCCTACAAAAAGGCAGCGGGGAAAAAACTTTGTAAACAAATCAGGTTATGTTACCCGTGTTTTCTTGGCGATGTTTCTACATTTCTTTGTGTAGTTTATTATTTAGCAAGTATGCAAATGTAAAAAAAAAAATGAATTGTGAAGGGAAATAATAAGTGAACTCATATGTTTTTACATTAAAAAAGAATTGTATGTTTACTAGTTTTGACAGCTCTTAAAAATTGCTGCATAAAAGGCAGCCTTGAAATAAAAGTTTCAGTTATGCTTTTATTTACTTAAGTTATAAAAAAGAATATTTGAGTGCAATAATAATGTTAACAGTCCACACAAACACAATTCACAGAACACACACAACACAAAAACTCACAAAACGATGTAAACACAAAAAGAACCACAAACGAAGTGAACGAATGCCGGGAAGGAGGTTATTTTCCTACAGGGGTTATGGGAGTAGGGAATCCCCAAAATGCTTATGACCTTGGGGATTTTTAAATTTAACGATACACTGTAGACTGTAGTAATATTATCACTATGGTCCCAGGTACTTGTACTCATGGCCTCTATCTATAACACCGCAGTTACAGAGCTGTTTGTTGTTTTAGCCGCAATAAAAACCTGTACGACTGCCAAGTGCTGATCATATGGAGTCCTGAGGGCAGAGTCTGCTACCTGGAGGGCTACTCTTGCCTAGCTGAGGTACCATCTCTTTTATACTATTTAAATGTTCTTAAAACAAAAAAAGTCTAAGCAAGAGCGGACTGGCTATTGAGGGGCAAGTCGGCAGCCCTCCTTGTGCCCCTCAGCCAAAAATAAATTTAAGGAAAAAAACATCAAAAATTTTAAAAAAATATTTAACCTATTAAACATTTTTAAGCTTATGATATATAATAGTTATTTATGCCATAAGGCTGAGAAGTGTGTCTTTATGTCACGGCAATTAGATTTACCGACGAGCGAAGCGAGTCGGGAAAAATTGCTAAGACATAAAGACATTCTCAGCCGGATGGCATACACTATTTTTTTTGAGGTAGCACTCATTAAATAAAGCACTCATTAAAAAAAATCAAAAAATAGCACTCATTAAACTGCGCTATATACTTAATTGAAAAAAAACGTCCAATTATTATTAACTCCATATTATTGCCGTCATTAAATTCATCCATAGCTTCACACTTTTACTCAAAAATGTAAAAGCTTTACAAATAAACACACAAAAATTGTCAATTAGAACACCTTTTAAAAAACGAAAAAAAAAAATAGTCTATGAACAAAAACAGAAACAAAATGAACGTTTTTAAATAAAGCTCATGAAGGTTTAACACAGATTGTTTTTTGAACACGCTACATTACTGTAATGACGGCAACATATGAATTACTTTTACGTCCTAGGAGTTTTTTTTACATTCATTATTGTCCTCTGAGGTGAAAAGTACTAAATAACTTCCTATAACAATAATGATTGGCTTCTCATCCTAAAAACGGTCCAATAAAGTGCTCAATTACGTACTACCTCAAAAAAATATATTTATTTATTAGACTTTTATAATAAATTCTTAACACCAGAGTCAAAGAGACCCAATACTCTGAGGTATGGGCGAAATAACTCCTAGAGACAAATTTTTTCAAAGTATTTAAAAATATTCTTAATTTGTTATTGTTACCTGAATCTATGGTCTTCAAGGTCTCTATATATTTTACTTAGATGTTTATGGGTCCCATATGGATGATTAGGACCAAAAAGGACCCTAACATACTTCAACAAAAGGTATGTGAAGCAACGAAATGAAACCAACTAATCCTGCCTTGAACAACACGCCCCAACAACTACAGTAAACTTTAAAAATTAATTAAAACTAAATGGAACACTTCAAAAAAATTCTCAAGTGTCGTCCTAAGGCAGCGCCGAAGGAGGAAACTTCATTAGCTCACGAGGCCGGTAGGCCGAGGAAGATAAACTAGTTAGCTCCCGAGGCTTACCGAGGGAGTTAACTGACATTTTGGCTCCCGAGGCTTGACGAGGGAGATAATACGAGAGCTGAAAACTTTCATCCCTTGTTGCATATTAAATTTTATCTACGACTAGAGAACTAATACTAACTATTAATATATTCTTCAGCTACTTAATTGTTATTAACTTTGTTAGTAATTGACAACTTAATTGTCAATTGCTCTGATGAAGAGAGAATAAAGCCACTATCTTCACATTATTTTATTGTAAGCTGTCAATAGAATAATGTGTAATACTATATTTGTTTTTAAACATTAGCGTGTGTATATTGTATATTCTACCCGTAGTACCAACATAACACCAAAAAAAAATCCTAAACATTTGACTAAAAAATTCTGTCAAGTTAGCAACTCTTTCACTTTTCCTCCCTAGGGAGTAAAAGTACATTTACAGTGTGAGATAACAAGACTGTAAGTAGAACTTACAATACAAGGAGTAGATAAAATTATATTTGGCAAACTTGTATCTTCCTCATTCTTAATGTTGATATGATTGGCCGCTTGCTAATCGTGTTTTTTATGACGTGTCTGTTTAGAGTTCCAGCGGAGACAACTGTAAAGCGAGTATCGAAGCAAACAGATTGAGCAACATCGTCAAATCTACTTTTGGATTTGGACAAACAAGCGTTCGCACCCTTGAACACCAGGCTTCCGGGGACCAGCGTGCGTACCTTTCTCTTTTTAATAAATAAATAAAGTTTTATTCCTGACATCTTTTACAAAAAATACATAAGAAAACTCAAAATATACATAATTAAAAGCTAAAAATACAAAAATACATACATTTATTTTTTTTAAAGTGAGTAAAAAATTCCTCTAGGTTATAAAATGGATTTTAAATTAGTAAATAATTTAATAACTTTAGAGCTTTATTGGACTGTTTTAAATTGTGATATCAATTAAATTAATCAAGACTTTAGTCCTTTTTTCATTAAAATTTATTGAAGATAAATTCACCAAGAACTTTCGCCCAGGGATCCTGAGCTTCTTCAGTTCTTAAAAATGACAAAATGAGAAAGTTTGAAAATTAATAAAATTTTGAATGTTTTTTATGTCACGTGTCTAACTAATAAAAAAGACTTTATTTGATTTTTTAGCTGATCAATTTCAAGGCTTTTTAAGTTGTCTGGAAGGGCATTGTAAATTTCCCTACAACTTTACCCTATAACTCGTCCTTTGAGTTGTTAACTTAAATAAATAATATTTTTTTTATTAAAAAGGTTGTATTTACCACAAATTGAAGAAGCAATCGAAGAATCAGCTACCGTCGATACTTAGTGTTGGATATAAATATCCCTGGACCAGTTTCGGCATAACGTCATCATCAGCTGGCGGGGAAACACTTGAGCTCTCAACTAATAAAGTTATATCAGTGATTAACTTCTAGTCTCAATGAGCACGACGAGCCCTTTGAAGGCCATCTTCAGAGGGTTCGTCGTGCTCATTGAGACTAGTTGTTGATTAGTTGATTGAAGATCATATCGTTGACCCTTCAAGGGTATGATATTCGTCAGTTCTCTTCACAGATCTCTCCTTTAAACTTGAATCCTATGTACTCCTCCAGCGAGTAAAAAGCATGGTCTCTCAAAATATTTCCAATGGCACTTTTGAAACTTTTGAATTCTAGATCCTGAAGACTTTTGGGTAGATGATTAAACAGCTTTACACACCAAAAGTTAATGCTGTTTTGGGATCTAGTAACTCTGCACTGCTTCACATACAGGTTGTGCTTGCTTCTTGTATCATGTTGGTGCACTGTAGCTGCAGTCTTGAAGAGGCTCGTGTTCTTCTTCACATGAAGGAGACAATGGAGTATGTAGAGTGAAGGCACCGTCAGTAATCTATGCTTTATGAAATGTTCCTTGCAGTCCTGCCTATAACTTAGTCCAAACATGGCTCTAATGGCTTTCCTCTGCACACTGAATACGGCGTCTACGTGGGCCGAGTGACCCCAGTGTAGAATAGCATAGTTTACTATGCTATTCGAAGCTGTAGAATACTGCATAGTATACCTGTACACATAAGTCTTTTGATATCTGTGATGATAGAGTAAACAATAGGAATACCTGACTAGATAGACTTTTAGCTAATGATAGGCAGTGCTCTTTCCAAGTGAGTTTGGGGTCAATGAAGACACCTAAGATTAACTAGAAGTTAATCACTGATATAACTTTATTAGTTGAGAGCTCGAGTGTTGCCCTGCCTGCTGATGATGGCGTTATGCCGAAACCGGTCCAGGGATATTTATATCCAACAGCAAGTATAGATGGTAGCTGATTCTTCAATTAAATTTTTTATTGTTTCACTAAGTTTACAGCTTTAAATTATAAGAAATTGGTCAGCTAATATAAAAACATTTTAGGACATACGTTAATAACTCACGGACGAAACACAGAACGTAAAACTGAAACACAAAGCTTACAAACTACAGTCCATCGTTTAGTTTAAAAATCTTGACAGGTCAGTTTAGCCACCACTGATTCTTAAGAAAAAAAAATCCCTGCAAGAAGGGAGCGGGAAAAAATTATGTAAACAAATCAGGTTATTTTACCCGTATTTTCTTGGCCATGTTTTTTTTACGTTTCTTTGGTGTAGTTTTAATTTAAAATATCATTTTTTAACATTAATTTTAAAATAGTTTTCAAAACGATGTAATCAAAAGAAGAACCACAAACAAAGTGAACTATTGTCAGGAAGAAAGTTTATTCCCTACAGCGGTTATTGTGGTAGGGATTTCTTTTCTCTCTTTAAGTGAGAGGTTGGCAGCGGCTTCTCTGATTGGTCAATCCCCAAAATACTTAAGACCTTGGGGATTTTTAAACTAAACAATAGACTGTAATGACACAGTTTTACATTCTTTTATCTAAATATTTTTTAACATTATAAAATATATTTTTGGGAAGCTTATCTTTAATAATTTTTTTAAAATTCACATATGTCTAATTCTTTAGTATTCTTATCTAATCTATTATACAGTTTTATGCCTAAGTTAGAGTAACCTGTCTCTGATTTACTTAACCTGTGTTGATCTTTTACTAAGTTATTTACGCTTTTGATCTGGTACTTATGACTAGGTTTCTTACAGCTATTAATATTAATAGCTATATATATATATATATATATATATATATATATATATATATATATATATATATATATATATATATATATATATATATATATATAATATATATTATATTATATATATATATATATATATATATATATGTATGTATATGTGTTTGTGTGTTTTAATGAGGTTAAACAGAGCCCCTGAGAGCCCCAAAAGGATGTTTCAGGCCTCTCAAAGTATTGAGACAGGCTATGCCCTCTCTAGTATATTTATATCTCTTTGCAGCTTTCTATTGAGTTACCTTGTCTGTTACAGTGGTGTCCTGCTCTTTAATTCTAGATGTAGATAATTTAATAGGATTCAAGAAAAGTAAAGATTATTCTGAAACGGATCACATATATCCGTATTACGGAACAACTCTCCAGCTTTAGGCTTCTTATGGGATCACATCGGACTTGGAGAAACATCGGATCTTCAGCTTTAATTGGATAAACCGATCTTATCAGAGTAGAGACTTATGAGAACGGCATTGCATCCATTCCTACGACGGAACAACTCTCCAGCTCTATACATAAATATGTAGTGTGAAAATAATTTGAATCCAGAACTAAATGTATCGAACCTTAAAAAAAACTCGGACCTTAGCTCAACTTGTCCGGGGTTAGAAAAGTGGAGAACACTTGAGTTACGTCCCGGACAAACCTCATGTCTTGCAGCAATTGATGTTTAGTCTAACCTCTGAGGTTTGAATCAACTCCAATCTGATAAAACTTTTTCTTTATAAAACTCACAGGATCAGTGTTGCCAAACAAGGTTTTCCCATGTTATTCCACTCTGATGAAAACAATTTAATTTTTTTCCATGTGTACGCATAAATTTTTGCTCCAGGTTATGATTTCACACGGGACTTCAATACAGCCGGAAGGTTTCAATTTAATTGATTTAATAGAGTACTGAGCGGATCCTGGTAAAGATTTCTCTACGCCCAGTGTTCTCTCACTTACAAATATAATGTTTAGTAATTATAGCATTACAAACAGTTATTATTATGATCAGAGTAATAAAATAAGTCCCTCCACTGATTTATTATTTATTTAAAATAAAGCATAACCGGCTTTCAACCAACTAAAGGTCATCATCAGTGTCTAACAAACAAATTAATAAAAGAACAAAAGCATTACAAGAGGGTTAACTCAAAAGGTAAAACAAAGATAAAAAAAAACAAACACTAAAACGCATAAAAGAATGAGAAAAAACATACCGGTGAGATGTTAGGAAGCTAGGTTTTCAGTCTTTTCTTATTGTTGACTGGTATAAGACTAACCTTATCGTATTGAAGAGGGGGCGCTATATTAGCTAGTTCTCTTATCTAGCTAACATTTTTACTTTAAAGTAAAAGATATGTTTTTTTTTTAAGTTATACATCGTCCAACTTTATTTTGAGTTTCAGCATCCATAGGTTCTGCCTTATGGACGTTTAATGAATTTATTGTATTGCTGTAAGAATGTTTCCTCATCCCATTAACAGAGATGAAAGCAAAATGTTTAGCATTATAATAGTTAACGCTATTTGTTTAGTGAGATCTTGGTTTAGTGGAAGATTTGACATGTGTGGAATCCTATAATAAAACAGGCACCTGGAGCAAAAACTTATTCGCACGTGTAGACGCAAGTATAAGATTTAATGTTGCTTCACGTTTTGACCATGAACGAAGAGACTTAGAGTACTAGAGGGGCATAGAGATATTACTAGAGGGGCATAGAGATATTACTAGAGGGGCATAGAGATATTACTTGAGGGGGATAGAGATATTACTAGAGGGGCATAGAGATATTACTAGAGGGGGATAGAGATATTACTAGAGGGCATAGAGATATTACTAGAGGGGCATAGATTGAGGGGCTCCATTGATTGAATTTTGAAACATCCAAAAAGTAACCTGACCACCCTTGACTATGAAAATAATCAATTAAAAAGAACAAAATTACATTTACTTATATATAAAAACATTTAAAATACAAATCAAAACACAAAAAAAATGTGGGAAACCAAATACAATTGATTTATTATAACCTTAACTCACTCTTAGAGGAGGTTTTAATGAGGTTACACAGAGCCCCTAAGATCCCCCAAAGCAATGTTTCAGGCCTTTCAATGTATTAATATAGGCTATGCCCTTTCTAGTATATATCTCTATGTAGAGGGGGAATTTTTTTTTTTAAAGAAAAATCCTTTATTTTTACTAAAATATAAAAAATGTACTATCAAAAAGACATATATAGCAATAAAATAATAATATACACTGAGATTGATAGGAATATTCTACCCACAAATGAGCCACTGAAGCTCTGCGCTGTGGGGAGGAGTGTTTAGACCACAAACATTATTGGCAAACATTAACAAGGGCACAAACATTAATTTAAGGGCTCTTATCATTGCTTGGGTAGCTTGGTACCATAACTGTACTTTAGTGACGTCATTTTTTTATTTTCTATAATAATTACAATTTCATGTAAAAATTACATTTTTTTTACTAATCTGTCTTAAATTAAGTCCAATGAATTTGAAATAAGTTGTAATGATTATTTATCGCGTATATTCTTTAATTTTCTGTGTTGTGCAAAATGATTTTATGTGATGTTACTGGAAATTGCCTGCAAATTTTAGGATGCAGTTTAAATTGTATGTGCTGATCGGGGTTGTAGACAGGTGGGGAGTCTCTAGGCTACCTAGAGTTTTTTTGACTATTTTGTCTGAAATTAAGTAAAATGAATTTTAAATAAGTTTTAATTATTATTTATCGCAAATATTCTTTAATTGCATGTGTTGTATTCGTGATTCAAAGAGATAGTTGTAAGGTTGGCAATACCAATGGCGGGAAACGAAAGGGTGATCAAAATTTTTTTTATCATAGAATTAGCACGAGAGCTGATAAAAATTCTTCTTTTATTTCTTTATTGTGAGTTAATTTGTGATAAATGCGGTAAAAATTAATAGAACGACTATCGGTGCTAAAAAAAATGCAAATATTTCATAGATAAATACTTCGTTTATTCCAGGATTTTAAATATAGAATCAGGCTCTTATCACTACAGACTTGGATTTGTCCGATTTAACCCATAAATAATAAAACCTTAACGAATAATTTTAAACATTTTACAAAAGAGTGAATTTATTGAGTTATTAATTATTTTAGTGTGTAAATAAAATTGATTAATAAATTAAAACACCGTTACGGTGAAAATTAGCTTGTTATCAGTTAATTTAAATACCTGTTACAACTAATTGAAACAATTTAATGCAATAAAAAGGTAATTTTGTGTGATTGTACAAATAAAATTAATTAAAAGTAACATTAATTAATAAATAAAACACTATATTGTGATTTTCACCTTCTTATCACTCAATTTAAATACTCGTGACAACCCATTAAACCCCTATTTTTAAATGAAATAGTGATTTTACTGAGTTCCTACGCCCTAAAAGTAATTAAATTAAACTACTTCGAGAAAAATTTTCAAGAAATAATCGTCATAAACAAGAAAAATCAAAAACACCCATAAGGACTTTAACAACGTTCACCCTTTCGTTATCAATTTCTTATCAGCGACAGTAGCGCTGGGACTTTAGGACTTTGAATCGCGAATAAAATGACTTAATGTGACGTCACTGGAAAATGCCCGCCGTTTTTAGGGTGCGTTATAAGTGGTGCCGATAGGGGTTGTAGACAGGCGGGGAGTCTCTAATCTCCCTAGAGTTGGAGTAAGTACAGCTATGGTACCTAATGATTATTGTTACGCTACCAGACTCCTAATCACTATGCTATTCAACTCTAGTCCTCCCTCTAGTAATCTAAGTCTTTTTGACCATGGAGCATGAATCAAAACAAGCCTATTTGCTCTGTAGCAGCAGCTTCAGCAACTTAATTCAGCAGTTTGATATTAGTTTCATCCTGTGGTTATTTTCAGTAGTTCAGCTGTTATAAACCGCCTCACGATATAAGTGTGATATAATTTAATAATTTTCTCTCAATTATCAAACAAAACTACTTTAAATTTATATTTATAGTGTAGAAAAAGTCAATTTTTCATTTGCTTAAATGAAGACTTAATACGGTCCAGATATAGCTCGGTAGATATGGCCTCGAAACTCGCATGGTGCTTCTTGGTCAGCCCAGTTGTTCCCTGGTTAACCCAGTTATCCCTGGTAAAACTGTACGACTCAGTGACACTGGGTAAACCTTAGAATAATACTATATATAGAAGGAGCATATGACTGTAAACACAATGTAATTCTACTGATTACAGGAAATCCGGTTTACTGATGGTCATAAGTAGGGGTACCACCCTAACAACAAAACATTATTTTAAATATGTCATAAATATCCATTAATGAAGAAAGATCGTAAAGAACAAATATAATAACTTAAAACACCTACTGAATATTTAATAAAACCGGTCTTAGATGGCAAGAAGGTAGCGGAATACAAGAATCTACATTTAGTTGACGAGGACTACTTTTAATATAATTTTAATTAAAAACGTTAAACTACAATTTAAAATGCTTAAAATATTATAATGCACTGATATTTATATTAGTATTTTATGAATAATTAATCATTAATTAGTAATAGAAAATAATAATTCAGCAACCGGTAGTATTGCCAACTTTTTTATAAAAAAATTTGTATATTGTTTGGGTGGCAACATTACTTAAGACCACCAGTAAACCGGCTTTCGTGTTATCAGTAGTGCTCCTTCTATATATAGTATTATTCTATGGGGTAAACCTTACTAGGTTTACCCAGCCTTGTGTAGGTTGTGAACTTAGAATAATACTATATATAGAAGGAGCATAAGTGATAACAGCAAAGCTGGTTCACTGGTAGTCCTAAGTATTGCTGCCATCTTAACAATATACAATTTTCTTATAACAAAGTTGGCAATACTTCCAGTTGCTGGATTGTATAGTTATATTTTTAATTAATGCTTGATTATTCATTAAATACTAATTGTATTGGAACAAATTATTTTTATTTATTAAAAAAAAAAAAAAAATAATGGATGTGGAAGAGCAGGGTGCACCCTGAAAATCTCCCTTTTTTGTTAGAAAATCTTATATTATAAATAATAGTTTAATACAAACCATTGTATGTATACTCTAACAGGAAATAAATGATTTTTTTATTTATTTTTTATTTTATTTAGATTATATAGTTATATTTTTAATTAATGCTTGATTATTCATTGAATACTTATTTTAAATTGTGTTTTAACATTTTAACAAAAAAATATATAAAAAATAGTACTCGTCAACTAAATGTAGATTCTCGGACTCTGTTAACCTTTTTGATATCTAAGACTGATTTTATTTAATAATAATTAGTTGATGTTTATTTTATTTTATTTGTTTTACGAACTTCCTTCATTAGTGGATATTTATGATGAATTAATTTGTGATTCAAAGAGATAGTTGTAAGGTTGGCAATACCAATTGCGGGAAAACGAAAGGGTTATAAATTATTTTTATCATAGGATTAGCATGGGAGATGATAAAAATTCTTCTTTCATTCCTTTATTGTTTGTTTATTTGTGATAAATGAGGAAAAATTAGTAGAACGACCATCGGTACTAAAAGAATTGCCAATATTTCATAGATAAATACTTCGATTATTCCAGAATTTTAAATATAGAATCAGGCTCTTATCACTACTGACTTGAATTTGTCCGATTTAACTCAGAAATAATAAAACCTAAATGGATAATTTAAACAAAAATATTACAAAAAATTAAATTTATTGTGTTATTAATTAGTTTAGTGTGTAAATAAAATTGATTAATAAATTATAACACCATTACGGTGAAAATCAGCTTGTTATCAGTTAATTTATATACCTGCTACAACTAATTTAAACAATTTAATGCAATAAAAAGGTAATTTTGTGTGTTTGTGCAAACTAAAATTATTTAAAAGTAACATTACTTAACAATAACTAAAATAAAACACTATATTGTGATTTTCACCTTCTTATCACTCAATTTAAATACTCGCGACAACCCATTAAAACCCTATTTTTCAATGAAAAAGTGATTCTACTGAGTTCATACGCCCTAAAATTAATTAAATTAAATCACTTAGAGAAAAAATTTAAATAAATAATCGTCACAAATAAGAAAAACCAAAAAAAACCCACATGGACTTTAACAACGATCACCCTTTTGTTATCAATTTCTTATGAGCGACAGTGGCGCTGCTAAGGACTTTGAATCGCAAATTGAATAATGTTTAGTTGTTAGGGTGGTACCCCTACTTAAGACCACCAGTAAACCGGCTTTCTTGTTATCAGTGGAATTACATTGTGTTTATGGTCCTGTGCTCCTTCTATATTAGTATTATTCTAAGGCTGTAAGTGTATATTTGTCTTTAGTCCATCGAATCGTCATCTTCTCTTTTATTTATTTATATTTATTACTCTATCAACTTATTTATTTTTGTGAAGCGTTTATTTTGTATTTATTTTCTACTTATTTATTATTATTGTCATATTTAGTTTTAAAATCTTCCTCATGTTGGCTCAGCTGAAAGTTTCTTTCCGGAGGAAACATGATACTGCCGAGAGCCGTTTCTTTCAAAGATTATGTAGTATACCACATATCTTTTATGTGGTATACTACATAATCTTTTAGACCAAGAGCCCAGGGGTGTTTTGTTAATAAAAAGTGTAATGGCTGGAACCGGTCTCAATTATTCGTAAATAGCTTCCTGAACAAGGATCTGCAATTCTGCCGACTTGTATCGGATGGGCGTCCCAGGCAGAATGCACTTTACATGTCAAATTTACCACCCAAGTTAACAAACAGTGTAATGGCTGGAACTGGTCTCAATTTTTTTTAAATACCTTCTTGAACAAGAATCTGCAATTCTGCCGACTCGTATCGGATGGGTCTCCCAGGCAGAACACACTTTAGGGGTCAAATTTACCACCCAAGTTAACAAACAGTGTAATGGCTGGAACCGGTCTCAATTTTTCGTAAATACCTTCTTGAACAAGGATCTGCAATTCTGCCGACTCGTATCGGATGGGTGTCCCAGGCAGAACCTTTGACCCCTAAAGTGCGTTCTGCCTGGGACACCCATCCGATACGAGTCAGCAGAATTGCAGATCCTTGATCAGGGAGGTATTTACGAAAAATTGAGACCAGTTCCAGCCATTACACTTTTTATTAACAAAACACCCCTGGGCTCTTGGACTATTTGGTTTCTTTATTCCCCCTCGATATTGTTTTGTTTTGCCATTTCAAGCATTTGCTCGACTGAGTTTGTTTATTGTAATGTTTGTTTACGAGAGAAATATTTGCTCAGATTCATTTGTAATTATTTTCTTTGTAATTTTGTGTAAGATAAATTCAAATGTAATAAATATATTCAATTTAAGAAACAGTGATTCTTTTTGTTTTATATTATACTAGTTTGAGTGATGGGTGTATCGGTGGTGTAGTGGTTAGGATGTGTACCTGCTACCTAGACAGTCTGGGTTCAACCCAATATGTGTAAAGAGATAATAGCTTTATTAAAAATTTAGATGTTCATCAGCACGACACCAGAAACAAAAATAATGTATGCAATAATCAACATAGACTTACCAGATCTGAGACGGGTTTCTCTTACCTAGGAGTTCAGCTGTACAACACCCTCCCGGCAGAAATTAAAAATCTTAATGAAAATGATTTTGATAAGAAAATTAAAATTTACTAGAGGAAAATCCTATTTATAAAATAGAAGAATTTTTTTCATTGTTTTGAAATAATATGATTGACGTTTGTATGTTTGCCATTGCAAATCTTGAACAATAAAGCTTTTATTTATTATTTATAACCCTGGTCACACCCTCTAGGATTTTTATGTGAGGGATGGGAGCCCTTATATTTCCCTTCCTTTGAAAGCGACTAAGACAATAGTTCCAAGCCTGTGGAAAGTCAGGAACTTGTAAAGATCCCTAACCCTTAATTGAACCTGGGTTTATTTAAAATTTAGGGACCTTTCTAGCTTATATAAAGTAAATATATATTTTTCTGAGGTAAAGAGTTTAGGTTCACTTCATTTCCTGTTCTACAAAACTGTAGAAACTATTATATATATAAACATACACATACACACATGTATGTATAAATATATATATATTATATATATATATATATATATATATATATATATATATATATATATATATATATATATATATATATATATATATACAGAACTGTATTTCTGAGGACGAGCGAAACGAGTCTAAAGCAGGGAGGATGAGCGTAACGAATTCGATGTAATGAGGAAAAGTTTCGAGGTACCCCGTACCCGATTTTTCTCGACTTTGGACCAGTTTCATTCTACAAAGAGCCTCAAATCAAAACCCATTGAAAATGACACCCCATCTGAATTTTCGTGTTTACCAACCGTTTTTAAGGTTTGTCGTTTATTTCCACGGTATTTTTGACTTCTTGATTATTAATAGTAGCTATATCGTTTTCGGACTGATTTTAATCCTTGATTTCACCAATTTTTTGTCAAAAATTTGGTTAATTTTTGTAGCAAATTTGATTTATATATATATATATATATATATAATATAATATATATATATATATATATAATATATATATATATATATATATATATATATATATATATATATATAATGTTTTGCAAAACGTATTTTGGAATGATTATTGACCGCACTCGCGGGTCCGACTATCAGAATATTTTTTAAAAGAAATTCGCTTTAACCAGTCTTATTGACAATTATAAAAAGTGTAATGCTCTTTGTACTATTGTATGAGAGAAGGAGGCTAAAATGCACTGATTTACAGGAATAGCGGCTAATATGTGACTCAGAGGTGGTCTGTCATGACTAAGACCGCGTCATCCGCATACGTATCGATTCTAGTTGTATTCCAAGCATAACAAGGTTCTTATTAACGAGACAATTTTGTAGCCGTACTAAGTTGCTAATAATTATTTTAACAATATCTAGAGCTAGCAAGACATGATGTGTTTCGTTTCATTATTAATAGTCCAAGTGCCAGGCCTAAAAAATGTGACTCATTTTGTACTACTTCAAACCTAATTATTCTAAAAATATTCTTTAAATTATGAAGGAAAAGCATAGTCTGTCTATCCAGAGTGGAGTCTTTCATATGATTGCGCATGGTCAAAATTTTAGAAAATCGCACTAATTCCAGTTTTCTTGCAATAAGTGGCTCCCTGTATGTCGTGTAAAACATGAAGAAACCATTTTTTAAAGCTAATAAAATTTCCTATAAAACGAGTGTTTAATCATTAAAATTGGATAACTACAACCAAAGTTTTATAACTCTTTCAATAAGAGTTCCGTCGTGTCGGAATCCTCCAACGTTTACTCGATAACAGGTCTAACCTTACACTAGATAACAAGCTACTCGTTTACATAAGCATAATAAAACCATCATGGTCATACGGTGTTGAAGTATGGGGTTCCACGAAACCATCAAATCTTAAACGTATTCAAGTCCTTCAGTCAAAAGTTCTCCGCAAAATAGTTCAAGCTCCCTGGTTCATATCTAACTTAACCATCCACAATGACCTCAAAATTCCGTTCGTCAAAGATATTGTTTCCTCTCGATACAATTCCTTTCATTCCAAATTAAATTCCCATCCTAATCCTCTTGTCCAAACCCTACATTCCAGAACCATTCCTTCTAATCCTCCACGGCGCCTTCGACGACAGTGGCCGCGTCACCTTCTATTATAATCAATATTAATTTAAATGCAAAAACGCAAAACATTTCAGAAAATTCAACTATTCAAAAGTCAACTAATTTCTATTCCACTAATTTAGTTCAAGCCAAATTTTTATATTATAAGTAAAATATCAACATTTACCTAACCACGCCAAGGAGTATCACCACTGGGTGATTCCTCCTATCAAGACTGCCAAGTCACTTTAACCAGCATTAGCATTATGTCAAATACATTTATTGTAGACAATAATCATTAAAGTTAAAAAAAAATCTTTCAATAACCCCAATTGGACCATCTCCCATTTTTTAAAAAACGTACACAAGTCATTTAATAAAAATCAAACTAATGCTGATTCAAACTGCGCTACGAAAATAACAGGCCTAAAAAACACCTGAAATTTCTGGTGTTTTTAAGTCTTCCTAAGTGGTTTTCTCAAAGTTGTCTGTCTGTATGTGTGTGTGTCTGTTATCATCGTAGCGCCCAGTGTATTTATGCTTAGGTTACAACCCGGTTTCGGATTATTTTGCAAACACAATACTTTTCCTATATACCTACGGTATAAATGAGGAAAAGTAAAAATGTCGCACCCCCGGGCTAAAATTTATAAACAAGTTATACCCCACATAATTTTGATATGCCCCCCGTAGAACCTCTGAAAGATACCGTGGCGTGCATATGTATACAGAAAATAGAACGCAATGATTGTATATAAATATTTTTAACCACAGGAAATGTTAGATTTGCCTGTACTAAGTTAATAGCTGTGTGGCGAGGCCAATGTAGCTGTGGGAATTCTCGCCACTGGGTTAACGTCATTCTAATCTATTATTAAACCTGGATTAAGTTAATCCTTGTGGTGCGTGTAAAATCTAACTATATTTTTATAAATATTTTATGTAGCCATTAAAAATGTTTATTAATAAATATGTAATAATAATAAATTATACTCTATTAAACTCTACCTTCTTATGTAAGTTTAAATTTTCTCTCTTATGTTTAAATTTTCTTATGTAAGTTTAAATTTTCTTCTTATGTAAGTTTAAATTTTCTTATGTAAGTTTAAATTTTCTTATGTAAGTTTAATTTTCTTATGTAAGTTTAAATTTTTATGTAAGTTTAATATGTAATTTTCTTATGTAAGTTTAAATTTCTTATGTAAGTTTAAATTTTCTTATGTAAGTTTCCTTATGTAAGTTAAAAAAATTTTCTTATGTAAGTTTAAATTTTCTTATGTAAGTTTAAATTTTCTTATAAGTTTAAATTTCCTTATGTAAGTTTAAAATTTTCTTAAAATTTCCTTATGTAAGTTTAAATTTCTAAATTTTTCTTATGTAAGTTTAAATTTCCTTATGTAAGTTTAAATTTCCTTATGTAAGTTAAATTTTATGTAAGTTAAAATTTCTTATGTAAGTTTAAATTTTCTTATGTAAGGTTTAAATTTTCTTAAGTAAGTTTAAATTTTCTTATGTAAGTTTAAATTTCCTTATGTAAGTTTAAATTTTTCTTATGTAAGTTTAAATTTCCTTATGTAAGTTTAAATTTTTCTTATGTAAGTTGTAAGTTTAAATTTTCTTATGTAAGTTTAAATTTTCTTAAGTAAGTTTAAATTTTCTTATGTAAGTTTAAATTTCCTTATGTAAGTTTAAATTTTCTTATGTAAGTTTAAATTTTCTTATGTAAGTTTAAATTTTCTTATGTAAGTTTAAATTTTCTTATGTAAGTTTAAATTTTCTTATGTAAGTTTAAATTTTCTTATGTAAGTTAAAAATTTTCTTATGTAATTTTAAATTTTCTTATGTAAGTTTATAATTTAGGAAATTGTAAATATTTTGAGAATTTTTTTTCTAATACTTTTGTAAAAAAATGGTGGAAATAAAAAAAATGTACAAAAATCAGGTACGGGGTACCTCGGAACATTTCCTCATCACATCGGATTCGCTACGCTCATCCTCCCTGCTTCGAACTAACTTCGGAATCGCTTCGCTCATCCTTAGAATATATAATTTTCATAATTTATACTGCAGTATGTCTTCGGTCTCGTTCCGTTCAGCCTTGGATCGTATATGCATCCGTTTCATTCTCAGCACTCACCCATCCATACACTGGCCACGCTCAATGCTGATTGACTTTCATAATCCAACAGAAATCATGGTTATACTTGTATTGAAACGAAACTTAGTGAACTTATTTATTAAGTAAAGTTATACATATAATTTTAACTTTTTTAGTACTCTACTCTTTTACGTGTTGATCCTTATTATAATCCTTTAGGATTTTATGTTTTTTTTTTTAATTTTTATTTTATGTTATTTATATTTCTCTTTTTATATTATTTATTATCTTTTATTTATTAAATATTATATATTATCTTTTATGTTATTCTTTTATTTAACGTTTATTATTTGTGTGTATTTTTGTTATCTTTCTCACCATCATAATCACACATTTATCACTAATACTTTGATGTTATAGCTTTTTTTTCTTTTTTCCCCATTTACTTTCCTCCTTTATGAATGCAATATTTTATTTTTATTTTATAGTCTTGTCAATTTTTCCATTTTGATGTTTACAACTAATTTTTACTGTAACTTATTTTTTTTTATCTTAATTTTGTAAATTTTTGTTTCTTGATTTTTGTATATTGGCTCACGCCGTAAATTGTAAATAAATAAATTTATACTAAATTTCAACTCAATTAAATAATTTTCTGATATTTTTCAATTTTTAAAAAAACGTACACAAGTCATTCAATAAAATTGAACTAATGCTGATAATGAGATGAAACTTGGCACATATTTTAGTCTACATAGTCACATGCGTGCTAAATTTCAATCAGATCGCATCATTTTTCCGCGTTTAATGATTTTTTTTTCGAAATATTGCATGTTAATGACTTCTTGTAATTTTTTTTCCGTTCAGCATAACTACTCCTATAGACTGATTTTTGTACAAAGTTTCAACTTTTTATACATTGGGAGCTTCGATGATAACAAACACACACACACACATTCACATACAGACTGAAAACTTCGTAAAAATCACTCAGGAGGTCTTAAAACACCTAAAACGGAAAATTCCGGTTTCATCCCGGTTTCGAATTTTTTTCGCAAACACAATACTTTTCCTATATACCTACGGTATAAATGAGGAAAAGTAAAAATATGAAGTAACTCTGATGTCAAATCTGAAATTGAATAATTCACAAAGTTTATTTAAGCTTTTTATTGGATCATAAAAATATGTTTTTTTTGAGGTAGTACGTAATTGAGCACTTTATTGGACCGTTTTTAGGATGAGAAGTCAATCATTATTGATATAGGAGGTTATTTAGTACTTTTCACCTCTGAGGACAATAATGAATGTAAAAAAAAACTCCTAGGACGTAAAAGTAATTCATATGTTGCCGCCATCACTGTAATGTAGCGTGTTCAAAAAAACAATCTGTGTAAACCCTATATGAGTTTTCTTTAAAAACGTTCATTTTGTTTCTGTTTTTGTTCGTAGACTAATTTTTTTTCGTTTTTAAAAGGTGTTCTAATTGACAATGTTTGTGTGTTTATTTGTAAAGCTTTTACATTTTTGAGTAAAAGTGTGAAGCTATGGATGAATTCAATGACGACGATAATATGGAGTTAATTGAACATTTTTTTTTTTTAATTAAGTATATAGCGCAGTTTATTTAATGAGTGCTACCTCAAAAAAATAGTGTATGCCATCCGGCTGAGAATGTCTTTATGTCTTGGCAATTTTTCCCGACTCGCTTCGCTCGTCAGTAAATCTAATTGCCGTGACATAAAGACACACTTCTCAGCCTTATGGCATAAATAACTATTAATTATTTAATTCTTACACAGTATTTCTTACAATTTGACAATAATTATACATCATGTTGCTTATATTATTTTATTTTTATTTACACTTATGCTTATTTTTATTTGCTTTTATATTTACTTATATATAATTTTTCGCAGTCTTCAAGAAGCTGTACAGCTTGAAGCTGAAGACAGTTATTATTCTATATTTCAATTTATATACCTTATAATTTCTATTTTTATCATCTATGTTATATAATTTGTTATAAATTAGGCTATTTATTATTATTATTTTATTTAAATAATTATTTTTAATGTTAATTTAATTTAATAGATTAGTTTATTTTTAATTTAATCAAAGATATTTTATATTTAATTTTATTTCTAATTTATTTTATGTATAATAAAAATTAATTTTAATATGAAAGTTTAATAATAATAAGAATAAGTTTACCACTATAAACTAGTTAAAAAGCAGAAATAAGTATATAGTTAATAATACTTATATAGTTTTCTTACTTAATAGTTTCATCACAGTTTTCTTACTTAATAGTTTCATCACTTATATAGATAATTTTCATCACTTATATAGTTTTCTTACTTAATAGTTTCATCACTCTACTTAATAGCTTATAGTTTTCTTACTTAATAGGTACTTATAGTTTCATCACTTATATAGTTTCTACTTAATAGTAGTTTTCTTACTTAATAGTTTCATCACTTATATAGTTTTTCTTACTTAATAGTTTCATCACTTATATAGTTTTCTTACTTAATAGTTTCATCACTTATATAGTTTTTCTTACTTAATAGTTTCATCACTTATATAGTTTTTCTTACTTATAGTTTCATCACTTATATAGGTTTTCTTACTTAATAGTTTCATCACTTATATAGTTTTCTTACTTAATAGTTTCATCACTTATATAGTTTTCTTACTTAATAGTTTCATCACTTTATATAGTTTTCTTACTTAATATTTCATCACTTATATAGTTTTCTTACTTAATAGTTTCATCACTTATATAGTTTTCTTACTTAATAGGTTTCTTACTTAATAGTTTCATCACTTATATAGTTTTTACTTAATAGTTTCATCACTTATATAGTTTTCTTACTTAATAGTTTCATCACTTATAATAGTTTCTTACTTAATAGTTTCATACTTATATTTTCTTACTTAATAGTTTCATCACTTATATAGTAATAGTTTCATCACTTATATAGTTTTCTTACTTAATAGTTTCATCACTTATATATTTCTTACTTAATAGTTTCATCACTTATATAGGTTTTCTTACTTAATAGTTTCATCACTTATATAGTTTTCTTACTTAATAGTTTCATCACTTATATAGTTTTCTTACTTTTTATATTAGTTCTTACTTAATAGTTTCATCACTTATATAGTTTTCTTACTTAATAGTTTCATCACTTATATAGTTTCTTACTAATAGTTTCACATCACTTATATAGTTTTCTTACTTAATAGTTTTCATATCACTTATATAGTTTTCTTACTTAATAGTTTCATCACTTATATAGTTTTCTTATAATAGTTTTTCCTTTAAGTTTCATCACTATATAGTTTTCTTACTGTTTCATCTTATTACTTACTTAATAGTTTCATCACTTATATAGTTTTCTTACTTAATAGTTTCATCACTTATATAGTTTTCTTACTTAATAGTTTCATCACTTATATTTTCTTTTACTTAATAGTTTTCAATATAGTTTTACGTTAATAGTTTCATACTATAGTTTTCTACTTAATATTTCATCACTTATATAGTTTTTACTCATCACTTATATAGTTTTCATCACTTATATAGTTTTCTTACTAATAGTTTTCACTTATATAGTTACTATAATAGTTTTCACTTAATACTTACTTAATAGTTTCATCACTTATATAGTTTTTTACTTAATAGTTTCATCACTTATATAGTTTTCTTACTTATCAGTTTTCATCACTTATATAGTTTTTCTACTTAATTTTCATCACTTAAATTCATCACTTATATTCGTAATTTTATAATTGTCAATGACCTCTTGATCCTCGGTTCGAATCCCATCCACACCGTATTATTTATAAAGTTATTACCATTCCAAATTTTTCATCAAATTATTTATCGGCAAAACATCTATATGTTTGTAAAAATGTGTGACGTTCAACCAATTTTTTTTAATTTATTTCTTCGTTCTTTACTAAAAAGCGTGTTGTAATAATGAAGCATGTGAAATCTAATAGCGCATGGAAAAAGTAGAAATAATAATATTAATTCATCACGTATTTTGAAAGTACGGAATTTTCAGTTCAACCCGTACAATTAAATATTTTGGAAAATGAGTCACTATAGTATAATACTCGGTTAAAATCATTTGACAACTTAGGAAAATAATTAGAAGATGCCAATGTGGTTACTCGTAGATGTTAAACCACGCCCACAATTTCATATGAGACAAACCTCATTGGTTCTGCAGCGTCAGCCGAGTAAATTTATTTTGACCCTAATATATAGTAATACATTATTACATCAAATTCTATTCATAAAAACTGAGAGCATAGCCCGGGTTGTGAACCCCGGACCTCCGGTGCCGAATTCCAGTACACTATTATATATGTATGTATATATATATATATATATATATATATATATATATATATATATATATATATATTTATATATATTATATATATATATATATATATATATATATATGATCTGCCTCCGTAGGCTATGCCCCCTCTAGTATATTTCTCTATGGTGCCAAACGCAGGTTATGTAACAAGGTTGTCAAGTTTGCTTCTCAACTTTCTATTTGTGCTTATTTAATTTTAAATTTTGGATTATATTTCCAGTGCCACTTCGGTGAGTGATTATTTAACCGTGGTTTGTTATAACCTTCTCAAGCAATAAACAATGGGAAACCATTGAGAGGTAAGTTTGCCTCTAAAATGTAAGACCTGCGCTGTTATAAGGATTGTAAACATGCGCAGTTTGTACCAAGCATGTGCAGTTGGTTTTTGACGTGTGTTTCGTGTAGAATTCTCTCTATTTTTTGGTTTTCTATGGGGTCACTTTTTTGTATGGCAAATTGACTCAGTGCGTCATCCCCTTTATTCAAGATTCTTGCTCTAGTGATAGCATTTCTTTAATGTTTCAGAATTTAATCTATCTAATTTAATTATATCTCTATGATATTTCAGAATTTAACCTATAGGGTCCCTCTAGTCATAGAGATATATACTAGAGGGGGCATAGTGTATTTCAATACATTGAAGGACCTGAAACATCGTTTTGGGGCTCTCAGGGGCTCTATGTAACCTTATTGAAACCTCCTTCAAGACTGAGTTAGGGTTATAATAAATCAATTGTTTTCGGCTTTTCGCACATAGTTTGTGTTTGATTTGTATTTTTAACATTCTACTTTTTATTTTACTGTAATTTTATACTAATTTTTTGATTATATTTTTAGCGAAGGTGGTCAGGTTACTTTTTAATGTTTCAAAATTCAGCCAATAGGGCCCCTCAAGTAATAATATCTCTCTCTCTCTATACTATATTATATATATATATATATATATATATATTTATATATATATAATTATATATATATATATATATATATATATAATATATATATATATATATATATATATATTATATATATGATCTGCCTCTTTAGCCGCTGTCGTATAGTACTGGACTTCGGGACTGGTACTGGTTATAATAAAACAATTGTTTTCGGCTTCCCGCACATTGTTTGTGTTTTGGTTTGTATTTTTAACTTTCTACTATTTACGTTATTGTAGTTTTATACTGATTATTTGATTACATTTTTCGCGAAGGTGGTCAGGTTACTTTTTCGGTTTCAAAATTCAACCAATAGGGTCTCTCTTGTGATAATATCTTCATGCTTTTAACACATCCTACAAAATATTACATTCCGTTTAATCATAAAAATACCATCTATTATCTAACCGATTAAAAAGTTAAACAACTTTAAAGGCCTCACAAATAAAAAAAAGAAGAATAATAAAAATGAAAACCATAATGACGTCACAGATTGGCTCAAATTTTTACAGCGAAAATAAATAAAAAATAAAATCCTGCAACCGTTCAGTAAACAACGAGCTTAAATAAGTGGGAGGGCTTGAAGTGGGAATTCGACAGATCTTTCAAGTTCTCAATCTTCAACTAGTTAAAGACCTATCGGATTCAGTCTTGCCAGCCACGCTATGAAGTCGACACGGTCCAACTCGAGCCGGTTATAACTCGATAGTACTTTATCCTATCGGTGCTTTACGAAAGTTTCGATGTATGCTTAGAAGTTTAACGTTTATTTAATTCGATAGTTCGTAATCCTGATAGTTTATTACGAAATTCGATTAATATTTTTGTTTAATTGTTATTTAACTGATAGTAACAAATTTGTATATTACGAAATTCGATTAATATTTTTGTTAATAGTAATTTAACTCGATAATTCGTAAATTTAACAAATTCGCTGTTTAATAGTATTTAACTTTAATTCGTAAGCTGTTTGTTTATAACAAAATTCGATTAATATTTTTGTTTAATAGTTATTTAACTCGATAGTTCGTAATCAAATTTGTATTATTACGAAATTCGATTAATTATTTGTTTAATAGTTATTTAACTCGATAGTTCGTAATCAAATTAGTTTATTACGAAATTAGATTAATATTTTTGTTTAATAGTTATTTAAATCGATAGTTTGTAATCAAATTAGTTTATTACGAAATTCGATAAATATATTTGTTTAACAGTTATTTAACTTAATAATTTGTAATCCAGATTGTTTATTACGAAATTCGATTAATATTTTTGTTTTATAGTTATTTAATATCAATTAAATTAATGAAGACTTTAGTCCTTTTTATTAAAATTTATTAAAAATAAATTGTTGAAGAGCTTTCGCCCAGGGATATAACTTCTAATAATTATTTAACTCGATAATTTGTAATCCAGATTGTTTATTACGAAATTCGATTAATATCTTTGTTTAATAGTTATTTAACTCAGTTCCTTATCACATTTGATCGCAATAATACAATTTTTGATAATACGAATTTGATTGACATTTGATACAATTTTTAATTAATTGTGCTTAAATCTATTATTTAACAACAAAACTTTTAATGATCAAAAAAATATTGTAAGCTGTTACATGATAATTTGTATTTATAATAAATAAATAAATAAAAAAATAAGTAAACTTAAGAGATTAATTAATAATTTTATTGCTTTTTTTATGAATGTATAATTTTGGTCGAAAATTATTATTATTATTTTGGTTTATTGGTCGAAATATTACTATTTCGTCCAGTTAATTACTGGATTGCTATTAAATTTCGCATGGACTTCTTAATTCGAATTTTTTAATCGACTTTATCTGATCCAATTTTTTATAACCCGATGGATTGTTAGTTTACCATTTACATACCTCTTGATGTATAATATAAATCATATATACATATTGTATACTAATTATATACATATTTATCTTAGAGTACACTATTAACTAATTTAGCTCAATTTGGTTTTCTTTATTAAATAAAAAAACATTATTTTATTTAAATTATTTTATTCATTTTGTAAAATAAATTTACTTAAATCGATATTAATATTATGTTATTGTTAACTATTTGTCATTAGTTAATTAAAGGCTAAGAATAAATAATTAACTAAAAAAATAAATAACAATAAATAAATAATAAAAAAAATAAATAATTAATAAACATTATATAAAAATACAAAATAAATACCTAATAGAAAAAATATTATAAATAAATTAAAATAGAAAAAAAAATTAAGTGATGAACTCCAAGTTAAAATTAGGAGTAAATAAAAAATAATAATAAATAATTTTAATATTTAATAAATATTTAATAAATAATAAAAATAAAATAATAAAATAATTATAAACATAACATAAAATACAAAATAAATACCTAATAGAAAAAATATTATAAATAAATTAAAATAAGAAAAAAAATTAAGTGATGAACTCCAAGTTAAAATTAGGAGTAAATAAAAATAATAACAATAATTTTAATATTTAAATTAGAAATTATTGTTACAATAAAATTACTAAAAAAAGATTGTTAGAATATTTTAAAAATGAAAATGGTTACTTTTAATTATTGTGATTATAACTTAATTATAGTTTTTATTTGGATTATTTTTAATCAATTTTATATTTGTCAAGTTGGTACTTCTGTTATTGACAATAGCGGCTTAAGTGAATTCCCTTACTTTTCAACTGGTTTGTTTAAATATAATGGAGAAAAGAGAGTGGAGAGAGCTAGTGGAGATGATGAGAGTCAACTGTTTGAAGGTGTTCGGAGTGGAGTAACTGTTTTTGTGGAGAGATCTCTCATGTTAGACGAAGTTACACAATCGATGGTTAGTGAAGATGAAAGTGATAAACTAAATGGAGAGAGAAAGAAAAGTGAAGAAGTAAGGGGCGTGAGGAAATTGACTGATAGGGATAAACACGTCGATGAAAATAGAGAAAGACAGATTGATGATAGTAATATTGAAATAAACTTAAGTGGAGACAGCAAAAGTAATGACGATATAAACATAACTAAAACTGTTAAAGGAGAAAGAAGAAACGACGAAAGAATGAGTGAAGAAAGGGAGAACAGTGAAAATAAATCATTCGAAGTAAGAGTGAATGACGGAACTCAAACTGAAGAAAGTTTTAATGGAAATAAGGAAATGGAAGAAAGCAGAAATGACAAAAAGACAAATATTGAAAAAACAATGGAAGAAGATATAAATAATAAAGGAATGGTAGAAAGTAAAGGTGATAAACTGGAAGAAAGAAGAAATTATGAAAGCAAAATGGAAGAAAGAAAAAATTATAAGAATGATCAAATGGAAGATGAAAGAATTCATGAACATAAAATTGAAGAAAGAATAAATGGTGATAAAGAAATGGGCGAAAGACGAAATAACTATTACAAATTAAACGGAGGAATGGTTAAGAGTGAAGAAATTGAAAATTTGGGAAGTATTGAAAGACAAATTAATGAAAGTCATGTGATGAAGATTCCTTTGAAGAGAATGAGGAATCAAAGAAATGCGAATTTAAATAAGGAAGGATTGAAGAACCGGGGGAGATATGAAGAACGTGACGTCCTTGGGGGATCAGAACAAGATAGAACTGGCTTAGTGTTCGGGACTTCCCAGCTTACGGCTTCGATTAGAAGTACTGTTAGCAATAACAAGACCAATGGAATAGGCGCAGTAAAAACTTCAACAGGGAAATATAAGGATAGAGGATTAGTCAATGATGAATCGATGGATAAACACACAAATGATGATAAATACACGGATAAACAAACAAAATATGATAAAACAATGGATAAACAAACGGAAGACAATGAATCAATGGACAAACGCTCAAAAGAGGATAAATCAGTTGATAAAGAATCAAAAGACGATGAAACAGCAGGTAAGAAACAAAAGCGAAGAAACTGCGGAAACAAACAAAAGACGATGAAACAGCAAGCAAACTAACAAAAGAGGATAAATTAGTTGATAAAGAAACAAAAGACGATGAAACAGCTGGTAAAGAAACAAAAGACGATGAAACAGCAGGCAAACAAACAAAAGACGATGAAACAGCAAGTAAAGAAACAAAAGACGATGAAACAGCAGGCAAACAAACAAAAGACGATGAAACAGCAAGCAAACTAACGAAAGAGGATAAATTAGTTGATAAAGAAACAAAGACGATGAAACAGTGGTAAGAAAACAAGACGAAAAGAGGCAAACAAACAAAAGACGATGAAACAGCACAACTAACGAAAGAGGATAAATTAGTTGATAAAAAAAAAAGACGATGGAACAGCTGGTAAAGAACAAAAGACGAATGAAACAGCAAGCAAACAAACAAATGGCGATGAAACAGCAAGCAAACAAACAAAAGACGATGAAACAGCAGGCAAACAAACAAATGGCGAAGAAACAGCAAGCAAACAAACAAAAGACGATGAAACAGCAACCAAACAAACAAATGGCGATGAAACAGCAAGCAAACAAACAAAAGACGATGAAACAGCAGGCAAACAAACAAAAGGCTATGAATTTGTGGATAAAGAAATAAGAGAATACAAATCAACGGGTCATACCAACGTTAAATTAAGTGAAACAAGAAATGAATTTACAGCTAACTTTAATCCCGAAGTTGCCTTTGATCCGACAGTTAAAGAACTGCAAACATCAATATTTTTAAACGGCGATATAGGTGAACGAAATAGCGAAAGAAGCGATGATAATTTATACATGACTGATTTGCCTGGTCAGGTGTTTGATAGTAGTATTATTGGATTCGATTCAAGTGCTGAAAAAGACGAATTAACATCCATAACTGCTGATGAAGAATCTTCAACTGCGAATAATGTTTTCAAAATGGAATCATCAGGAAATGAGGTTTTAGAATTATCATCAGTTATAAAAAAGGATGATATGGGATACAAGTTGGATAATGGTGATAGAGAAAATTTATCAGAGACGAAAACCCACAAAATTGAATTCACAATAGCAAATAATAAAGAACAATCTTCAACAGAGATGAACACTGAAGAATATACGTCATTAGATGTGATTAGTTTGAGTACTAAAGACGATACTCTGGGTGCTAATAATGAAACTTTAGGTACTAATGATAAGATTCTACGGGCTAATGACGAAGTTCTAGGAGCTAATAACGAGATTTTAAGGGCTACGATAATTTACGAAGTAAAACCTATATATGATAACACAAATAAAACGGTTTATGTGACGTCAGATTTGACAAACGGTAATAAAACTGATAAAACGTCCATTTATGAGACGTCTGTCAAAGTAACAGAAGGGCCGTTCGATGTACCGTTAGTGCAATCAAAAAAGCCGTTCGACAACGATCCCATTCCGTGGCGGAAGACGTTCTACATGTGTTGCGTGACGGTGTCCGTTCCCTTTCTCGCGGTTACGTTAATTATCTTTTGGATATTACCGCAGCTAAGTCAGACGGATCATGGCAAGTCGATCATGTGTTACATCTTTAGTGTCATGGTCGGTTACACGCTACTCGCTGTGACTCTAGGCTTTGGAGAGGGCCTCGGCATCTTCTGCCCAATATTTGGTAAGTTTCTTGTGACTCTAGGCCTAGGAGAGGTTGATTGAGACGCTAGGCCCAGGAGAGGGCCTCGGCATCTTCTGCTCAATATTTAATACTTTCCTAGCTGTCAAGCCAAGCTTATGAGATTGCCTTCTGCTTAGATCTTCTGCTGAGAGATCTTCTGCAGGAGAAGGCCTCGGCATCTTCTGCTCAATATTTGGTAAGTTGATTGTGATGCTACCCCCAGGAGAGGGCCTCGGCATCTTCTGCTCAATATTTAATAAATTCCTAGCTGTCAAGCTAAGCTTAAGAGATTGCCCTCTGCTTAGATCTTCTGCTGAGAGATCTTCTGCTCAATGTTCGGTAAGTTAGGTCTGAGAGAGAGCTTGAAAATTAGTATCTTTTGCTCAATAATTGGTAAATGGCCGTTGCTATTGCTATGAAGCTGGTTTTGGAGAGAGCAGACATGTCAGAGAGAAAACAGGTGATGGTTTCTCGAAGAACCTCCTGTTGTTTAACAAATATTTAGGCCCGTATTCAAACACATTTTCCTACCATTTTCCTAACATTTACCTAACATTCTCCTTAAGGGTTCCTTAAGGTGAATGTTAGGAAAATGTTAGGTCTCCTTAAGGAGAATGTTAGGTTTAGGTAAAGAAAATGTTTTTAAGCCACGAAATTTAAATGATCGTTCCCGTGTTTAAAAGTGGGAAAAACATAGTTTTCGTGGCTTAAAAACATTTTCCTAACATTTTTTTAACATTCTCCTTAAGGAAAATGTTAGGAAAATGTCTTTGAATACGGGCCTTTAGTATCGCTGTAGATTTCCGCCGCTAAGCTCCCGGAGTTTATGCAGGATTTTAAACAAGTTCAAAAACCCAGCATGAGAATATAATGTCAAATGTTGACTGGGATTCCCCCGGCTCATTGGTATTTCTTTAACAGACAACTTCGTTAAAGTAATTCTTGATTAAGTTCCAGATCTCAACTATACTTAAAATATACAACTTATTGCGTGGCAACGTTTTATAAATGTTATAAAAATATTTTATACATGTATTTATGTTTTTATATAAATGCGTAATATTTAAATTATTCGCTTTCTATCATACTTATACTTATTCATACACATCACATACATACATACAGATATATATATAATATATATATATATATAATATTATATATATAATATTATATATATATATATATATATATATATATATATATATATATATATATTACCCGTTTAGAGCCTTGCGGCACATCAGGGATAAACCTGCAGGAACCACTTCTAGTGGTTGTGGCAACCGTTACGCTCAAAGTGAATTCTAAAGATGGCGATAAGTTATTTGAACAATTATCTTATATTAACTGAGAGCGTAACCTGGTATGCGAACCTAGACCTCCGTGGTGTCAAAGGTCAGTTAAATAACTGACGCCTTAACGACCTAGACACGGAGGCGGCTTATTATAAAAATGCGTATTATTTAATATTTAATTATTCACTTTATCATACTATACTCATTCAGACACACACAGATATATATATAATATATAATATTATATATAATATATATATATATATATATATATACATATATACATTATATATATATATATATATATATATATATATATATATATATATATATATATATATATATATATATATTATAATATATATATATATATATATATATACATATATATATTATATATAATATATATATATATATATATATATATATATATATATATATATATATATATATATATATATATAGGCTACGCCAATTATTCTAACGACGACCGTAGCGAATCCGATACGGGGAGTAAAAGTTGCGAGGTACCCCGTACCAGAATTTTTATTGTAATGTCAACTCCAATATTTGCAGTTCAATAAAACAAAGCCGATAGGTTCTATATCAAGTATCTTCATCCTGAGGTTTTAAGTTTTATGGTATTTGCACTTTCCATAGTATTACCAGCGATTATGTCATTACTTCAAGTACCTGAAAAACACAGTATTTCTCGTCAGTGTCTATTTTTCAAGTTTTTAAGAGTCTGTTTAGAAATTAAGAGTATAGTTTGTGGATAAATTTTCGTGTTCAAAACTCAAGCTTATAGAATTTATAAGGTGGTTCAATCGGAGGGTTTTTATGAATGAAATCAAATTTTTTTTTGTTGATTTTTCTAAATTTTTGCTGAGTCATTATTGCGGGTTAATGACGTCATGAAAATATATTATTGTCCAAAGTTTTAATTTTTGAACCAAGTTTTAATGACGTCATAAAAAAATATGATTCTCCAAAGTTTTAATTTTCTAGCGTAAATACACTGAGAGATACGATGATTACAGACGCACACACATACACACACTCGTACAGACAGATAATTTTGTGAAAACCACCCAGCAGTCATAATTCCACCAGCAATAATTCCGGTGACATCCCGGTTGCGGATTTTTTGCAAACACAATACTTTTCCTATACGAGCATACCTAATGTATAAATAAGGAAATTTAATAACAAAGGTTATTTTGACGTCAGAAGTAAGGGCTCTGCTCTTAGAATAATACTATATATAGAAGGAGCATATGACCGTAAACACAATGTAATTCCACTGATAACACGAAAGTCGGTTGACTGGTGGTCATAAGTTGGGGTACCACCCTAACAACAAAACACTATTTTAAATATGTGTCATAAATATCCATTAATGAAGAAATATCGTAAAGAACCAATATAATAACTTAAAACACCGGCTGCATATTTAATAAACCGGTCTTAGATGGCAAAAGGATAGCGGAATACAAAGAATCTACATTTAGTTGACGAGGACTACTTTTAATTATTTTAATTAAAAATGTTAAACTACGATTTAAAATGCTTAAAATATTGTAATGCACCGATATTTATATTAGTATTTTATGAATAATCAATCATTAATTAATAATAGAACATAATAATTCATCAAGCGGAAGTATTGCCAACTTTTTTTTTAGAAAATTGTATATTGTTAGGTTGGCAGCATTACTTAGTTGCACCAGTGAACCGGCTTTCGTGTTATCAGTAGTGCTCCTTCTATATATAGTATTATTCTAAGGTTCTGCTCGAGTTTTATTGTTATGAATGAGTTAGGTTCGTAGTGCTCGTGCGCTTGCCTTCCAAAACTGATAATACAGATGTGATTTGGTTTCAGGTTACATGATGAGTTTCAGCATCATCTCAATCTCGTCCTGGCTCAACGTCATGTGTTGGGACATCCTATCTGCCTTCAGGTACCCAACATCTTACCTCATATCTTATCGATATACATTTTCGATATACAACCCGCACCTTGTATAAAATTTCTCCAGTCAAGAATAACCAAGTATAATTGTGCGAGAGGAAACCTAGGAAATGTAACAAGCAAAATTCAATGCTACATTTAGGAACTGTTCCATCATTCGACATTCGTCATCATTGATGGCTCGACATAATGTCATGTCCCACTCTGTTTCGTTACGTCTAACTCATCAGGGCGCCGACAGAGCCTGAACTCATTCTGACCTTCAATAATTCCGAAGAATATAATGTGAAGTATTTACCAGAGAAGAGCAGTGCTCTCTTACCGCCATCATGCATGTTTCGTTACGTCTAATTCATCAGGGAAGTAGTTACCCCTGAAGTAGGCACCCTGATGAGTTAGACGTTCCGAAACAGAGTGGGACATGCCATTATGTCGGGCCATCAATGATGACGAATGTCGAATGATGGAACAGTTCCTAAATGTAGCATTGCATTTTGCTTGTTACAATTCCTAGGTGTCTCTCGCACAATTATATTGTGCCAACTATTTATGTTTTGCAAAACTCGGTAGTATCAAATGATATAAATAAACAAGTACTCATGTAAAGTATACAATGGCTCATTGGTGAAGATGATTTTCTAAGATGAGGCCTTTATGCTATAGTAATGATGCTCAATTGATGAGGCTTCTGAAAGTAGGTGCTTCTTTTCAGATCATGCTCTCACAATAATATCCTAGCTGTTATTGTAGGTATGTTCCAATAACAGTAACGTCACAATACTCCTGTGTAACCTTGCAGTCTACACCAAACTGCTTTAGATTGAACTACACTAGGTTTGTTCGGTACGTTACTCCAGTGTACACTAGAGTAACTTGGAGTAATTACTATGTTCGAGTCACCCGTGGTGTAGTGGTTAAGGTACGCGGCCAATACACAGAATGAATGGACTTTAGTCATGGGTTCAATCCCAGCACGGGCCTCTAGGATTTTTATGAGAGGGATAAAAATTCTGAAAATTCTGCGTACCATGTCCTTCAGAAGGGACGTGAAGCCGGTGGTCACGAGCCTGTGCGTTGTCAAGTACTCGTTAAAGATCCCTTATCCTAAATGAAACTGGGTATAGGCAAAATTTAGGACCCTCATTGTAGATTCATTATAATACTATACTGTTTCTGCCTTGTAGTTTAAAGTGTGAGGAGGTTTGGTTTAACAGTGAGGCACGTGTTGTCCCCAGTTTTCACTAGACTATAAGAGTCAGTGAAATATGTATGATTGTTTGAAAAGCATGAGAGGAACCATAGAAATTCACGGCTCTTCTGTCTAGATTAGATGAAATATACCTACACTTGAAATTAAAAGGATTAGAACACTATATTAGGGAGCTGGCAAAAAGGGCCCTACTATGTTCGGACACGTTCTCGATTCTACCCCTAACTGCCCTAAACTGCACCACTGTGTTTTGTAACTAATATCGGGCAAGAAGAATCTTATTTTAAGTTGCAATTTTGCTTCTCTTAAAAAAAAACGAGTAAAGTAGTGAGGCGAGGCGATGCACGTTCGCTAGCTTTATGGCAAAATGCCATGTAAAAATATGTTCTAAATCAACAACTAAGTGCAGTGGAGCAGAGGCCGTAGCAAGGCGACAAAAATCACTAAAAATATGGCAAAATGCCATGTAAAAATATGTTCTAAACCAACAACTGAGTGGAGTGGAGCAGAGGCCGTAGCAAGGCGACAAAAATCACTAAAAATATGGCAAAATGTCATGTGACGATATTATCTAAGTCAACCACAGAGTGTTGAAACTTTGTACAAAAATCAGTCTACCGCTTTAGTTGTGCTAGTCGGAAAATAATTTTTTTTATGACGTCATTAACCCGCAATAATGACTCGAATCATAAAATAATTTCGAAAAATCATATAAAACGCGGAAAAATGATGCGATCGGATTGAGATTTGACACGCATGTATGTATAAGACGCATGTATGTATAAGACGCATGTATGTATAAGACTAACATTTCATCTCATTATCAGCATTAGTTCAGTTTTTTAGAATGACTTGTGTACGTTTTTTAAAAAAAAATGTAAAAAATTAGAAAATAATGTAATTGAGTTTAAATTTAGAACAAGTTCGTACCGTTACCAAATAAATAAGTACACTAAGTATATCCATAAGTTTTGTTGGATTATAAAAGTCAAGTAGCATTGAGCGTGGCCAGTGTCTGGATGGGTGACTGCTGAGAATGAAACGGATGTATTCACTATCAGAGGACGAGCGAGGCGAGTCCGAAGACATGTTGTAGTCTAAATTTGGCGAATTGTATATTCTGAGAAGGAGCGAAGCGAGTACGATGCAAGGAGGATGGGCGTAGCGAATCCAATGTGACGAGAAAAAGTTCCGAGGTGGTGTACGAGGTGTACTCGATTTTTCCTTCTTTCTTCTTTTTCTTCGTTTAATTTTTAGTGGATCCTGGGGGGATGGCCACCTGTGGATCTGCTCCATAATCAAGGTATACCTCTTTGACTTCCCTTTATCCGTGGCAATTATATTCGTCATAGTTGGCGAAAATTTGATCATGGTCCAGAGATCTGCCGCGTGCTCCAAGGAATTCTATGTCTCTTTTCCAGATTAGATGACACTTTTCAATCTATTATAACATTGAGAAACACCTAAACTAGAAAAGAATCCCTATAGCCTCTTTTCCAGATTAGGTGACACCTTTCAATCTATTATAACATTGAGGGGACACCTAAACTGGAAAAGGATCCCTATAGCCTCTTTTCCAGATTAAGTGACACCTTTTAAGCTATTGAAACATTGTGGGGTCACTTAGACTGGAAAATGATTTTTTGAAGGTTAATATATCCATTTTTCAGTGTATTATCCCCACCCATAAACCCCCTGGTTCCCATCAGTCCCGAAAGATTGCTAATGAAAGGAAAATGGATCCATTTCCCATTGTATTATCCCCCATCCATAAACCCCCTGGTTCCCATCAGTCCCGTATGATTGCAAATTAATGGAAAATATATCCATTTTATAATTAATTAATGTTCAAAATGTAAATAAACACAAGTGACACCTAAACTATTTTACCATATGACACCAAGCTAGTTTAGATGACCCCTAAGGGACACCTAATCTGGAAGAGTGCCATAAACAGGTGGTTAGAGGTTGTTAGAGGTGGTTACAGGTGGTTGTTTTTGCAGATTTTTAGAGCAGAAGGACAGCTTCAAAGAGAGCAGATTTCTGAAGTACAGTCTGTACGGATGGGGTGTCCCGACTGCTGTTATAGTCATGGCTCTTACAATGAATGCTGCTCCAATTGACGACAAGTACTTGCCGAATATGGGCGGTGCTTTGTGCTTCTATCAGAGTAAGTACTGTTTATCGTTCGCTTCACTCGCCTTCGGTTTATACTAATGCATATTATAATAGGGATGAAATTAAGCATATCTTCTTCTTGCTAAAAATTCTAGCGCTAGGATCTGCAAACCGGACGAATATTCTTTACAATGCTCATTTCTTTGATCAACAATCCATTGCTTCCTTGTCTCTGGAGTGAAGCTACAGAGAGCTCTTAATGCTATATAGCATATTAGAGGTCAGAATAACTGCATATGTTCACTATAGAGGTAGAGTGAGGTAGATGGAATGTTGAAAGTACATAGGTCTCTTAGAAAACATTATGTGATGTGGATACTTTCTGACACCTGTGCTCTAGAACTCTGGAGTGCGGCTGCAGAGATGATAATGCTATATAGCATAGTACAGGTCAGAATAACTACATATGCTCACTATAGAGGTAGAGTTAGGTAGATGAAGTATTGAAACTACATAGGTCTCTTAGGTAACATTATGTGATGTGGATAATTTCTGTCACCTGTGCTCTAGAACTCTGGAGTGATGCTGCAGAGATATGCTATATAGCTTAGTACAGGTCAGAATATCTGCATATACCTTCTATAGAGACAGTGTGAGACAGATGAAGAGTAAGATAAAATAATGAAGTATACTGCATTGAAATTATTGGAATCTTACCATAAACCACTTGCATGGTAAAAAAAACTACCCGCCAAGTCTCTGGTCCAAAAAAAGTCCCGCTAATCTTGTCGGTTCTAGATGGAGACGGTCATTTGTGCTTCAAAGTGAAGTTGTTAGATTAGCAATACAAAAGGACTAATAGCTCTATCTGCTATTTATGAGATATTCTTTTATTCTTTATTTCATTAAACCTTCTGACTTGTGGATTCTTCTCCTCGGCCTAACGGCCTCGGGAGATAAAGAAGTTTTCACGTGCGGCTTCACCTTTTTTGAAAACTTGGCCATGAGCTGTAAAACTTTCTTCCCACCCTTGCTGAGTAAATAACTATTTATCAAACTTGGTACAAAATAAACCTTAGGGAAGACACGAACCCTATTGAAAACGAGGTTGTAGTGACGTCATTAATCCGGTTTGATAAGTCAGGAAATTTTTCAAAAATCGTTACAATTCAGGGTTAATATTTATCGCCGCGAAAAAAGGTTCTTATTTATCCTATTTAAGATTGCTGAATCGATTGAGCACGACCAAAGTCGATACGATCCCACTAAATAACCAATAAATCTAAAAAACTTTGGAAAATAACAAGAAACCAAAATAACGGTCGTAGAAATTTGTTTTGTGAGAGTTTCGTTTTTGATGTTTATTTGGGTGCTGAATCAAATAAGACCGGTACAGAGTCGAAAATTCTGCTCAAAGCTAGGGTTCCTAGGTTCGAATCTTCTCTAATTTTTTACAGTATTTAAGGGTAAAAATTCAAAATAATTTTGATGCGGAAGATAATGATGATTCAAATGTTGAAATTAAAAAGGTTGTATTTACCGTTAGTTGAAGAATCAGCTACCGTCGATACTTGCTGTTGGATATAAATATCCCTAGACCGGTTTCGGCTTAACGCCATCATCAGCAGGTGGGGCAACACTCGAGCTCTCAACTGATAAAGTTATATCATTGAATTTCTTATAGTCTCAATTAGCACGACGATCCCACAGAAGATTAGCTCCCAACTTCAGAGAGAGATTAGCTCCCAACTTCAGAGAGAGATTAGCTCCCAACTTCAGAGAGCTCGAAGTGCTCGTTAAATCTTGAAGTTATTCACTGATATAACTTTATTAGTTGAGAGATCGAGTGTTGCACTGTGTACTGATGATGGCGATAAGCCAAAAACAGTCCAGTAAATATTCATATACAACAGCAATGAACAGCAAGTATCGACGGTAGCTGATCCTTGAATTGATTGTATTGTTGTTTATGACGTAGAAAATGAACATTAACATTAACATTAACTTTTTTTTTTTTTTTTTTTTTTTTTTTTTTTTTTTTTGTTTTGGGCATTGGTCTACTAGGACCATACATTAACATTACTTGTGATACTTTTGATTGTGCGCATGTGCAGGTAAAACGACACAATGGATTTACAATTACACTCCGATGTTCGTTTTGACGGCAGCCAACATCCTCATGTTTGTATCTACAGGGATCGTCATATGGAACCATACCAGGAAGACTTCGGCCGATCTCCGATCTGCCAGAACCAGGGCACAAAGGAGATGGTATATACCTTCACTATCATCTGATACCATTTTTTTATTTTTCCTCATTCATACCGTAGGTATATAGGAAAAGTATTGTGTTTGCAGATAAAATCCGAAACTGGGATGTCACCGGAATTATCCGTTTCAGGTGTTTTTACGACCTCCTGAATGGTTTTCACAATACACTGTTGACACGTCTATTAAAATTTTAGTTCTTTATTATCGTGTAGTAGTTAATTGTACATATTTAATGTTATTCTTACCTTGTTTAAGAATATAAAGTTATGAATCCTAAGAAAATAAAGAATTACAAGAATTAAAGTCAGTTGACATTAAGCGTGTTAGATCTTAAAATTAAACACACAAATTTTATACGCTTCTCCAATTCTCTAAACTGTATATGGGACTAGTTGTCACATACTCATCTATTTTCCTTGAAAACGGTGCAAGAATTAAAGTCTGTTGACATTAAGCGTGTTAGATCTTAAAAGAGAAAAACACAAACTTTATAGACTTCTCCAATACTTTTAAACTCCATATGGGACAAGTTGTCCCATGCTCATCTATTTTCCTTGAAAACGGTGGCGACACTTTTTTGCCTTTATACTCCCCCTATGGCTACAACCAAAGGAGGGTAAGTTTGCTCCTATCCTTCTTCTATGTTTTGCTGCTTAAAAAGCATTAAAACATTGTTGCTTGAGAAGCCCACTATAGTGATAACGAGTTTTCAGCTGATAACTTAATATTCCCACTTTAAATGTTGAGTGTTTTTCATGTAATGTTATGTAATTTGTTTTTATTTTTAATCAAGTTTGTTTTTCAAGTTATGCTGTCTTTGATTTTGCCTTAGAAAAATACTATATATAGAAGGAGCACTACTGATAACACGAAAGGCGGTTCACTGGTGCACTTAAGTAATGCTGCCACCGTAACAATATACAATTTACTAAAAAAAAGTTAGCAATACTTGGTTGCTAAATTATTATCTTCTATTATTAATAATTGATTGATTATTTATAAAATACTAATATAAATATCGGTGCATTACAATATTTGAAGCATTTTAAATTGCAGTTAAATGTTTTAAGTTCAAATTATATTGAAAGTAGTCCTCGTCAACTAAATGTAGATTCTTGTATTCCGCTATCCTTTTGCCATCTAAGACCGGTTTTATTAAATACTCAGCAGGTGTTTTAAGTTATAATATTTGTTCTTTACGATCTTTCTTCATTAATAGATATTTATGACACATATTTAAAATAATGTTTTGTTGTCAGGTTGGCAGCATTACTTAGTTGCACCAGTCAACCGGCTTTCGTGTTATCAGTGGAATTACATTGTGTTTACGGTCCTCTGCTCCTACTATGTATAGTATTATTCTAAGGAGTATGCAGTCTATGTAATAATTTACAATCAATTTGTTTTTATTGTTTGTTTGTTTTCATTTTAAAATGTTGACAATTGAGAAACTTTGTAATAAAGTTAACCTCAAGTATGTAAATAAATTCCTCTATCTCATACAACATAGGTCCATGGGATCATAAACGTTCCTCATTGGGTCGTAGTGAAACTGACAATTAAATTCCATTCAATTTGATTTGTTGGTCGCACTCCTAAGTCCAAGAGCCAGGCCTGGAATGTGACTTATTTTGTAATACTTTAAACCAAATTTTTCTGAAAGTATACCTTAAATTATGAAGGAAAATCATAATCTACCTCTCCTTATTAGAGCCCTTCATATGAATGTGCTCGCTCAAAATTTTAGAAAATCCCACAAATTCCAGCTTTCTTGCAATAAGAGGATCCTGTGGGTCGGGTGCAAAACCCGAAGAGAATATTTTTAAAGCTGATGAAATTTCCTATAAAATGAGTGTTTTTTCATAAAAATCGGATAACTACAACTAATTATGTCATGTTATACATGACATGTTATGTCATTTGTTTAATGGCCAAAAAATGCATAAAAAAGTCAAATTCGGTAACTTTGCATAAATCAACAATTTTTTTTGAAAGAGTCATAACTTTAGTTGTATTTATCCGATTTTGATGAAAAACACTCGTTTTATAGGAAATTTCATCAGCTTTAAAAAATGTTCTCTTCATGTTTTGCACACGACCCTCCGGGAAAACCCATTGTTATAAGAAAACTAAAATTTTGTGTGGGATATTTTAAAATGTTGAGCATGTGAATCGAAACGAAAACGAAAGGCTCCACTTTGGATAGGCAGATTATGTTTTTCCTTCATAATTTAAGGTATATTTTCAAAAAAATTTGGTTAGAAGTAGTACAAAATGAGTCACATTTTTTCAGATCCGGCTCTTGGACTATAACTCTTACAGTCCCCTATATAACGCATTAAGTAAGCCCTATTTATAGCCCAAGAGCTAGACGCAAATAACGTGATCGTCTAGCCCCAAAGGTTTAACCCACTAGATCGACTTATTCTGGCTCCCTGATAATGAATCAGGTGGTCTACCGTTTCAGATAATGGAATTTTAGCCTCGGAGTCACTTTAAAGTCCGAAAAATGGCCCCAAATTCAGTTTTCGCCCAATAACGGTGTTCCTATTGGTTTTATCAAAAAAGTTAAAGGGTTGTTTTTTAAAGTTTATTAAATTAGTTTGTTATTAAACCCTTTCTGATGAAGACCTAATCATACGGTCGAAAGCTTAAATCTTGTTTTATTTATCATGACCAAAACCTCATAACTTTTTACTATTTTTTTTGTTTATTACATTTGTAATAAATCCATTTTTTAACCATCAAAATCGATCCAGTAAAACCGGAGATACAAATGTTAAAAGATTACCGAAAAAACATATAAAAAGCATACATTTTTGTCCAAAAACGCACAAAAACCTTAAAATGTCATGTTTTTCCATATAAACATGTTTAAGAGTTAGGCAGACTTAAAAATCATGCATATTCTGTTAAACTGCAGGTAATATAGAGTTGTTCTAGAGAAAGAAGTCAGCACAGCTCTAATATGTGATGACTTAATGACCGACATTTAATGCTGAAAGATAGGTAAAAACTTGAATTTTAGAATAATTCACTTTTTTCAGCATTATATGTCGGTCATTAAGTCATCACATATTAGAGCTGTGCTAACTTCTTTCTCTAGAACAACTCTATATTACCTGTAGTTTAATAGAATATGTATGATTTTTAAGTCTGCCTAATTCTTAAACATGTTTATATGGAAAAACATGACATTTTAAGGTTTTTGTGCGTTTTTGGACAAAAATGTATCCTTTTAGATGTTTTTTCGGTAATCTTTTAACATTTGTATCTCCGGTTTTACCGTACCGATTTTGATTGATAAAAAATGGATTTAACAAATTTAATAAACTTTAAAAAACAACCCTTTAACTTTTTTGATAAAACCAATAGGAACACCGTTATTGGGCGAAAACTGAATTTGGGGTAATTTTTCGGACTTTAAAGTGACCCCGGGGCTAAAATTCCATTATCTGAAACGGCAGACCACCTGATTCATTATCAGGGAGCCAGAATAAGTCGATCTAGTGGGTTAAACCTTTGGGGCTAGACGGTCACGTTTTTTGCGTCTGGTTCTTGGACTATTAACGCGTTTTAGCATGCTCATAGATCCTCATATAGGTATATTCCATGCCTTAAACCCAACTTAAAACTAAAGAATAGGGTTAGTTAAATACATTTATTTGTTGGATTATTTAATAATTTCAATTAAAGGAAAGTTATTCATTGGTCCATTGGTACCTTTAACTGAATCCTTGCAGGAGATTTAGCTAATTATTGATCCTTAATTAAATACTAATTACATTCTAAGCCCATGTCTGGAACCACTCTGAGGAGACCCCTCTCTCAAGTTCATCTCCCTCTCTACTCACTTTACCCTCTCCATACAATCATAAGTTTCTAGCTTAGTTAACACTTCATTTTAAATTATAGATTGATTCAGCATCTTTTTATATCAAATCATCCTAATACAATGTTTCTTATTCAAAATTTACTATGTGACGTATGAGATATTAAATTTGGACAAAGTTGGGCGTCACATCAGAATTAGGTTGTGAAGTTGTACGTCACATTTTCGTCCTTTTAAAATGCACCTGTCTTCAATTCACCAGGTCGACTTTTCTTGCTGGCGAGAAGGCTCGACTGTATCGTCTACCATTTTATGTTTTGTCTTAGTTAATAATTCGATTCTGCCATGTCTGTCTACAGGTTCCGACTGTACTGTAAACTGTTTTTCGTGACCGGTATGAACTGGATAGCCGAGATACTCTCTCACATCATAGACAACGACAACGAAACCTATATCTTCTTTTTCTTCGACACGTTTAACGCTCTGCTTGGTGTCATTATATTCTTCATCTACGTCTGTAGACAGAGAGTATTAAAGTCTTTGAGGAAGTGGTACCGCGGTGAAAACACGCTGGCCGGAAGGCGACGCTCGGCACTCGCTTCTACTCTCACTAGGTTCAGGCAGAGTTTGTTTAGGCTCAAATTTGGTTCTTCTATATTTGGATCCAGGGATATTGAAAAGAACGCGTAGGTGCCGAGTGAATTGTAAGCATTTACCATGTGGAATTAGGTTTGTTTAAACGTTTAGTTCGAAAAAATGTGACTGTATCACAGTAAGGTTTGGTTGGATCGCCACTTGCCCCCATCTTCTTCCCTGAAGGGTGGGGCTGTCGCCACGCCTTAAGTGGCGCTTTTTCGCCTCCTAGCCCCCAGTCTATGATCGGCTTCCGACCTCTCTCTACATTTCCCGATTTATAAATGATCCTTGTTAAAGTACCCTTAATTAATCTTAAATACGTAGTTGGGCCCCAATAATTTCACCCCTTAATTTCAAGCTCATCAAAGCTAGCTATTACCACCTTCGTGAATCTCAACCTCTGGTTTAGGGTTTTCTCCACATACTCTGTCCAGCCACAGAGAAAATGATTTGATGAGCTTGAACTTAAGGGGGTGAAATTTTTGGGGACTTCAACAAGAATCAATTATAAATCGGGAGAATGGAGAGAGGGCTCGGAAGCCGATCATAGACTGGGGGCTAGGAGGCGGAAAAGCACCACTGAAGGCGTGGCGACAGCCCCACTCTTTAAGGAAGAAGATGGGGGCAAGTGACGATCTAACTCAAAAAGACTAAAACTATTAGAGGGAGTATACAACAGCTCTTATCATTCCTTGGGTAGCTAGGTGCCGTAACTGTACATTGGTGTCAAAGAGACTAATACTTAGAGGGAGGATACAACAGTTCTTATCATTCCTTGGGTAGCTAGGTGCCCTAACGGTACATTAGTGTCAAAGAGACTACAACTATTAGAGGGAGGATACAACAGCTCTTATCATTCCTTGGGTAGCTTGGTGCCCTAACGGTACATTGGTGACGTCATAGTTTTAGTCTCTTTGGGTGTATAAGTATGTGCTCCGATAGAAGTTGTAGGGGAGGGGGGAGTAGTTTGTCTCTCTCTAGGGAGACTATAGTAGGGGTAAGTACAGTTAGGGCACCTATGGAAACTGTTTCATTTCCAGACCCCTTATCACTGTGTTAAAAGGGTCCTGTACTCCCTCTAATAGTTTTAGTCTCTTTGATCTAACCAAACCTTACTGTGATAACGTCACACAAACTAATAATACCCAAAAATAACAATACTTCTTTTACACAGATGAAATATCAAATTCATCATTGAAAGGTGTGCTCTCGTGTGTGAAGCGATCAATCGGAATTGTGAAGCGAATCAATGTCATGTTGCCTATTTTACACCAACAACACGTGCCCTACTGCCAGACCAGGCTTTCCGGCTCTCAAAATCACAAGGCGGAAACATATATATTTAATATAAACTACTATTGAGGGTCCTAAATTTTGCCTAAACCCAGGTTCATTTAGGGTCAGGGATCTTTTACGTGTACCTGACATGGCACAGGCTCGGAGCCACCGGCTTAAACGTCCCTTTCGAAGGACGGCACGTGAAAGGATTTCCATCCCTCGCATGAAAACCCTAGAGGTCCTGACCGAGATCGAACCCGGACTGTCTGGGATATATATATATATAATATATATATATATATATATATATATATATATATATATAATATTATATATATATATATATACATACATAATTGTAATTTTGAACAAAATTATAATTAAATTATAAATAAATGTGTAAAATAAATAAAATATAAAAATATAGAAGTAGTATAAAATATATAAACTGATTGTATAGTGCGTAGTGTGTATAGTTTTAATATTTCAGGGAGGGGGGGGGGGATCCTCAACTTAAAGATTATTTAAGCTACAATTGTCCTAAAATATCTTTGTAGATATAATTTCTGTGACTATGTGATCTAATACTTTGTTTATGTTTGTTTATATATTAAATATGTTTTGTAATTAAAAGTTTCTGTATTTGTTTACGTGATGTAATTTTATTAATAGACGGCTGGAAAAAGGATAACCTGTATGTTGGCATCCCGCATTGTTTTGACCTTAGAATAATACTATATATAGAAGGAGCACAGGACCGTAAACACAATGTAATTCCACTGATAACACGAAAGCCGGTTGACTAGTGCCTTAGAATAATACTATATATAAAAGGAGCACAGGACCGTAAACACAATGTAATTCCACTGATAACACGAAAGCCGGTTGACTAGTGCCTTAAAATAATACTATATATAGAAGGAGCACAGGACCGTAAACACAATGTAATTCCACTGATAACACGAAAGCCGGTTGGCTGGTGCACTTAAGTAATGCTGCCAACCTGACAACAAAACATTTTTTTAAATATGTGTAATAAATATCTATTAATGAAGAAAGATCGTAAAGAACAAATATAATAACTTAAAACACCTGCTGAGTATTTAATAAAACTGGTCTTAGATGGCAAAAGAATAGCGGAATACAAGAATCTACATTTAGTTGACGAGGACTACTTTTAATATAATTTAAATAAATATCTTAAACTACTGGTAATAAGATTCTTATAAATTGCAGACGATTACCAAAAAAATAATTAGATATTTAAACTCCCAGTGGTTGACTTAGTGGGAGTAGATAGCAATTTTATTGCTATAGCTCTGTACGGAGCAGAGTTATTATGGTGATGTATTATAAATGTACCACCCTGTATGTTGAACTCGTCAAGGATGTTGAATAAAGGGGATGACGCACTAAGTCGAATTGCCATTCAACAAAGTGACCTCATCGAAAATCAAAACATAGAGAAGAAAGCAACACGAAACACACGTCAAAAACCAACTGCACATGCTTGGTACGAACTGCGCATGCTTATGATCCTTATAACAGCGCAGGTCTTAAAATTTAGAGGCAAACTTAACTCTCAATGGGTTTCCCATTGTTGCTTGAGAAGGTTATAAACAATAGAAAAAGGTCATACTTTTTAACTGTTTTTGTTAATATTGCTTAAAATTAACAACATTAAAAAAAAATTAAGAACATTACAACCAAAATTGAATTTTGAAAACTAGCAAAACATTTCATTTGGCTAAAAAGAGACAAAATATTAACACATTTAACTTACTCTCTACGAAAAGTAAACGGTAAAGCTTCAATTACTCTCACTAAAGTGGCTACCTAGAGTCCAAAATGTAAAATATAAGCACAAATGACTTGACAAGCACCAAATGTAACAATAACGAAAGCACTGAAGAAAGTTGAGAAGCAAACTCGACAACCAAGAATTGTATGTTTGGCGCCTTTTTTAATTATAACCTAAGGAAAGGTAAGTTTGTTTCTATTTCTCTATCTCATACAACTTCTATGGGGTCAGAAATGTTCCTTAATGCGTCATCCCCTTTATTCAACATCCTTGGAACTCGTCTTATCGTTCTTACATAACCTGCGTTTCGCTTCTTTTGCTATAACCTTGGTAAGGAAGGTAAGTTTGCTCCTGTTTCTCTATCATTAATGGCGTCAGTGATGTTACCTTATCGCGTCATCTAATCAAGGATCTTAAATAAAGGGGATGACGCATTAAGGAACATTTCTGACCCCATGGAAGTTGTATGAGATAGAGAAATAGGAGCAAATTTACCTTCCCCATGGTTATAAGGAAAAACGGCGCCAAACGCAGGTTATGTAGCAAAATTGTCGAGTTTGCTTCTCAATTTTCTGCTGTGCTTCTCGTGATTGTTATATTTCTGGTACTTGTTAAGTCATTTGTGCTTATTTAATTTTAAATTTTGATATTCTTTGCCACTTCAGTGAGTGATAATTTAAGTGTGTTTATAACCTTCTCAAGCAATAAACAATGGGAAACCATTGAGAGGTAAGTTTGCCTCTAAAATTTAAGACCTGCGCTATTATAAGAATTATTAGCATGCTCAGTTTGTACCAAGTATGTGCAGTTGGTTTTGACGTGTGTTTCGTGTTGAATTCTCTCTATTTTTTGGTTTTCGATAGCACTTTTTGTATAGCAAATAGACTTAGTGCGTCATTCCCTTTATTCAGGATCCTTGCATCCAATTGACAAAATTCCTTGTCACTCTTAGAGGAGGATTTTATGAGGTTACGCGGAGCCCCTGAGAGCCTCAAAAATGTTTTAGGCCTCTTAATGTATTAAGATTTGCTATGCCTCCTCTTGTAATATATCTCTATGCATAATTATAAAACATTATTTCATACTCCGACCGCTATGGAGCGCTAGTAGTAACCTTCAGCTCTGTTTGACTTTCTCACCGCTTGAAAGCGTTGTAGAAACCCACCCCTAGTTAGTTAGTGTCTTGTAACGATTTTCCTAGATAGCGCCACCTATACTATACCCTTTATATTTTCTGACCCTCAAAATCAAACTCTCCCTTAACCGATAATCTAACAATACGGTTACAATTATTGAACGCAATAAAAAAACTAAAATCAATTAAAAAAAAAATAAACCGATAAGTTCAACAATTAAAATTTTAAAAACAAAATCGTAAAAAAAAATTTCCGTGCCGATCCGAACAAGGGCCACACCCCCTTCCCAAACACCCACGTTTTTCCTTTAAACCCGGAAAATTTCTGAAAAAAATTCTTACGGTACCTTACCGTTGTTAACAGTTAATTTTTCAATTTGTTCAAAAAATAACCACTTTAAAATAAAATAAAGAGAAAGCTTCATAAAGGTATGTACGACAATGCAAAGAATTTGTCTGTTTGTTTTTATTACTGTAATTATTGTGTCTAACATAGTATTAAACTATTTATTAATTATTGCGTCTAACATAGTATTTAACTATTTATTAATTATTGCGTTTAACATAGTATTTAACTATTCATTAATTATTCTGTTTAATATAGTATTTTATTATTTTTAATTAACTTGTCCTACTCATTATTTTGCTGTTTATTAATTATTCTGTCAAACATAGTATTGTATTATTTTGTCTAACAAAATATTTTATTAATTACAAATTATTTTGTCTAACATAGTAATTTATTAATCTTTTTTTTCTTTTAAATCTTATTAATAATTAAACTAATTCATTATTTATTAATTGTTCTGTCAAACATAGTATTTTATAATTTTGTCTAACACAGTACTTTGTTATTAATTAATAATTCTGTCAAACATAGTAGTTTATAATTTTGTCTAAATATTATTTTATTATTAATTAATTATTCTGAATAACATAGCATTTTTTTCTAACATATAATTTATTAATTACATTGTCTAACATAGTCTTTTTATTTATTATCTATTTTGTATAACACAGTTTTTTATTATTTTTTCAGTTTAACAAAGCATTTTTATTATTTACTAATTAATCTGTCTAATACAGTATTTTATTATTATTAATTATATTATGTTTATAGTATTTTACTGTATAAATAGTCTTTTATTATTTGATAATTATTGTCTAATATAGTATTTTATTATTATTAATAATTATGTTTATAGTATTTTATCTGTATAAAATAGTCTTTTATTATTTGATATTTATTTTGTCTAATATAGTATTTTATTATTTATTAATTATTTATGTTTATAGTATTTTATCTAGTTTATTATTGATAATATTAATTATTTATTATTTATTAATTATATTTATGTTTATAGTATTTTATTATTTTTAATTATATTATGTTTATAGTATTTATTATTTTATTAATTATATTATGTTTATAGTAATTTTATCTGTTTAATAGTGTTTTATTATTTGATAATTATATTATGTTATAGTATTATTATTTATTAATTATATTATGTTTATAGTATTTTATCTGTATAAAAGTCTTTATTTATTGATATTTATTTTGTCTAATATAGTTTTTATTAATATTTAGGTAAACAAGTTTTATTATTTATTAATTATTATGTTTAACATAGTATTTAATTAATTATTTATTTACTAATTTTTTAGTTTAAACAAGATTTTACCAAACCTAATAAAAAAAAATTACAATATTTTGGAGAACTTGACTATTTATGGTTGGAGACTATATATAATATAATTTTAGAATATTCTGACTGTATAGTCAGAACATCCTGTATAGTCAGAACAATATGTTCTGACTGTATAGTCAGAACATAGTGTTAGTAACACTTAATGTGTTAATAACACATTAACATAGTGTGTAAATACACAGTAATTACACTATGTAAGTCGATGATTTGTTTCCTTATGAACTTAAGCATGCTTTAGATATGTTTGATTTCTATTATAATGTACTAATTATAATTATACTTAGTAATAATTAGCTTCTTTGTCATATTTAGGTATTATCTTTAAAACATGAATATCCCTTGTGATTTCAATAAATATATCGTTATAATATAAATAAATATAATAAATAAAATATCGTAATAATATAAAAAATATAATAAAAATATATCGTCGTAATATGAATAAATAGATGAATATAATTAATAAAATAAAATATATCGTTATAATATAAATAAATATAATAAATAAAATATCGCAATAATATAAAAAATAAAATATATCGTCGTAATATGAATAAATAGATGAATATAATTAATAAAATATATCGTCGTAATATTAATAAATAGATGAATATAATGAATAAAAAAATATATCGTATATATATAAATAAATAGATGAATATAATAAATAAAATATATCGTTATAATATAAATAAATAGATAAATATAATAAATAAATAAAATATATCATTATAATATAAATAAATAGATAAATGTAATAAATAAAATATATCGTTATAGTATAAATAAATAGATAAATATAATATCCATCTGCCTTTATCTCATATGATATGATATCATATAATATGATATCATATCTCATATAATATGATATCATATAATATGATATCATATCTCATATGATATGATATAATATCTCATATGATATCATATCATAGTAGATATGATATCATAGTAGATATGATATCATATCCAAGCAATCATACATATTTTCACTGCCACTTATAGTCTAGTGAAAACTAAAAACAACACGTGCCCCCGCTGTTAAACCAAACCTCCATACACTTTAAACTACAATGCAGACACACTATAGTATTATAATGAATCTACTATGAGGGTCCTAAATTTTACCTTTACCCAGTTTCATTTAGGGTTAGGGATTTTTAAAGAGTACCTGACAACGCACAGGCTCGAGACCACCGGCTTTACGTCCCTTCTGAAGGACGTGGTACGCAGAATTTTTATCTCTCTCATAAAAATTCCAGAGGCCCGTGCTGGGATTGAACCCATGACTACAAAAAACTCGGAAGTTTAAAGTCCATTCATTCTGTGTATTGGCCGCGTAGCTTAACCACTACACCACGGGTGACTCCATATTTATTCCTTAATGAATGTTTATATATATATATATATATATTATATTCATAGATCTTACGTGATTCAAGAATGAAGAATTACTGGTAAGGAAGAAGGTGACACGGGCTATAACAGCTGCTATATATATATATATATATATATATATATATATATATATATATATATATATATATATATATATATATATATATATCCATGGATCTTACGTGATTCAAGAATGCGGGAATTACTGGTAAGGAAGAAGGTGACACGGGCTATAATAGCTGCTCAAGATACTAATGTAGAGTAGGTAATGTTTAGTAAAATTCCGGTATCATTCGGAGTTGAATACATAAGTAGACAAAGATTCATATCAGTGTGGAAACTCGAGAAGGAGAGACTCGAGCCGACACCGGTAGACTTACTAATAGTGTATGATGTTATAAGACTGTGAAATAGTTATTTATGCCATAAGGCTGAGAAGTGTGTCTTTATGTCACGGCAATTAGATTTACCGACGAGCGAAGCGAATCGGGAAAAATTGCCAAGACATAAAGACATTCTCAGCCGGATGGCATACACTATTTTTTTTGAGGTAGCACTCATTAAATAAAGCACTCATTAAAAAAAATCAAAAAATAGCACTCATTAAACTGCGCTATATACTTAATTGAAAAAAACGTCCAATTAATATTAACTCCATATTATCGCCGTCATTAAATTCATCCATAGCTTCACACTTTTACTCAAAAATGTAAAAGCTTTACAAATAAACACACAAAAATTGTCAATTAGAACACCTTTTAAAAACGAAAAAAAAAATTAGTCTACGAACAAAAGCAGAAACAAAATGAACGTTTTTAAATAAAGCTCATGAAGGTTTAACACAGATTGTTTTTTGAACACGCTACAGTAATGGCGGCAACATATGAATTACTTTTACGTCCTAGGAGTTTTTTTACATTCATTATTGTCCTCGGAGGTGAAAAGTACTAAATAACCTCCTATAACAATAATGATTGGCTTCTCATCCTAAAAACGGTCCAATAAAGTGCTCAATTACGTACTACCTCAAAAAAAAGATTTTTATGTACCGCGGTGACTATATATACTGTTGAGCGAAGCCAGACACCTGAAACGGATAATACCGGATTTTATCCCGGTTTCGGATTATTTTAAATACACAATACTTTTCTATAATTCAACCTTGGTGATGTCCCTATTCCTATTGTTTATGTAACACGTGTGACGTCATTAACCCTACGAAAATGACCCCATCAACATTTAAAAAATCACAAATCCTCATAAAGTGTATTAGATTGGGCTGAAATTTTTTACACATATACTACCATGTATGGTCCACACCTTAGAATAATACTATATATAGAAGGAGCACAGGACCGTAAACACAATGTAATTCCACTGATAACACGAAAGCCGGTTGACTGGTGCACTTAAGTAATGTTGACAACCTGACAACAAAACATTATTTTAAATATGTGTCATAAATATCTATTAATGAAGAAAGATCATAAAGAAAAAATATTATAACTTAAAACACCTGCTGAGTATTTAATAAAACCGGTCTTCGATGGCAAAAGGGTGGCGGAATACAAGAATCTACATTTAGTTGACGAGGACTACTTTTAATATAATTTTAATATATACGTTAAACTACAATTTAAAATACTGTAATGCACCGATATTTATATTAGTATTTTATGAATAATCAATCATTAATTAATAATAGAACATAATAATTCAGCAACCGGAAGTATTGCCAACTTTTTTTTAGAAAATTGTAGATTGTTAGGGTGGCAGCATTACTTAAGTGCACCAGTGAACCGCCTTTCGTGTTATCAGTAGTGCTCTTTCTATATATATTCTAAGGTTCACACACACATACACAATTTTATTGAATTATCCGTAATAGTGTTGATTTTATTGATTAAAATATACATTAAGTCGAATAAAACATTATGTCACGTATTCGCGATTCAAAGAGATAGTTGTAAGGTTGGCAATACCAATGGCGGGAAAACAAAAGGGTGATCAAAAAATTTTTTATCATAGGATTAGCATGGGAGCCGATAAAAATTCTTCTTTTATTAATTTATTGTGAGTTAATTTGTGATAAATGTGATGAAAATTATTAGAACGACCATCGGTACTAAAAAAATTGCAAATATTTCGTAGTTAAATATTTCGATAATTCCAGGATTTTAAATATAGAATCAGGCTCTTATCACTACGGACTTTAATTTGTCCAATTTAACCCAGAAATAATAAAACCTAAACGGATAATTTAAACAAACTTTTTACAAAAAGTGAATTTATTGAGTTATTAATTATTTTAGTGCGTAAATAAAATTGATTAATAAATTAAAACACCATTACAGTGAAAATCGGCTTCTTATCTGTTAATTTAAATACCTGTTACAACTAATTTAAACAATTTAATGCAATTAAATGGTAATTTTGTGTGTTTGTGCAAACTAAAATTATTTAAAAGTAACATTAATTAACAATAAATAAAATAAAACACTATATTATGATCTTCATCTTCTTATCACTCAATTTAAATACTCGTGACAACCCATTAAAACGCTATTTTTCAATGAAATTGTGATTCTACTGATTTCATACGCCCTATAATTAAATAAATTAAAGCACTTTGATAAAAAATTTAAAGAAATAACCGTCACAAATAAGAAAAACCAAAAAATCCCCATAAGGACTTTAACAACAATCACCCTTTCATTATCAATTTCTATCAGCGACGGTGGCGCTGCTACGGACTTTGAATCGCGAATATTTTAAAACTAATACATTTGAAAACTCGCTTATATCGTTGCAGTGTGGCACTGATATAAACAAGTAATATGACGAACAGATAAAGTACATCAACCGCTCGGCCAATGGAAGGTCGCGAAGCCGGAGGCCTCTTTTTTGCGGATCAGAGTGAATCTTTGTTTAGAAATAAACTTATAAATATCCTCAATACTATTGTTTGTGAAGTATGGGTGACATCCTTAGAATAATACTATACATAAAAGGAGCACTACTGATAACACGAAAGGCGGTTCACTGGTTCACTTAAGTAATGCTGCCACCCTAACAATATACAATTTTCTAAAAAAAAGTTGGCAATACTTCCGGTTTGCTGAATTATTATGTTCTATTATTAACTAATGATTGATTATTCATAAAATACTAATATAAATATCGGTGCATTACAATATTTTAAGCATTTCAATTTGTAGTTTAACGTATTTATTAAAATTATATTAAAAGTAGTCCTCGTCAACTAAATGTAGATTCTTGTATTCCGCTATCCTTTTGCCATCTAAGACCGGTTTTATTAAATATTCAGCAGGTGTTTTAAGTTATTATATTTGTTCTTTACGATCTTTCTTTATTAATAGATATTTATGACACATATTTAAAATAATGTTTTGTTGTCAGGTTGGCAGCATTACTTAAGTGCACCAGTCAACCGGCTATCGTGTTATCAGTGGAATTACATTGTGTTTACGGCCCTGTGCTCCTTCTATATATAGTATTATTCTAAGATGACATCATTAACCCAAAATAGTAGTATTTTTGTATATTGTATAAATCTAAGACCTTATTAAGCTATATTATGCTATTCATATTTATGTTCTAATGAAAAAAGCATCACACGTTTTAACAACAGACTAGTTTCCTAAGATGGAAATGCCATAAACAGACCGAATATTGTCTGCGGATGGTATGGATGTCGGTCTCCGGACTCAATGCATTATGTTTACGAATTCTAAAATAGAAACTCAAGGATCTTGAAGATCTTGAATAAAGGGTATGATGTAATGAGAAACTTTTATGACCCCACAAACGTAGTATGAGATAGACAAATAGAACTAAACTTACCTTCCAGATGCAACCCGACACAAAGATAATATAACCCTTACGGCAAGATTGTCGACCTCTTTTTCTATCTTTGACTCTTTACTAGCGCTGTTTCCCTAAAAGGCAAGAGGGAAGCGTGGTGACCGCAAAAGGACCTTCATGGCCGACGCCGCGCATATATATATATATATATATATATATATATATATATTATATATATAATATATATATATATATATATATATGTACGAAATAAAAAAGTAAGGTAGGAATATTATCGCGTATGGTACGAAATAAAAGAGTAAGGTAGAAATATTATCGCGTATGGTACGAAATAAAAGAGTAAGGTAGGAATATTATCGTGTATGGTACGAAATAAAAAAGTAAGGTAGGAATATTATCGCGTATGGTACGAAATAAAAGAGTAAGGTAGAAATATTATCGCGTGTGGTACGAAATAAATGAGTAAGGTAGGAATATTATTACGTATGGTACGAAATAAAAGAGTAAGGTAGGAATATTATCGCGTATGGTACGAAATAAAAGAGTAAGGTAGGAATATTAACGCGTATGGTTCGAAATAAATGAGTAAGGTAGGAATATTATTTCGTATGGTACGAAATAAAAGAGTAAGGTAGGAATATTATCGCGTATGGTACGAAAATAAAAGAGTAAGTTAGGAATATTATCGTATGGTACGAAATAAAAGAGTAAGGTAGGAATATTATCGCGTATGGTACGAAATAAAAGAGTAAGGTAGGAATATTATCGCGTATGGTACGAAATAAAAGAGTAAGGTAGGAATATTATCGCGTATGGTACGAAAAAAAAGTAAGGTAGGAATATTATCGCGTATGATACGAAATAAAAGAGTTAAATAGGAATATTATCGCGTATGGTACGAAATAAAAGAGTAAGGTAGGAATATTATCGCGTATGGTACGAAATAAAAGAGTAAGGTAGGAATATTAACGCGTATGGTTCGAAATAAATGAGTAAGGTAGTAATATTAACGCGTACGGTACAAATATGAACATAGAAAAGTGCACGCGTGGTGGCAATGTAAAAGCGCACGGTAGGAAAACAAATAAGGAAAAGCGTGAAAGCTGGGAATCAATTGCATGAAACAATTATAAGATTTGTAATGTATTACTGGGGCTCAGGTGGAAAACTCGAGTCCAAGGCTCCTAATATTACAGGTAGTGCAAAAATGACGTCACTGAGTTACTTTCATATAATCGTCAACTTGAATATAATAGACCAAGAGCCCAGGGGTGTTTTGTTAATAAAAAGTGTAATGGCTGGAACCGGTCTCAATATTTTTCGTAACTACCTTCCTGAAGAAGGATCTGCAATTCTGCCGACTCGTATCGGATGGGCGTCTGAGGCAGAACGCACATTAGGGGTCAAAGGTTCTGCCTGGGACACCCATCCGATACGAGTCGGCAGAATTGCAGATCCTTTTTCAGGAAGGTATTTACGAAAAATTGAGACCGGTTCCAGCCATTACACTTTTTATTAACAAAACACCCCTGGGCTCTTGGTCTATAAACTTAATTTACTGTAGCGTTAATTTACATCCAAACAAAAACACATGCGTGTAAAAAAGGACATCAGTCTAGTTCCAGTATATTACACCAAATAAACAACACCGATTTTTTAAACCAATTTCTTTAATTAAACATTAGATAAGTAAATTGCGTTAAATATTGTGTTATGTTTTTTCAAAATAAAACACTCAATATTTAGTTTTGAAGTTCTCTACTAGGTAGCGCTGGTTGTCGAATTTTTTCTTTTCCGTAAAGTTTAGATTAGTATTACCTTTTAACTTAGACTGAACATATTAGGCAGATGGAACTGCAAATGTTAGATTTTGATTTCGTTTTATTGATTTTTACAGCAATATTTATCTATATTCTGCATTTTTAAGAGACTACGTTTGCTGGGAGTACCTTAGAAGTTTGATGTTTGAGTGAGTGAGTCTCAAAACTTCCTTTGAGCCTCCATATCTCATTGCATAGAGATATATGTATACTAGAGGAGTCATAGCCTATGTCATTACATTAAGAGGCCTGAAACAATTTTCGGGGGCTCTCAGAGGCTCTGTGTAGCCTCATTAAAACCTCCTTTGAGAGTGAGTTAAGGTTATTATAAATCAAATGTTTTCGTCTTCCCACACATTTACTACGTACACACAGCGTATTTAACAGGCGGTCGTATTGGATGCGTATGTAATACGGTTGACTAACTTCACGGTTCTTATTTGTTTACGGCGTATTTGTTTAGTCGATCGAGTGAGATTACGTGATAACTGATCCCGCCTAAACATGGCGTCTTTTATAGTGAAGGTTCACTTTTGGTTATAAGAAAGTTTAAAAAATAATTTAAAACTAGCAATATATAATACATATTATATTACGCAATTATATACGCAATATATTCGCGTCATTTTTTACAAAAGATATTGCAGACTAATAAAATAATAACTATTTACCCCAATTCTAAGCAATAATATCATCTTTTGAACGAAACGTAAGGTAAACAACAATCAAGGAAATTTTTTTTTCACTGATATCCGAACGGCTTAGCCTAAAACATTTTAGATCCAGGTTTGTATGATAATATTGAGCATTGCAGATTTAAAAATAACTATAATATAACACACGGCTAAAGTCAATTGACAGCCCGCCAAAATCTCAATGCTTTCAACCCTCTTTTTTAACAAAAAAATCCCTTCCACTAAGTAACAAAAAAAATCCCAACCCTGGCAACACTGTAAGTCAGGTTATGTTTTGAATTTTATTATTTGTTTTTATTTGATATCGTATATTTAAAGAAAATATTTATTTATTTTATAAATAGGAATATTGTTGTATCTTATAAATTTACCAACTAAAAGTTGCTTTAAATTTGTTTGGGAAGTATTAATTAAGTGGAGTTAAAGTTGTTAATTACGTAATGCAATGGATCATAATAGTTCTATGATAAAAGTTGGACAATTTAAATAAATCGTCAGCTATAATTACTTATTTCCAAAACAAACTGATTTTTTGTGTCAAGTTTGCATAATTGAATGCGTGTTGTTTCATATTATAGAAATAATATGGCACAATGCGCATTCATGATTCAAAAACGTTAAGACTATCATCTATTGAAAGACATGGCATTTTCCAAAAAAATGCTGTCTTTTGGTTGACAGACCACAGATCCTGCGCTGTACTCTAATAGCAAGGAATGCTTGATGAATACGTCAATGTCCATGCGTCAAATATAGGCACTCAGATCATATTACAACTTCGCAATAATTGGATGAATTAAACAGATTGGAATAAAACGAAACGAACTCAAACAGATCAAAATACACAATGAGGGAAATAAAAGCGACGCGAGGTTACAAATATTTACAACCAGTGTTGCCTTTTTATGATTTTATTTACGAAAAAGGTACTTTTTAATACCGAGGTTGGCATGAGGTGAAGGGGGAAGGAGCATGGTCGTTTTGAACCAATAGAATTATTTCCCTCACAGATTTTTGGCGCGCTGTCAATTGATTTTAGCCGTGTGTCGTATTATAGCAATAGAATGAAAACTGGTATAAATAAAAAAGGGTTTTAAACATATGTTAGTTTTTGCAAGTAATATTTTCATTTTTCTTCTTTGAAATACATTTTCTCATACCTCGATTAACTTAACAAACGAAGAAAAACCATAGGTTAAAATCTATACATCTTCCTCATTCCATACGGTATATCAGATGACCATACATGCCAGAAGATTACTAAACAAATAATTAGGTATTTGAACTTCCAGTGGTCGACTTAGTGAGGGTAGATACCAATTTTATCGCGATAGCTCTAAACGAAGCTGAATTAATCAGGGTAATGTATTTGTACCAAATATTTTGCCCTATTTAGGGTCCCTAAAATTTAGGGACCTATTTTTCAGGGTCCTAAACTTTGCCTAAATCAAAGTTTTTAGGGTTAGGGATAATTTACAAGTATCTGATATCGCAAAGGTTTGGAACCACTGGTTTATCGTATGTTTTGAAGGAAGGCGCATGTGAGACTAAATTTGCATACCTTTTCATGAAAATTTTTGAGACTACGGACTGGGTTCGAACCCGGACTGATTGGGTGGCACGCACAAGTGTCAGCCTTCACTTTAACTTTCAAATCTTTAGGAGGAGAAAGTGGATAGAAGGGGGGGGGGCTTTTTCAACTAGTGGGTGTTGGAAAATTGAATATATGAATTAAGAAAAAATAAATCACACAAGTTGTTGTCTATGACGTCACTAGTGTTTAGGTGTGAATACACCCCCTACATAGACAACCTTATTACAATGACCCTCGGGAAATGAATCGAAGACTTAGACATGCGCAGTGTGAAATCCCAGTATGCCCTAAACTCAAGGGTTCAATACCCTTATAGAGGCAAAGGGCAGATACTGATACCCCAATCAACATTGACCGAATGACCTAATAAACCGTTTCTAATTGAGTAACCGTATTTGATGGATTGTGTGTTTTGCGGTTAATTAATAGATACGCTGCGGTTATTTTACGACTCTGATACCTTCTAGATAAATGTCATACACAGAGGGAGCGTATGTCACGAAAATAAGATAAGTATAGGACATCGTTGTCTTACATTGAGTATAAAATAAGTAGGTGTAGGACAACATTGTCCTACACTGAGTTTAAAAAAGATAGGTGTAGGACAACGTGTCCTGGAATAAGTTTGAAATAGATAAGTGTAGAACATCGTTGTCTTACATTGAGTATAAAATAGATAGGTGTAGGACAACATTGTCCTACACTGAGTTTAAAAAAGATAGGTGTAGGACAACGTGTCCTGGAATAAGTTTGAAATAGATAAGTGTAGGACATCGTTGTCTTACATTGAGTATAAAATAGATAGGTGTAGGACAACATTGTCCTACACTGAGTTTAAAAAAGATAGGTGTAGGACAACGTGTCCTGGAATAAGTTTGAAATAGATAAGTGTAGAACATCGTTGTCTTACATTGAGTATAAAATAGATAGGTGTAGGACAACATTGTCCTACACTGAGTTTAAAAAAGATAGGTGTAGGACAACGTGTCCTGGAATAAGTTTGAAATAGATAAGTGTAGAACATCGTTGTCTTACATTGAGTATAAAATAGATAGGTGTAGGACAACATTGTCCTACACTGAGTTTAAAAAGATAGGTGTAGGACAACGTGTCCTGGAATAAGTTTGAAATAGATAAGTGTAGGACATCGTTGTCCTACAATGAGAATAAAATAGATAAATGTCGACGCAAACATTTGTAACGCAAAAAAATTGAAACGGAAAAATTTGTCGACGCAACGAAACAAGTTGTTCCGTCGACAAATAACTTGTTGACGCAATGATTTGTCGATGGAATGATTTGTCGACGCAACAACCCGATTCGTTCCGTTGCCCAAAAAAACCTCATAATCGTCATTCGCTCAAAAAATGTTATAAGCGTTATACGCTCTAGAAAAACCCTCAATCGTCATTCGCTCAAAAAATGTTATAAGCGTTATACGCTCTAGAAAAACTCATAATCGTCATTCGCTCAAAAAAATGTTATAAGCGTTATACGCTCTAGAAAAACATCATAAGCGTCATTCGCTCAAAAAAATGTTATAAGCGTTATACGCTCTAGAAAAACCTCATAATCGTCATTCGCTCAAAAAAATGTTATAAGCGTTAAACGCTCTAGAAAAACCTCATAATCGTCATTCGCTCAAAAAAAGGTTATAAGCGTCATACGCTCTTGGAAAACATCATAAGCGTCATTTGCTCCAGAAAACCCCTAAAACGGAATTTTCTGTTAAAAATTCACTAATAAATAAACTATTTTTAAAAAACCGACAAGTGGAATTACCGGACGAAACTCAATTACCCAGACTATGGACCCGGTTCCGTTTCCAGAGAGAAGTTAAAATCGGATAATCATATTAGTATCCTTCCCACCACTAGTCGCCTTTTTCCCTTCAGTTTTTATCTCCATAAAGTTGATCGAATTCTTTTTCTGGAACTTCAATTATATTTTATCTAAAACTACGGCGTATTTGAAAAGTGTTTCGAAAAGGAATGTTTAAGGTAGCGAATTTTGCCACGAAACTTGCCATGTTGAAGGTGGCAAATTCTGCTAAGTAACTTGCCACGTTAAAGGTGGCAAATTCTGCCACGTAACTTTGACTTTCCTCAATTTTCGCCTGACTTCTCTTAGAGTCAGTCAATCCATTTCAAGTGATCCAGAGATGTTGCTCGAAAAAATAAAAATTGATATTATTTTTCTGTGTTGGTCCTACCCATAGGTAGTCCAAAACGCCTAGTATTAATTTTTTCTACAGCCTCCTTCATTTTCAAAAATAATTTTTTAGTTTCCGAGACACCCAAATTTTGAGTTTGTTGCCAATTTCCGAGGCTTAATAGTTCGGCTTTGGCTTAACCTAGCTTAATGAAACAGGTCTCGTTTGAAAGTGTTCTCTTTGGGCTTTACATAAGAATCAATATTTTTTGTTCTACTGCTGCTAATCTACTCGTGAGTTTGCATAATAAATTCGACCACAAAGACTGAAAAGTTCTTTTTCATTATTTTTTTAACAAGGACGATAACATTGAAAAAAATTAAAATAATTTTTTGGTTACTAAGATGACCATAAGGAACAAAAAATATATTTTTTGGTCTACTTGTGGCCTTCTTGCTAGGTGATCTATCACCTCTCTCTCATTACTATTACTGTCCAAAGAAAATTGGGGGGCTATATCAGGGCTTGCAAACCCCGCGGCTGAATTTCCTTTTGATAGAAGAATAACTCCTATACCACTGCTCCCAACTGTCAATTCCCCCAAATAAGAGGAAAACCCCTCAAAGTTTTTTTTATTTATTACTTCTTTTTTTGACGCACTTACAACTTGATGACGAGACCGTCACATTTCTACTTATAATAATAAAAATAATAAAATAAAAATAATAATATGTTTATCCCTGACGAGCCTTGCGGCTCGTCAGGGATTAACCCTGCGGGAACCACATCAAGTGGTATTAGCAACCGTTACGCTCTAAGTGTATTCTAAAGTTGGCAATAATTTATCTAACAATAATTTTATATAAACTGAGAGCGTAACCTGGGATGCGAACCTCAGACCTCCGTAATGTCAAAGGTCAGTGTAAAGACTAACGCCTTAACGACCTCGGCCACAGAGGCGGTTACATTATACATTTCTACTTATCTAAAGTAAACTAATTACCGAGATTTATCAAGTGAAAAGAAACCATAAAAAGAGAAGTCAGCACGTTTTCCCCCGAGTGGCCGTTAAGAAAAGGAGGAAATGGGGATAGTGGGAATGAGAGAGGCCGTTTCAAGATGAATTTGGGGGGGGGGGTTAGAATTGTGGAAAGAGCCGTATCCATTGTTAAGGTCAAAGGTTGTGGGAGGGGTTACCATTTAATAATAAATAAGATGTTTTTTTTGACGTCAGAGGAAAACTATAGCTTACAATTGCTTGCTTCTCTGTTAAGAAAAGAAAAGTAAGGTCTCTGTGGGATTCCACAACTCAATAGGTTCAATCATAAGCATACTTTTGGGGGGGGGGGGTCCTCTTAAATGTCACGTTAACTCACCAAAATTTAAAATGAGCCTGCATTTTTAATAATATAAAATAAATAAATAAAGTAGTTATTTATGCCATAAGGCTGAGAAGTGTGTCTTTATGTCACGGCAATTAGATTTCGGAAGCGAGTCGGGAAAAATTGCCAAGACATAAAGACATTCTCAGCCGGATGGCATACACTTTTTTTTTTAGGTAGCACTCATTAATTAAACTGCGCTATATACTTAATTGAAAAAAATAACAAACGTCCAATTAACTCCATATTATCGTCGTCATTGAATTCATCCATAGCTTTACACTTTTACTCAAAAATGTAAAAGCTTTACAAATAAACACACAAAAATTGACAATTAGAACACCTTTTAAAAACGAAAAAAAAATTAGTCTACGAACAAAAACATAAACAAAATGAACGTTTTTAAAGAAACCTCATGAAGGTTTTACACAGATTGTTTTTTAATGGCGGCAATATATGAATTACTTTTACGTCCTAGGAGTTTTTTTTACATTCATTATTGTCCTTGGAGGTGAAAAGTACTAAATAACCTCCTATAACAATAATGATTGGCTTCTCATCCTAAAAACGGTCCAATAAAGTGCTCAATTACGTACTACCTCAAAAAAAAGTTTATTACTATCCAACAAAATTAAACTTACAATGAAAGAGCAACAAAAAACATAAATGTTGTTGTTGGTTGTTGTTCAGGTTTCTAACTGAACTTCCATAACAACAATTTGGAAGAACTGGGTTTATACAGGGGTTTGACCGTCGCCATAATCAGTTGTATAAATAAGTTAAAAAGAAAATAAAAAGAAAACTCGAGTAGGGAGAGGAAAATCAATGTGGTCTAGCCCGCGTGCTCTGTGTGTGTGTAAAGTTGATTTTCCCTTACTTTCCTATTGGATCTATTTGGCATAGCGTGCTACTGGCTGGACTAAGATACTAAGACCCTAGGGAAGATCGGAGAATAACAGCTGACTCCTTCCAGCATTTTTGTTCACATTCAAGGTTGCCTAAACTTCTTGCCTTGGATATAAAGCTAGAGTCAACTTGAGGCAGCGTTCTAATTCACAAACTACATGGCCTAATTGATTTGTATTGGATATAATTCCAGACAACCAGGCTGACTCCTTCCAGCATGTTTATTCACATTTCAGGTTGCCGAAACTTTTGGCCTTGGATATAAAGCTAGAGTATACTTGAGGCAGCGTTCTGATTCACAACCTACATGACCTAATCTAGTTGTGTTGGGTACAATTCCAGACCACCAGACTAAATCCTGCCAGCATGTTGATTCCCATCCTTGGTTGTTTAACCTTGTTGTCTTGGATATAACGCTAGAGTCAACTTTAGGCAGCGTTCTCATTCATAAACTACGTGGCCTAATCGTATTGTATTGGATACAATTCCAGACAACCAGGCTGATTCCTTCCAGCATGCATATTCATCCCAGGTTGCCGAAACTTCTTGCCTTGGATATAACGCTAGAGTTAACTTCAGGCAGCGTTCTCATTCACAACCTACGTGGCCTAATCTTGTTGTCTTGGATACAATTCCAGACCACCAGGCTGACTCCTGCTAGCGTGCTGATATCCATCATTGGTTGTCTAACCTGGTTGCCTTAGATATAACGCTATACAGTTGACTTTACAGTCAGCATTCTCATCCACAACCTACGAGGCCAAATCGTGTTGTCTTGGACATAATTCAAGACCGCCAGGCTGAATCCTACCAGCGTGCTGATTCAGCCTGCTGGCAGGATCAGCAGAATCTTTGGTTGCCTTATCTAGTTACTTTAAATATAACGCCAGCTATAACAAACTGCTTAATTTTGATGCATCCTTCCTTATATCCTATCCCAACTATCAAAGAAAAGAATGGACTGCTGAAGGATCACAGCAGCCTGTACAATATTGCGCGGGGAGGAGCGGGGGCCGCGAAGGACCCCCCTTGCGCCGACACCACGTAGCTGATGAAGCGCAAAGGCCTCGGCGCTTGTTCTTCGTTTTGTGTTCTTTCTTCGCTGACTTGAAAGATCAATCCAAATTAACCATCTTCATCAACCCTAATCCTGTTGTTTCAGATACTTAGGGTTGTATCGAATTATTTTTTTCTTCATCTTCATTAACCCAAATGTTTTGTTTATGTTGCAGATACTTGGAGTCGTATCAGGTTACATTCTTCTTCGTTCTCTTTAATCAAAAACAGCCAACATAGCGTTCTCAAGCTTTAAGGCTTCTTTCCAGAGCAATGTTAATATCCTGAAACGAAGGTATTTTTTTTTGTAAAATATGTTTGCTCCTAGAGCGCAAAAGGACAAAGCTGCTCCGCGGCTTCGTCCTTTCGCACCGAACTATGTGGCCTCTTCGCGGCCATATAATTGTTGTGCTTTATCAGTTCGTCATATCACTGGCATATAACTGGCATACTGCCACGATATAAGCGAATTTTCAAATGTATTAGAGATTAATCTTGATTTGTTTACATGTCAGTTAATGACATAATGTTTTATTTTCATATATATGTCAATCAATAAAACTAGAACTAATTCTAATAAAACAATAAAACTTCGTATGTTTGTAAATCATACATGAAAGTATATGTGTAAAAAATTTCAGCTTAATCTAAACTCTATATGAAGATTTGTGAGTTTTTAAAAATGTTTGTGGGGTCATTTTTGTGGGTAATGAAGTAGGTCAGTGATTCCCCCCATTCCAAAAAAAATCTACCTTCCCCAACTCCCATTCTCCATGACCCATACCTCTGGGTCATGGAGACTTTTTTTCTTTGAAAATTCTCTAATAAATAAACATAAACAACCTGATAGTGTATAAAGTCAGTAGAAAAAGTCGATAATCCACTCAAGCAGCCAGTGTATTCGCGATTCAAAGAGATAGTTGTAAGGTTGGCAATACCAATGGCGGGAAAACGAAAAGGTGATCGAATTTTTTTTATCATAGGATTTGCATGAGAGCCGTTGAAAATTCTTCTTTTATTCCTTTATTGTTCGTTAATTTGTGATAAATGAGATAAACATTAATAGAACGACCATCGGTGCTAAAAAATGGCCAATATTTCATAGATAAATACTTCGATAATTCCAGGATTTTAAATATAGAATCAGGCTCTTATCCTTACAGACTTGGATTTGTCCGATTTAACCCAGAAATAATAAAACCTAAACGGATGATTTAAACAAACATTTTACAAAAACGTGAATTTATTGAGTTATTTATTATTTTAGTGTGTAAATAAAATTGATTGATAAATTAAAACACCATTACGGTGAAAATCGGCTTGTTATCAGTTAATTTAAATACCTGTTACAACTAATTAAAACAATTTAATGCAATTAAATGGTAATTTTGTGTGTTTGTACAAACTAAAATTATTTAATAGTAACATTAATTAACACTAAATAAAATAAAACACTATATTATGATCTTCATCTTCTTATCACTATTATTTAAATACTCGTGACAACCCATTAAAACCCTATTTTTTAATGAAATAGTGATTCTACTGAGTTCATACGCCCTAAAATTAATTAAATTAAAGCACTTTGATAAAAAATTTAAAGAAATAATCGTCACAAATAAGAAAAATCACAAAATCCCCATAAGGACTTTAACAACGATCACCCTTTCGTTATCAATTTCTTATCAGCGACGGTGGCGCTGCTACGGACTTTGAATCGCGAATATTATACTGAACGCCATAGAGATATATTACTAGAGGGGCCCTATTGGTCGCATTTTGAAACATCGGTATAATAACCTGACCACCTTCGACTATCTATATAATCAAATAAGCTGAACAAAATTACAGTGACTTATATAGTTGATCGTTAAAAATATAAATCAAAACACAAACTATGTGCAGTAGGCCGAAAACAATAGATTCATTATAACGTTAACTCACTCTTAGAAGAGGTTTCAATGAGGTTACACAGAGCCCATGAGAACCCCAAAATGATGTTTCAGGCCTCTTAATGTAATGACATAGGCTATGACTCCTCTAGTATATATCTCTATGCAATGAGATATGGAGGCTCAAAGGTAGTTTTGACACTCACTCACTCACACATCAAACTTTTAAGGCACTCCCAGCAAACGTAGTCTCTTAAATTTTAGTACATAGATAAATATTGATGTAAAAATCAATAAAACGATATCAAAATCTAACATTTGCAGTTCCATCTGCCTAATATATTCTGTCTAATCTAAGTTGAAAGGTAATCCTAATCTAAACTTCACGAATAAAGAAAAAATTCGACAACCAGCGCTACCTAGTAGAGAACTTCAAAACTAAGAATATTGAGTGTTTTATTTTGACAAAACATAACAATAAGATAGGCTATGCCCCGTCTAGTATACATATATCTCTATGCTATACGCAACAAAGTCCGGCTGTCGAGGGTCCATAGCGTCAAAACGGCTAAAGATGCATAATTAATATTATGATATACTTAGAGAGCGTGACTTATGGACCAAAAATAAAAGAATCGGGTACGGGGTACCTCGGAACTTTTCCTCATCTCATCGGACTCGCTTCGCTTATTCTCCCTGCTTCGGACTCGTTTCGCTCGTCCTCAGAATATACAATTCGCAAAAAAATATATTTGTTTATTTGGCCAAATTTTTATATTTTTTATATTTGTCTAAATTTATATTTTTTATATGAAATTTATATTTTTTTATATTTGTCGAAATTTATATTTTTTTTATTTGTCCAAATTTATATTTTTTATATTTGTCCAAATTTATATTTTTTATATTTGTCGAAATTTATATTTTTTTATATTTGTCCAAATTTATTATTTTTTTATATTTGTCCAAATTTATATTTTTTATATTTGTGATTTGTCGAAATTTATATTTTTTATATTTGTCGAAATTTATATTTTTTTATATTTGTCGAAATTTATATTTTTTTATATTTGTCGAAATTTTATAATTTGTCCAAATTTATATTTTTTTATATTTGTCCAAAATTATATTTTTTTATATTGTCGAAATTATATTTTTTATATTTGTCGATATTATATTGTCGAAATTTATTTTTTTATATTTGTCGAAATTTATATTTTTTTATATTTGTCCAAATTTATATTTTTTTATATTTGTCCAAAATTATATTTTTTTATATTTGTCGAAATTTATATTTTTTATATTTGTCCAAATTTATATTTTTCATATTTGTCGAAATTTATATTTTTTTATATTTGTCGAAATTTATATTTTTTTATATTTGTCCAAATTTATATTTTTTTATATTTGAAATTATATTTTTTATATTTGTCGAAATTTATATTTTTTATATTTGTCCAAATTTTGGTCAAATTTATAGGTTTGCTGTATACATTTAACGAATTGTATGTCCTAAGGACGAGTGAAGCGAGTTCGAAGTATAATAGATGAGCGTAGCGAATCCGATGCGATGAAGAAAAGTTTTGAGGTACCCTGTACCTAATTTTTTTAGATGTACATTAAATTAACCTATAATGAGCCTGAAAGGGTGTTTTTTTTAGAAACTATGAACTCTAACCCTTTAATATTATATCTTATAACATTGCATTCACTCTGCCTCCGTAGCCACGGTCGTATAGTACTGGACTTCGGCACCGGAGGTCTTGGGTTCACAGCCCGGGCTATGCTCTCAGTTTTTATGAATATAATTTGATGTAAAAAATTTCGCCAACTTTAGCTTTACTTTGAGCATAGTAGATGTGACCCACCTGAGGTTGATCCCACATGGCGAATACCCTGAAGAGCCGAAAGGCCCTAAAACGAGCATTATTATTATATATTGCATTGCTTTCGTAGCTGTGGTCTTATTAGCACTTAATTTCGGTACCGGAGTTCCAGGGTTCGCAGCCCGGACCATGCTCTCAGTTTATATGATTAGTACTTGTGTTATAAATATTTAGCGAACTTTAATTAATACTTAGAACTTAGTAGATGAAACCCGCCTGAAATGGTTCCCACAAGGAAAATAACCTGAATTATGCTGTTTCACGAATACACCAAATTTTTGGCAGTGAAACCCCAATCCTTTTAATATATCAATTTAGAAGCATCGATAAGTTTTGTTGCCCTTACGTTTGGTTGATTTTAAACAAAAGTTGACATTAAACCTCTTTGATGTTGCGTCACACTCTGATTGGCATTACTTAACTGTAAATAACAGACAAAGCTTCCTGCCATTCCTCTTTAATGGAAATTCAAAGAAGTGTATTATTTCTCTTCTTAGCTCTCTCTACCTATTAAATTAAGTTATTTTGTTTCTATATTTCCTTCTTCTCTCCCTAGCATATGATATATTATTTACCTTGATTGAATAGTTATTTATTTATGCACCAAGGGGAGAGTCACCCGTGGTGTAGTGGTTAAGGTACGCGGCCAATACACAGAATGAATGGACTTTAAACTTCCGAGTTTAATTAGTCATGGGTTCAATCCCAGCACGGGCCTCTGGGATTTTTATGAGAGTGATTGAAATTCTGCGTATCACGTCCTTCAGAAGGGACGTAAAGCCGGTGGTCTCGAGCCTGTGCGTTGTCAGGTACTTGTTAAAAATCCCTTACCCTAAATGAAACTGGGTATAGGCAAAATTTAGGACCCTCATTATAGATTCATTATAATACTATACTGTTTCTGCCTTGTAGTTTAAAGTGTATGGAGGTTTGGTTTAACTTAACAGTGAGGGCACGTGTTGTTCCTTGTTTTCACTAGACTATAAGAGTCAGAAAAAATATGTATATTGCTTGAAAAAAGCATTTCAAATTCACGGCTCTTCTGTCTAGATTAGATTAAATATACCGACTCTTGAAATTAAAAGGAGAACAACACTATCTTAGGGAGCTGGCAAAAAGGGCCCAACAACGTGGCCCTGGAAATTGAGGGCGTGGTTTCACATCCAGGACTAACCTCATAGGCTCCCTCGCATTATTTTCCCACGCTGTCAACTGATTTTAACCGTGTGTCATGTTATAGTTTGGAAAATAATGCTAAGGAGTCAGTGAGATTAGTCATGGATTTATTTATTTATTTCTCACCATACAAAAAAAAAAAAAAAAATATTTTTCACAAAAGTACTTGTAGAAGTAAATTACGCAAAATATAAGTAAATGAAATTGAGAAATGGCAGGTGCACCCCTGTATAAGCTGATGCTCGTGTACAGGGGTGGTCGTGTTGGGCCTAACTATTTTTAATCAAAGGATGATAAACATCATCTATAATTTCATATCAGGCCAACCTCATTGGTTCTTCAACTATATTTTTCTACGTTAACAAGTGATTATAACCGTTTGTAATACTCTAGTTAGACTTAATTCGAGTTGCCCAACTGTTCTCATTATAGTCCATCATTACATTAAGGTCTTGATGAAATAAAAGAATAATATCATTTGATGCTACAGAGTTTGGCAAAACATAAATAATTGACACAATATAATTGGGCGTGAGACACCTAGGAAATGTAACAAGAAAAACAAAATGCTACATCTGGGAACTGTTTCATCATTTGACATTCGTTATCATTGATAGCTCGACGTAATGTCATATCCCACTCTGTTCAGGCTCTGTCGGCGTCATCAGTGCGCCGTTAGACGTAACGAAACAGAGTGGACATGACATAATGTCGAGCCATCGATTATAACTAATGTCGAATGATGGAACAGTTCCCATATGTAGCATTGAATTTTGCTTGTTACATTTTCTAGGTGTCTCTCACACAATTATATTGTGTCAACTATTTATGTTTTGCAAAACTTGGTAGTATCAAATGATATATGTTTTGCTTGCCGTGCGGTAAGAGAGCACCGCTCGTCTCTGATTAATACTTCATAAAATATTCTTCGGAATTAATTGAAGGTCAGAGTGAGTTTAGGCTCTGTCAGCGCCCTGATGAGTTGGACGTAACGAAACAGAGTGGGACATGACATTATATCGAGCCATCGATCATGACGAATGTAGAATGATGAAACAGTTCCCAGATGTAGCATTGAATTTTGCTTGTTATATTTCCTAGGTGTCTCTCGCACAATTATATTGTGTCATGCTTAAAAATCTCTCTACTTCCATCTTGGTTTAATCCAATTGTTGGTTGAATTCTTTAATCCCGGCTTAATGTTGGTTTAGAACTCAGCCTATATTTCTCTATTTGATTGCAGATTCAGTTCTGGGGATTTGTCCTCGGAAGCTGACGATGAACCGGTGCCGAATCAACCTCCGGACCCTAAGCCTAATCCACCAGGACCACAACCCGACAGGACCGATGGAAACCCAGCTCCACCGGCTCAAGCACCCCCAACATCTCTGTCATTCGGTCAACCACCTCCACCACCTCCGTCAGGCGTGGGCAGAGGATCGTCTAAGACTACATCGGCTCCTACTAGTCCGGCCAAGACGAGGGAGTCACTGCTTCAGCGGGTACAATCCTTGACAGGAGCAGCCAAAGAACAAGGAGCGTCACTCATCGGTGAGTTATCCGTTACATCTGAACTGTCCTTACTACACTAAGTAATATAATATAGGTATAGAACATCACAACAACCCCCCGAGGTTCGTGCCCCCCCCCCCGAGGTTGATTGTACCGAATTTGATAAAATAAATTAAGTTAAAAAGATAGTGTGTTTACAAGAAACTGTCTAAACACACAACGCATTATATATATATATATATATATATATATATATATAATATATATATTATAATATATATATATATATATTATTTGCACAAGTTAAAGCTTAGTTACTTAAGCTTAGTCAGTTATCTTTATAGTAACTGTATTGAAAAATACAGACAATATGAGTTACGAGCATTGCTTGAAGATTGATTAAAAAATATTAATCCGTTCGAAAGATAGAGTGTTTATAAGAAAGTGTCAAAAATATATATATATATATATATATATATATATATATATATTATATATATATATATATATATATATATATAGAAGAGAGAGAGAGAGAGAGAGAGAGAGAGAGAGAGAGAGAGACCTTTAAAACGGATTTTGTTATGGTTAGAGGTTCGACTCTCGACTCCCGCCATGACGTCTGTCCCATTAGCAAATTTTTCTTCAAAAGGAATCAATTAAAAGTATAAGCTGTCTTTGCTCATTAGTTAGGAAAGTTAAATTATTCATCTAATGGATTGATTAGGAAGGCCACGATGCTTCAGTAATACACCTGTCATAGTGACAAGAGAAACCTAATAAAGGGCTGATAATGCGAAAATTCCCTTTCTAATACCACACTACACTGGCTTATTACAGCACAAACACACACACGCAACGCGCGCGATCACTTACTAACGTATACTGCTAAAATTACAGAAGGAATCGGTATAGGGGAAAAACAATTTTACAAGATGGGGGTACAGTAGTGCCCCTGGCAAGTCTAGCTGTCACTGGTGTACAATTCTTTAATGGAAGCATCTCGAGGCGTGTCTTTTTTTAAGGACATTAAAACGTATAATTTTAATATTAACTAAAAGATCTTGTTGAGCCAAGGATGTTGAATAAAGGGGATGACGCACCAAGTCGAATTGCCATTCAACAAAGTGACCCCATCGAAAATCAAAACATAGAGAAGAAAGCAACACGAAACACACGTCAAAAACCAATTGCACATGCTTGGTACGAACTGCGCAGGTCTTAAAATTTAGAGGCAAACTTTACTCTTAATGGGTTTCCCATTGTTTTGCTTGGGAAGGTTATAAACAAATTGAAAAAAAGTTCATACTTTTTAACTGTTTTTTGTCAATATTGCTTAAAATTAACAACATTAAAGAAAATTAAGAACATTACAACCAAAATTGAATCTTGAAAACTAGCAAAACATTTCACTAGGCTAAAAAAAGACAAAATATTAACACATTTAACTTACTCTCTACGAAAAGTAAACGGTAAAGCTTTAATTAATCTCACTTAAGTGGCTACCTAGAGTCCAAAATGTAAAATATAAGCACAAATGACTTGACAAGCACCAAATGTAACAATAACGAAAGCACTGAAGAAAGTTGAGAAGCAAACTCGACAACCAAGAATTGTATAACAACTTAGCATAACCTTCGTTTGGCGCCTTTTTTAATTATAACCTTAGGGAAGGTAAGTTTGCTCCTATTTCTCTATCTCGTACAACTTCCATGGGGTCAGAAATTTTCCTTAATGCGTCATCCCCTTTATTCAACATCCTTGTGTTGAGCTGACCCATTCTACCGAATTTCATATCTTTACCATTCACAGGTGTTGTGATATAATGGCTCAAAGTTAGACAGTTTTTACACACTCTCACTCACTCATCATAATTCTAAGACACTTTTGAAATTTGGAATTTAAATAAATGTTAATGAGACAATCAATGAAAAATTGCCAAAATCTAACATTTTTTTGTTCCTTCTACCTAATATGTTATAGTTAAGTGTAAAGGCAATCCCAACCTCAATTTTACGTACATAGAAAACTTGTGACAACTAGCGCTACCTAGTAGAGAACTTTAAAACTAAGAAAATCAAGAGAACATATTTTGTTAGGTTTTGACAAACATAACAAAATATTTTGTACTTTCTTTATTCTCTTCCTTAACAAATAACATCCTCTTTCCCCATCTCCTTACTTTCTCTATTCCCTCTTTCAACTAACATCCTTTTTCCCCCTGTTCCTACTTCCTCCGAAAATCACAACAATCAGATAGTTATAGCCAAATACCACTTGTTTTTGATTTTCCTTTTAATCTTGATTTCTAAATTATTCAAAAAATGTTGATGCCACGTCTTCTTATAAAATATTTCTGTTGCAGGTGCGGCTGTTTCCAGCGTACCTAGACCATCGTACAACAAGGATCGGTGCTTCATACTCCTCGTCATAGACGACCAGAACACTGACTGGTCTAAGTACTTCAGAGTGCGACGTATCCATGGCGACTACGATATCAGGGTGGAGCAGGCGGAGTTCAGAGAACTTAGTCTTATAGCTAGTGCTGAACAAGGAACGCTAGTCAATATGTCTATTATAAGGAATAACACACGGGTGGCCAGGTATGTCGTGCATTAAGCTATAGTCATACACAAAATGAGTTACGAGCATTGCTTGAAAATTGAGTAACTGCTTAGGTTCTAAAGCATGAACCGGAGCCTTAAGCAAAAAATGGGCTGTTAAGCACGGAAACACGCATTCTACATGAAATTCGCCCGACAGCGGACCACCGCGCTGGAATTATTTAAACTTCTACATTTGTCTACGCTTAGTGTTTCAGTGAAAATGTTACCAGCAGGTCTTCTGACCTCCAGTGACAAATGCAGGCCAAAAATATGAAAAAAATAAAAAATATGAAAAATTCGCTCGACATGCGGACCACCGCGTCAGAATTTTTAAGGTTTTTTTGGTATTCCTTAAAAATGAACGGGTGTTAAATGGTTTTCCATGTAACACTATCCTGGTTGGAATAACATTCCAACCAGGATTGTTGTTAAACACGGAAACACGCATCCAAAGGAAATTCGCCCGACAGCGGACCACCGCGCCGGAATTATTTATTTAGTAGTTGTAAACTTATATAATGTAAAAAACTATAAAAATTATCATTCCAAGCAGGATTGTTGTTAAGCACGGAAACACGCATACAAAGGAAATTACCCCGAAATGCGGACCACCGCGTCAGAATTTTTAAGGTTTTTTGTTTATTTTCATGGTATTTTTGACTTCTTGATTATTAAAAGTAGCTGAATCTGCTTCGGACTGATATGATCTTTAATTTCACCAATTTTTTGTAAAAAAAAAATGCTGACTCCTAAAACGTGTATTTTTGTTTTGCAGAACGTTTAAACCCGACTTGGTGTTGGTACGTCAGAACCTCAAGGACGCTGGAGAAGACCACAAGAACATTCTACTGGGGCTTGAGTACGGCGGGGTGCCTAGCATCAACTCATTGCAAGCTATCTACAACTTCCAGGTACTAATTTTGTGTGATTCTTCCTGATCAGTGCGAAGTTTAGCTATGGAAAACATTTTTTATAATGCATAACTCCTCTGATGCTCGTTCCATAACATACCGTGATGTGGAGTCTTTATTTGCAAAACGAGAGGGGTTCTTATCATCTGGAGTTGCAGTCCTACCAACGTCGCGCAGTTAGCACAACTGTATTTACTTTAATACTGGAATTAAAATGCATTAATTAAAGATTTTGTCACACATGGTAGCAAGCCTGGCAAATTTCCTTTTTAAATTTACTCTTTATACCTTATGTATATAGAAAAAGGTATTGTATTTGCGAAAAATTCCGAAACCAGGATCTTACACGTTGCAATAATTTAAAAAGGGCGGTAGAAAAAAGTGTTTGTGGAACGTTTTTCTCTTGAGATAAATAGTGAGTGAAACGTGGATACTTTTTGTTTCAGGACAAACCATGGGTGTTTGGACACTTGATACAACTGCAGAAGAAACTAGGGAAAGATAATTTTCCTCTGATTGACCAAACTTTCTATCCTAACTACAAGGAAATGGTGAGTTCTTAGTCAGTAAGGGGCATAAGTCAGTAGGCTGCTTAGTCAGTAAGCTATATCCTCATTGGTCTATGAAGCCGGTCCCTACTATAAAGCTTAAATTTAAGTTAAATTTAATAATTTTATACTTTAATAGTATAATTATGGATTATTTGGTCACTGGCTTTCGCAGACGACTTGGCAATTTACATTCATGGGAATTGATTAAAAGAGATCCTACAGGCATTATTGCTAGATGATTGAACATGAGGTTCTCATCTCTCACTTCTGTATTATCACTAAAAGGATAGAGAAACAAATCCAAGAAAATAAGACATGGCGCCGAGCTCTTTTTGGCAATACTAACATTATAAATGTAAGGCCAAAGTTAAGTCTATTTTAAGTTAAGGAAAAGCGGGAGATATGGTAGTTAATGACTTTTACCCAGAGTTTAGCTTCATAGTTTTCAGCCACACTAGAGATTTTAATTCTTATCGAAAAGGTATCGTAAGACTATCACGCCAACAGTTTCTTTTATGTAATACGTCTCAAGTGGATTTCTACTTAGCTATATAGCTAAGTAGATAGCCCCTGCAGGAACCACCACAAGTGGTAGTGGCAAACGTTAAGCTCAAAGTGTCATCTAAAGTTGGCGATAATTTATTTGAAAAATAATCTTACATAAACTAAGAGCGTAAACTAGGATGCGAACCTAGACCTCCGTGATGTTAAAGGTCAGTTTAATAACTGACGCCTTAACTACCTCGACCACAAAAGCGTCTTATTATTATTATTATTATTATAGCATCATATGTAGATCTGCATCTGTAAATCTGTTTCAGCTAACCACCAGTAAACTCCCGGCAGTTGTCAAGATAGGCCACGCCCACTCAGGACTGGGCAAAGTCAAAGTTGAAACCAACGCGGATTTTCAAGACGTGGCCAGTGTTGTGGCCGTGGCTAACACCTACTGCACCGCCGAGCCTTACTTCGACTCCAAGTATGACATCCACATACAGAAAATCGGGCCCAACTATAAGGCATTCATGTAAGTGATCAATTTCAGTTCAAGACGTTGACACACCGAAGGTCCATCTTAGTCAAGAGGACGATCACTGGTATAAGGCTGAAACCAATTTAGTCTTAAGGTCAGAGCCACTTTTGTCTAGAGGCTGGAGCCGCGTCTATCTGGAGTCTGGTGGTCGAAAATACCATTGTCTAATAGCCGACCAAGAAGTGTGCAAATAAGGATTCAACTCAATTCTTTGTTCGTTTACAATATTTTATCGTTTGGTTTTAATTAATACATTAGTTGAGTTGAAACCATTGATGCATTATCCCTATTATATAGACTAAGAGCCCAGGGGTGTTTTGTTAATAAAAAGTGTAATGGCTGGAACCGGTCTCAAGTTTTCGTAAATACCTTCCTGAGCAAGGATCTGCAATTCTACCGACTCGTATTGGATGGGCGTCCCAGGCAGAACGCACTTTACAGGTCAAATTTATCACCCAAGTTAACAGACAGTGTAATGGTTGGAACCGGTCTCAATTTTTCGTAAATACCTTCCTGAACAAAGATCTGCAATTCTGCCGACTCGTATCGGATGGGTGTCCCAGGCAGAACGCACTTTAGGGGTCAATGGTTCTGCCTGGGACACCTATCCGATACGAGTCGGTAGAATTGCAGATCCTAGTTCAGGAAGGTATTTACGAAAAATTGACACCGGTTCCAGCCATTACACTGTTTGTTAACTTGGGTGGTAAATTTGACCTGTAAAGTGCGTTCTGCCTGGGACACCCATCCGATACGAGTCGGCAGAATTGCAGATCCTTGTTCAGGAAGGTATTTACGAAAAATTGAGACCGGTTCCAACCATTACACTTTTTATTAACAAAACACCCCTGGGCTCTTGGTCTATATTACTTTAATTTCTGAAACACCGAACAAGTAACCTCAGCACCATTATTATAATAATATAATAAGAAATAACAATGTAAAATTACAATAACTTGCCTTTATAATACTAAATAATACAAAAAATGCGGGTCAATGACATTATAAAAATATTGTCCGGTTAGCACAACATGACTTGAAGATTGATTATCGTACCAAGTTTCAACTCTCTAGCATAAATAATGAAAGAAAAGAAGTCTCTCCACAAAATAAAACTTTATTGGCAAAGCGCTTTCAACCTAACTAGAGGCCATCATCAGTGCAAAACCTAACAAACAAGCAAATAAAATAAGTAAAACACAAAAAATTATTTAACAAATGATGAGCAAAAGTATGAAATGGAGACAAAAATAAATTACAAAAAACGTAATAAATAAAATAAGCAAAAATAAATAAAATAACTACCGTTGAGATGTAAAGAAGAAGAGAAGTGAGTCTATGTTTTTCTATTAGATATGAGAGTCAGACTGACAGTAGGAGGCGAAGGTGCTTGTAGCATAGCTCTCAGAAGGGGAGGGGGTGTATGATTCTCCTCTCTCATATTTATGTGCTTATTTTGTTTATTACGTTTTTTGTAATTTATTTTTGTCTCCATTTCATACTTTTGCTCATCATTTGTTAAATAATTTTTTGTGTTTTACTTATTTTATTTGCTTGTTTGTTAGGTTTTGCACTGATGATGGCCTCTAGTTAGGTTGAAAGCGCTTTTCCAATAAAGTTTTATTTTGTGGAGAGACTTCTTTTCTTTCATTATTTATGCTAGAGAGTTGAAACTTGGTACGATAATCAATCTTCAAGTCATGTTGTGCTAACCGGACAATATTTTTATAATGTCATTGACCCGCATTTTTTGTATTATTTAGTATTATAAAGGCAAGTTATTGTAATTTTACATTGTTATTTCTTATTATATTATTATAATAATGGTGCTGAGGTTACTTGTTCGGTGTTTCAGAAATTAAAGTAATATAGACCAAGAGCCCAGGGGTGTTTTGTTAATAAAAAGTGTAATGGCTGGAACCGGTCTCAATTTTTCGTAAATACCTTCCTGAACAAAGATCTGCAATTCTGCCGACTCGTATCGGATGGGTGTCCCGGGCAGAACGCACTTTAGGGGTCAATGGTTCTGCCTGGGACACCTATCCGATACGAGTCGGTAGAATTGCAGATCCTAGTTCAGGAAGGTATTTACGAAAAATTGACACCGGTTCCAGCCATTACACTGTTTGTTAACTTGGGTGGTAAATTTGACCTGTAAAGTGCGTTCTGCCTGGGACACCCATCCGATACGAGTCGGCAGAATTGCAGATCCTTGTTCAGGAAGGTATTTACGAAAAATTGAGAGACCGGTTCCAACCATTACACTTTTTATTAACAAAACACCCCTGGGCTCTTGGTCTATATTACTTTAATTTCTGAAACACCGAACAAGTAACCTCAGCACCATTATTATAATAATATAATAAGAAATAACAATGTAAAATTACAATAACTTGCCTTTATAATACTAAATAATACAAAAAATGCGGGTCAATGACATTATAAAAATATTGTCCGGTTAGCACAACATGACTTGAAGATTGATTATCGTACCAAGTTTCAACTCTCTAGCATAAATAATGAAAGAAAAGAAGTCTCTCCACAAAATAAAACTTTATTGGAAAAGCGCTTTCAACCTAACTAGAGGCCATCATCAGTGCAAAACCTAACAAACAAGCAAATAAAATAAGTAAAACACAAAAAATTATTTAACAAATGATGAGCAAAAGTATGAAATGGAGCCAAAAATAAATTACAAAAAACGTAATAAACAAAATAAGCACATAAATATGAGAGAGGAGAATCATACACCCCCTCCCCTTCTGAGAGCTATGCTACAAGCACCTTCGCCTCCTTGTGTCAGTCTGACTCTCATATCTAATAGAAAAACATAGACTCACTTCTCTTCTTCTTTACATCTCAACGGTAGTTATTTTATTTATTTTTTTGCTTATTTTGTTTATTACGTTTTTTGTAATTTATTTTTGTCTCCATTTCATACTTTTGCTCATCATTTGTTAAATAATTTTTTGTGTTTTACTTATTTTATTTGCTTGTTTGTTAGGTTTTGCACTGATGATGGCCTCTAGTTAGGTTGAAAGCGCTTTGCCAATAAAGTTTTATTTTGTGGAGAGACTTCTTTTCTTTCATTATTTATGCTAGAGAGTTGAAACTTGGTACGATAATCAATCTTCAAGTCATGTTGTGCTAACCGGACAATATTTTTATAATGTCATTGACCCGCATTTTTTGTATTATTTAGTATTATAAAGGCAAGTTATTGTAATTTTACATTGTTATTTCTTATTATATTATTATAATAATGGTGCTGAGGTTACTTGTTCGGTGTTTCAGAAATTAAAGTAATATAGACCAAGAGCCCAGGGGTGTTTTGTTAATAAAAAGTGTAATGGTTGGAACCGGTCTCAATTTTTCGTAAATACCTTCCTGAACAAGGATCTGCAATTCTGCCGACTCGTATCGGATGGGTGTCCCAGGCTGAACGCACTTTACAGGTCAAATTTACCACCCAAGTTAACAAACAGTGTAATGGCTGGAACCGGTGTCAATTTTTCGTAAATACCTTCCTGAACTAGGATCTGCAATTCTACCGACTCGTATCGGATAGGTGTCCCAGGCAGAACCATTGACCCCTAAAGTGCGTTCTGCCCGGGACACCCATCCGATACGAGTCGGCAGAATTGCAGATCTTTGTTCAGGAAGGTATTTACGAAAAATTGAGACCGGTTCCAACCATTACACTTTTTATTAACAAAACACCCCTGGGCTCTTGGTCTATATTACTTTAATTTCTGAAACACCGAACAAGTAACCTCAGCACCATTATTATAATAATATAATAAGAAATAACAATGTAAAATTACAATAACTTGCCTTTATAATACTAAATAATACAAAAAATGCGGGTCAATGACATTATAAAAATATTGTCCGGTTAGCACAACATGACTTGAAGATTGATTATCGTACCAAGTTTCAACTCTCTAGCATAAATAATGAAAGAAAAGAAGTCTCTCCACAAAATAAAACTTTATTGGAAAAGCGCTTTCAACCTAACTAGAGGCCATCATCAGTGCAAAACCTAACAAACAAGCAAATAAAATAAGTAAAACACAAAAAATTATTTAACAAATGATGAGCAAAAGTATGAAATGGAGACAAAAATAAATTACAAAAAACGTAATAAACAAAATAAGCACATAAATATGAGAGAGGAGAATCATACACCCCCTCCCCTTCTGAGAGCTATGCTACAAGCACCTTCGCCTCCTACTGTCAGTCTGACTCTCATATCTAATAGAAAAACATAGACTCACTTCTCTTCTTCTTTACATCTCAACGGTAGTTATTTTATTTATTTTTGCTTATTTTGTTTATTACGTTTTTTGTAATTTATTTTTGTCTCCATTTCATACTTTTGCTCATCATTTGTTAAATAATTTTTTTGTGTTTTACTTAATTTATTTGGTTGTTTGTTAGGTTTTGCAGTGATGATGGTCTCTAGTTAGGTTGAAAGCGCTTTGCCGATAAAGTTTTATTTTGTGGAGAGACTTCTTTTCTTTCATTATTTATAATGAACTCCATTCACGCTCACTCTAAGGATATATCTCTAGCATAAATTCACTGGAAGATACGATGATTACAGACACACACATGCAGACAGGAGACTTTGTGAAAACCACTTGGGAAGACTTAAGAACACCTGCAAAGGGATAATTCAGGTTTCATCCCGGTGTCCGATTTTTTTGCATACACAATTTTTTTTTTTTTAAATTCCGAAGGAAATAATTTCCTAGGTACTTAGACCTCGTATGTGGGTCTATTGTACCTGTTGCATACACAATACTTTTCCTATATATGTATGGTATAAATTAAGAAAAGTAAAAATGTACGAAAAGTCGACAACCATTTGATTTGTTTTAACCTCAACATAATTTTGGAGAAGATTACTGTGAGGTTACTCTTAGGTTAAGAGCTATAAACATGCTTTAAGCATCATAATGTATTGAGATAGGGTATGTCCCTTCATCTACCATGAGGCGCAGATATACATAATCAACAACCAAATTGATGTTGGTTGAACCCTTAATAATATCTTGATAAGGAAGATTGTATCCATTAGGGTTAATAAAAACAAATATTTTAGAGTAACGTTTCGACCATTCGAAACGAATGGTTATGAAACGAAATTATGATTATGACCAGAATGGTCGAAACGTCACTCTAAAATCTTTGTTTTTATTAACCCTAATGGATACAATCTTCCTTATCATGATCAACAATACAGCGTGATTTTCCTGGTAAAATCACGTCGTGTTGTTGAACGCAGGTCCAGTTGTTGTTGTTACGGCCTTACTTAATGGATACAACGTCCACGCCTGACACTACGCTGTTATGTTTTACAGGAGAAAATCAATATCAGGCAACTGGAAGACCAACATAGGGTCAGCTATGCTGGAACAGATCCCAATGACCGATAGATATAGAAGTAAGTATCACTAAGTAAGCAAAGTCATAACGTGGGGATCACGTACATGTTGAAGATGAGTCATAACGTGGTGATCACGTACATGCTGAAGATGATGGACTAGGATACAATGCTCAACATAACTGATACGTGATAGTGATATGGGGGGAGTGGTAGTAACTACCAGGCAAGTTGGCCACGTTGTTGGGCCCTTTTTGCCAACTCCTTAAGATAGTGTTCTACTCCTTTTAATTTCAAGTGTAGGTATATATCGTCTAATCTAAACAGAAGAGCCGTGAATTTCTATGGTTCCTCTCATGCTTTTTCAAGCAATCATGCATATTTTCACTGACTCTATTGTCTAGTGAAAACTGGGAACAACACGTTCTGTCACTGTTAAACCAAACCTTCACACACTTTAAACTACCACTATTATACTAAATCTACCATGAGGGTCCTAAATTTTGCCTATACCCAGTTTCATTTAGGGTAAGGGATCTTTAACGAGTACCTGACAACGCACAGGCTCGAGACCACCGGTTTTACGTCCCTTCTGAAGGACGTAGTACGCAGAATTTCTATCCTTTCATAAAAATCCTAGAGGCCCGTGCTGGGATTGAACCCATGACTTAAGTTCATTCATTCGGTGTATTGGCCGCGTACCTTTACCACTAAACCACGGATGACTCCCTAACTGATACGTGAAGTGAGGATGTTTGCCTGCTCTCTTCTTTTACCGTCTGTAGGGCACTGGACTTTAAATCTTAAGCCAATTTTCTGTGTTGAATTAGTTTTGGCAGAAGAGGCAATTAGTTGGGAACTTACATGCGGTATATGTAATTGGTAGGGCTTAGCCCACTAAGTCAGTGGTCTACTCATTCAAAAAGTACTGCTATACCTATAGATTAACGAATTTATTCAATATGCATTCTACAGTCCATTAATTATCTGTAAGTTATTTACTTTCTTATCAGTAGTAAGGACAGGCAATGATCAGAGTCCAGGCAGGTATTGTGGACCTGAACGAATGATTCTTAACGGATTTGTGATCGGGGCATTGGGTGCCCAGAGGTGACATTGTATTGTACTTTTTTTTACTTTTACCTTGAGTGTTACATTCCTCCCTTCTGGTCAAAGGTACTTAGTTGTATGAATAATTAGATGAATGGAAACTTTGTGTTCTGAAACCTGTCACTCAGGAACGATGGGTTTAATTCCTGTTGGGACAGTAAGATGTTCATGTAGTAGTAGTAGTATTAAGAGTGGGGAGGACAAGCCTGGTGAGTAGATCTCACTTTTGGATCCTTTTTACCAACCCCGAAATCGTCCACCCACCACTACACCATGTTATCTTATCCTCATCAAACCTCCTGCTACGATGGATGAAAATGAGAAGGTCTTGCCATCTTAGAGACTCCAGTACCTCCTCTTGTAGATTCCCTGTTCGAAAAAGTGGAAACCTAAGCCTTCCTAATCCTTCACATATTCCTAAATAGTGATAGGCTGTTTCCTCCTCTTCGTCATCACACATATTGGAAAATGTTTGAGTAAGGATTACTAATTAAATATGATTCACAGATCATATTTACATGTTTTTTGATGTGATGTATAAGTGTAGCGTGATAAAGAGGTGTATTGCTACGGTTTTCGTTATAATTAGTGAGATGTGCGATGACACGCTGTAGATGTCTAGAGATATGGAGAGATTACTAGGTGGGGCATTTAATAGCAACGTAAAGAGAATAAATGTTTATCTCCAGACGGTGTATAATGTGAAGTTTATTGAGTAGTTTTTAGGGAGTAAAGAAGCACTTTTCACTCCCAAGGGAGAAAAAGTAACTTTTCACTCCCTTGGGAATAAAAAGTGTTTCCTATTATTGGGTTATTAGAGCTAATTATATCTATTTTTTAGGGGAGTGGTATTCTCTAAATTTATACAGGTGAACGATCAATTTTCGTCATTTTTCTGGGGGTGATTTTATTGGGGTAGCACCCACCAAAATTTATGACGGGGACCCGACCAAAAAAGTTTTTTATTGGCTCAAAATCTGTTTCAGGTCAAAAGAAGTTGTTTGGAGCATCAAAAAATGTTTTCTATTTTTCTTGGGGCAGCACCCCCAAAATTTATAAGGAGAGTGTTATAAGAAAAATTTTAATTTAATTTATAATTATTATGAATAATAATTTAATTATTATTTTAAATTTATAAGGGAGTCCGACCCAAAAACAATTGGATAGAATACAACAAAACATGTTAAAATAAAATCAACGTCTGGATATAAAATCTTGTATGCACCTTGGGAGTAAAATGCTATTTTTCCCCTCGCAGATACCTTTCTTGGCTTCTCCTCGGGAGTTGATAGTCATAACTTCCTCGGCTTTGCCTCGGGAATTAAACACATACATCTCTTGTATTTGCCTCGGGAGTTAAATACTTTGGTTCTCTCGGCTTACACCTTAGGAACATACTAACTGCTCAAGGAAATAAATAATAATAGGGGGAGTAATTCTTTACTCCTTTGATGCATAAATAACTATTATTTTATTCCTCAGAAGGAAATATAATGACATAATGGTACTTTTCATTACAGTGTGGATAGACAGCGTTGCGGAATTATTCGGCGGTCTAGACATGTGCGCTCTAGAAGTGATTGTAGGCCGGGATGGGAAGGAAGCTATAATAGAAGTCAACGACTGCGCGTTGAGTCTTATGGGAGACTCCCAGGAGGAGGACAGGCGTCTCATTGCTGATCTAGTCTGCCAGAAGATGCAGGTAAGCCACTGACCTGATCAAATACCTGACAATACCTGATCAAATTATATCTGAGTAGTAATACTAGTATTCGCGTCTTGAAAACCTGTATCAATTCCAAAGTACTGGCTGTTATGTTGATTAACTGAAATTATTTGCTTGCAGGCAGTTTGTAAACCAAGTCAGCCGATGCCTGGTAAGGGAACGGCTCCCTCGGCGCGAGGGTCCGTTTCCAGTATGATGGACGATGAAGAGGCCAAGCAGGACCCTGCAAGAAGGGATTCACAAGGTAAATATACGCGTATTACACGACACTAGCCCTACACGAGTCTTTTAGAAGACGGAAGAGGAGAGAGAGTGGGAAGGGAGAGAGAGAGAAGTGGGAAGGGGAGAGGAGAGAGAAGTGGAGAGGAGAGAGAGAAGAGAGAGAGAGGGGAGAGAGGAAGAGAGAGAAGAGAAGAGAGAAGTGGAAGGGAGAGGAGAGAGAAGTGGGAAGGGAGGGAGAGAGAGAAGTGGAGAGAGAGAGAGAGAGAGAAGAGAGAGAGGAAGTGGGAAGGGAGAGGGAGAGAGGAGAGAGAGTGGGAAGGGAGAGGAGAGAGAAGTGGGAAGGGAGAGGAGAGAGAAGTGGGAAGGGAGAGGAGAGAGAAGTGGAAAGGGAGAGGAGAGAGAAGTGGGAAGGGAGAGGGAGCGAGTAGAAAACCATGTAACACCTGTTCATTTTTAAGGAATATATCATATTTTTAGCCATACATTTGTCACTAGAGGTCAGAGGACCTGCTGGAAACATTTTCACTGAAATACTAAGCGTAGACAAATATAGAAGTTTAAAAAACCAATGAATTCTCTTTCCAAATTAAAGAACAATTATTGGGAGTCTAGATAAACCATCAAAATGTTTTTGACTGAGTCAATTTAAGCATGATTGGTGTTCTCAGATAACATGAAATATGTAATGAGGAAACGTAAAGATTTATTAATTAGATTATTAATTAGATTATTAATTAGATTTAATTAGATTTATTATTAGATTTATTAATTAGAATTATTAATTAGATTTATTAATTAGATTTATTAATATCACCCTGAATTAAATTTTGTAGCAAGTTAATGTAATAATAAATGGGTCTAAACCAAGTCCAATACTAAGCAAAATTTCATGTAACAACGATTAATAATAAAACAACAAAATTACAAACATAATTCGGCAGCTAGGTGAGCTAAAGGAATGACGCCAAATTCTACAGTTTTAATGTTGGTAGTCGGTTTTTGGTAGGGGCTTGGGACGCAACTTAGTTGCATTCTAAACAAAGGTATTGGTCTGGAGATAAAATCTTCCTAGACTTAGTCTTTTGCCATGTGCGAAACCTCTATCCGAACCCTGACTCGATTAATAAGCTGTACGAGGCTGGTCCGTAACTGGATAGTTCTGTTCTACTTGCTGTTCAGCTTCTTGTAATCATTTCTATACTCACATTTGTAAGTACAATAATTTTATAACTTTCTTTTGGCAGTGTCGCAGACAAGTTCCATCAGCGGCGTGACCAAGCCACTGTTTGGTCGACAAGGGTCAGTGACCGGCACAGCCTCCACCGGTCAACCAGGGGACGAGACGGACGACACTATGAAAAACCTTAGGAAAACATTTGCTGGTATTTTTGGTGACATGTAAACAGTGTAGAGATTCTTATTTTGGAGTTAGTTCTAGTTTTCCATCGATTTAGTTCTACTTAAGGCACGCTGAACAAGTTAATACAAACACCAGCCTTCCAGCATATTTAGAAAAGTTTGAATTTTTGGAAACAGTACAGTAGCAGAGCAGAAAATTTTGCTGATGACTCAACAATCCATTGACACCTGAACCCTAAAACTTAAACTCACCTAAATATACTAAGAAGCCTTATTTGCTCTCCACCTGGAATCCTGATTGCCAAAGTCTACAGTGCTGAGAGAGGCCCACAAGCTTTAGAAGAACTTAGTGCGCCAAGTAGAACTACAACTCGAACACCACAAAAGTGATACCCAAGAACCTTATATCACCTCATTTATGGTTCTTGAATTAACTCCTTGCGTTTTAGTAGTATGAAAATTCATTTTTGGAATTTTTAGATATTTATAAACTAAATAATTGTGGTTTTAGATTTTTCTTATTTTGGAAATTAAAAAAAGAACTAATTTTTTTGAAGACTCAGAGGAAAATTCGTGAATGAGATGAAATATTTAATATTTATTGAATTGGTTTCAACTGATATATGCTTATACGGACACACACTGTGCAGGACTTAGATATCAGTCTAGAGCATTTTTCTAGTCTACGGATTTAGTTGACAATGTTTTAGTTTTAAATCTCGACCTAATACACTCCTTTTTATTTAAATTTCGTTAAATTTAAAACACAATATTTTGAATTGATTAAATTAACATGAAAACATACATAAAATAAATATTTGAAAATCTTGTACGATTTTTTTCTGAGTAATTTAAATGAATTAAATAATAAAGAATTTAAAAAACTAATTTTCGAACACCGTTTTTAAAAGTGGTTTTAAATAATAATTTTCCGATGATTTAAAAAGGAACATTTATAATAAAAATCTGTTGGTGACTTTGATGTATAGTTTCTTCATCCAACATGTTGGTCTCTAGACGTCACGCGATGCATTGCTTTGCCATGCTATGATATGTATTTTTATGTAATGTTGTGCTGTGATATGCTATACTATGATGCTATACTATGATAGGCTATACCATATTACATCATGAACTATGAGGTTTTATACAATACATCGAAATAGAGGTTATGATATCACGTATATCGCAGATTGTTGATTTAAGGGCTGAGTTAAAATTTATAATTTGAGTAAAGAAATTATAATGGAAGAGAAAATTCTCCTTTATGGTACCTTATGAGCCCGTTGTCCTTAAAAGTTTTGTATAAAGTTTTTTCATCTTCTTAAGTCTCGTGCGATTTGAACCTTCCTCTTGCTGAAAATGTAATATTAGATCGTCCAAAACTTTACCAGTCTCTGGAACCAACATTTTTTACTTACATTACACTCAAAGTTAATTTAGGGACAGTTATGTGATCTCAGATATTTTATAATTTTGTATCAGATATAATAATGTAGATGGATACAGATTCTCTAATATACAATTTTGAACTTACTTTAATTTTTAATTGAAGATATATATTTACTGCAAGTTAAAAAACAATTAAATAATCAGCTACTGTCGATACTTGCTGTTATCTTTGGACCGGTTTCGGCTTAACCGGTGAAACCGGAACACTCGAGTTCTCAACTACTAAAGTTATATCAGTGAATAACTTCTAGTTTCTATGAGCACGGTAAGCCCTCTCAAGATAAGGAAGGGAGTAGGAGAGAGTTTGTATTGGGAAATGAGTAGCTGAGTCAGGGTTGTGATCCTGAGAAGTCAAGGTGTGTGAGTGATACATATTCTAACCTCTAACCATCTCACACCCACATCCAGATTTAATATCAAACTCAATAACACTGCTATACCAACAATCAAAAGGACCTGACGTACTCTAAAGACTAGAAGTATAAAAACATCTAATTACTGACAAGACAATTGGGAGTCACCCGTGGTGTAGTGGTTAAGGTACGCGGCCAATACACAGAATAAAGGGACTTTAAACTTCCGAGTTTATTTAGTCATGAGTTCAATCCCAGCACGAGCCTCTGGGATTTTTATGAGAGGGATACAAATTCTGCGTACCACATCCTTCAGAAGGGACGTAAAGCCGGTAGTCTCGAGCCTGTGCCTGGTCTTGTACTCGTTAAAGATCCCTTACCCTGAATGAAACTGGGTATAGGTATAATTTGGGACCCACATAGTAGATTTATTATAATACTATAAAGTGTCTTTAAAGTGTATGGAGGTTTGGTTTAACAGCGAGGGCACTTGTTTTCCTAGTTTTCACTAGACTATAAGAGTCAGTGAAACATCAAACAAACAAAAAACAGAGATCAGAAGAATCATATCTACACTTGAAATTAAAAGGAGTAGAACACTATTCTTTCTGTTAATAAATAGATGTAGATTCTCCACAGAACTCTGAACATAGACACGCCATTCTACGCAACAAAAGCTTACACGAGAAGTGCTGATTATTATTTTGTTTTGTTATTGATTTCATCTATCTTTTGTTACCTCTTCGTCCTGCTGTATCCATCTACTGTTCTTTTACTTTAACAAAGATAACCAAACTTCCTTTGCAGTTAGGATTGGGAAGCAAAAGCCTAAATAAATAAAATAACTTATTTAATAAATAAATTGCCTTTAAAATTAATAAAGAAAATATATAATTGAAATGTGTATATTTCATGAGTATTGATAAATAATTTTTTGGGACTCTATCGCTCGTTTAATATTTAACGCGAAGAAGTTATTTGAGTGAAGTGGATTCTAGACTTAAGTTCCGCCTTAGTAAGATTTGTCTTGCGTCGTAAACGCATAAGTTTTACTTAGTCTTGAGTTATGCTCTTAAAGCCACTTGCTCTTATACTTGTAATGTAGTCGTTATAGATTTTTTTATGTTTTTTTTTTTCTTGGGAAAATAAAATATATATTATAAAGTATTTATATATTATGTGGTAATATAAGATAATTATAAATTTAAAAGTTAAAGATTATAAACTGCGTAGGCTTCCGCGGTTGGATTTAGGTCTTCCGGTGATGACCCCGTCAATGTAGATGAAGAATCCGACGTTTCGCATCCACTGTTGGAGGCATCTTAAGGAACATCATTTAATGCTCTACAAAACTGAACAGTTCAGTTTTGTAGAGCATTCTGTTTCTATCCATGATGTTCTACATCCCTGAAGTTGCCTCCCACAGTGGAAGCGAAACGTCGTATTCTTCATTTAGATTGACGGGGTCACCATCGGAAGACCTAAATCTTCAAGATAAAGATAAGATTGTTTGTATAAGGAAATGTGATGTAGATGAAAAATTATTGTTAAGGGTGAGTTATTAATTACTTAGTTCACACGCAGGGTTTGGTAGGGGTTTCAAACTCGTGTTCAACACCCTTGGGGTGGTTAGAGGTGGTTAGAGGTCTAACCCCTAACCCCTCTAACCACCTCTAACCACCTTGGGGGTCCGACCCCAACCATTCACACGGTATTTTTCACCATGAAAAATATTATTTTCAGGGTTAAATCCCCTTAATCCCGTTCACACGACAACTGCCGGAAGGGTTGAACCCCCTGCCAAAGTATGTATTCTAGACTGGTTCCGCTCGACTAGTCTCCACGATATACTATGGTGGATTTATTTTGATTTTATTAAGGCATATATATAATATAATATATATTATATATATATATATATATATATAATATATATATTATATATATATATATTATTTTTATGTATTTATCTTGAAGGCACAGGTAAAGGTAGATTTTGATTGGCTCTACCCTTCATGGGTGAGAAACACGCAACATAGCTTCCGAGTGAAGAAATGTAGTTAGGAACATTTACTTGATTGAGAAGGTAAATACTTGGCCGTTCATGAACTCTGAGAATATCCTTACAGTTGTTCTTAGCGTTACTGAACAACCCAGTAACCGCGTTTGTAAATTGTTTAGAGCAGATACTAAGAGATCATTTCAATTGGTCAAATTTATTTAAAACATTCAAAGTATCTGAAGACCAATTTAAAGTGCGAACAAGGCTTGAGGAATATAATTGAATTTAAATTTATTTAGTGACGTTGAGGATGACCTTCTTACTTTAATTTAACACTTGGTTCGAGCGGCTTAAATCTTTTTAAATAAAATAAAATTTATTTTAAATAATTTGAAAATAAAATTATTTCAATACTACATTTCCTTAATAAACAATACTTTGATTAAAGTCATTTTTGCTGTTAAATGACTTAAACAGAAGAGTGGCAACACTGATATATTCACAATCTGATAACCATAGAGATATATACTAGAGGGGGTATAGCCTATCAATACATTAAGAGGCCTGACACATCTCTTTGGGGCTCTCAGGGGCTCTGTGTAACCTCATTGAAACCTCCTCCAAGAGTGAGTAAAGGTAATAAATAATAATAAGGTAATAAATCAATTGTTTTCGTCTTCTCGCACATTGGTTTGTGTTTCACGCAGACAATGCTTGAACCAAACTGTTTCTATGATTTAATAAGAGATAGCGCCAGTAGTCAACTTACCGGTGACGTTAACTTTTTATTCCTAGTGTCACATTCTGTTAATTAATTCATTTGACTATATATGACTTTAATCACTGCTTATTCCAATAAGTAAGTCGCGTAAATAAATAATAAAATATAACTTTAGTTTCTCTGTTTCTGATCTCTTGTAAACATTTCTAGGTATGTTTAGCTTTCTTATAGCGGGTTTAGTATAAAAAAAAGGTTTTAAATAATAAAATTTACGCTAAATTTTCATATGAATTATATTTATACATTAACTTGATGTTATTTAAGTGAGGACGTACATATAAATATAACAATATACAACAAAATAAATAAATAAATGTATTTGTATTTAAATATAAATAAATGCACTGTATAGATTGTGTGTCAGATAACTGTGAAATATTAGAAAATATAACAAAATTGTATCAGCACTCAACACGTAAAATATTCGAATAAATAATAAATAATAAATTTACAAGGCATTACAAAAGTCCCCCCCCCCCTTAATTGTTTAACAGTATAAGATAGTAAGATAAATTATTAATTCTTAGGGAATCTCCAGTAAGTCCTTCTTTATGAATTATGCTTAATGGAGATTCTCAAAGTTTTAATAGTGAAGTTTATTTTTTTGCATTGACCCTAAGGGCGCAGCGCCCCCACTAGACAAAGTTTAAATTTTTAAATTTGCCCCATCTTTTTTTTGCATATTTCGATTCTATGATCAAAATAATTGCTATTTTGATCTTGCATTATTTTTCTATCACTAAGAGTTTGTCTTACAAGGATAGGTACAACTGTAAAAACCAAGGATCTTAAATAAAGGGGATGACGCATTAAGGAACATTTCTGACCCCATGAAAGTTGTATGAGATAGAGAAATAGGAGCAAACTTACCTTCCTCTTGGTTATAATGAAAAAAAGCGCTAAACACAGTTATGTAGCAAGATTGTCGAGTTTGCTTCTCAACTTTCTTCTGTGCTTCTCGTAATTGTTACATTTGTGGTGCTTGTTAAGTCATTTATGCTTATTTACTTTAAAATTTTGGAATATACTTTGCCTCTTTAGTGAGTGATAATTTAAGCGTGTTTTGCTATAACCTTCTCAAGCAAAAAACATTGAGAAACCATTGAAAGGTAAGTTTGCCTCTAAAATTTTATACCTGCGCTGTCATAAGAATTGTATGCATGCGCAGTTTGTACCAAGCATGTGAAGTTGGTTTTTGACGAGTGTTTCGTGTTGAATTCTCTCTATTTTTTGGATTTTGATGGTGTCACTTTTTTATATGGCAAATGGACTTATCTCGAATAAAGTGCGTCATCTCCTTTATTCAATATCCTTGGTAAAAACGCACCAATAAAATTGTTACAAATAAGTTTTATTATTATGTTCTTAAGGTAAAATAAATAATAACAATATCTCTCACATGTTTCGAAATTCAACCAATGGGCCCCTCTAGAAATAATATCTCTATGATAGATAACAACGAGCTTCTTGTTCTTTTTTGTCTGGAACTTCTTGGTTCATAACGAAAACACAATGTCGGACAGTTTATGAGTCTTTTTTCGTCTTTAGTTTGATTAGTCAGTAATGCTAAATAATGAAATTTATTTGGTTATAATTATCTGTAATTATATGACGTCACACGTATTCTAATCATTTTAAAAAGTTTTTTTTTTAATTTTTTTACAGTACCTAAATTCATTAAAAAACATATTTGTATTATTTAAAAATTAATAAGTAAGATTATAAAACTAATTCAAATTCCGTTTAATTAAAGTAATTTATAGACAATATGTGAAAAATAAAATTAATAATTTATAAAAAATATATATAATTTATAATTTTTAAATATGTTTACGAAAAAATATATAAAATAAATTAAAACTCATATTGTATTAATAATAAAAATGTTAAAATAATATATATGTTATTAATAATTATTTATTTAAAGAATCTGTTATATTTACTGATCGATTTATACTAGGAGTGTTTACATTATGGAGTCTCTTTATCTATGAATATTATCTATAGCTATAAGAATTGTCAATATCTATTAATAGTAGTAGGGTTTTGAAAAATAACAAAGCAATTAAAATATCTATAGCTAAAAACAATATTCATAGCTATAAATAATTAGCCAGAGTATTATCCATAACTTTAAATAATATTTAAAGCTATAAATAATATCTATAGCTATAAATAATAATTTTAGCTATAACTAGAGTATTATCTATATCTTTAAATAATATTTAAAGCTATAAATAATATCTATAGCTATAAATAATATCTATAGCTATTAACAATATCTATAGCTACTAATAATATCTATAGCTATAAATAATATCTATAGCTATAAAAATATCTAAAGCTATAAATAATATCTATAGCTTTAAAAATATCTAAAGCTATAAATAATATCTATGGCTATAAGCAATATCTATAGCTAACAATAATACCTATAGCTGTAAATAATATCTATTGCTATAAAAATATATAAAGCTATAAAAATATATAAAGCTATAAATAATATCTAAAGCTATAAATAATATCTATAGCTATAAATGATATCTATAGCTACTAATAAAATCTATAGCTATAAATAATATCTACAGCTATAAATGAAATCTTTAGCTATAAAAATATATCTATTAATTAATATCTATTGCTATAAATGATATTTTTAGGTATAAAAATATCTAATCAACAGTTATTTATAATTTCTATAGCTATAAATAATATCTATATCTATAAATGTAAATCGAGAATATTTTTTTGAATTGAGCATCTATAATAATACATCGAAGACAGCGTAAGTTCTCTTGTATAAATATTTTAAAAAAATAATTAACTATAAGTAAGCAAGGAGAAAGGGGCTAAACCAAGAAAATAGAACTATTATTTGGCCCCTTTTTGCCAGTAAAATAAAAAAAAATACTAACCTAACCATTAATTTATTGATTATTATTTATAATCGTTAATTTATTGATTATTATTTATAATCGTTAATTTATTGATTATTATTTATAATCGTTAATTTATTGATTTATTTATGTTAATTTATTGATTTATTTATAATCGTTAATTTATTGATTATTATTTATAATTAATTTGTATTATTTATAATGATATTATTTATAATTTTAATTTATTGATTATTATTTATAATCGTAATTTATTGATTATTATTTATAATCGTTAATTTATTGATTATTATTTATAATCGTTAATTTATTGATTATTATTTATAATCGTTAATTTATTGTTATTATATTATAATCGTTAATTTATTATTATTATTATAATCGTTAATTTATGATTATTAATTTATAATCGTTATTTATTGATTATTATTTATAATCGTTAATTTATTGATTATTATTTATAATCGTTAATTTATTGATTATTATTTATAATCGTTAATTTATTGTCATTTTGTAAATTTTTTTGGTTACATAATTTATTTGCTTTTGATTTTTTTTAAATTATTTATTTTATAAATAATACAGTTTATAGCGAAATATTTTCACTGCCAGTATAGAAATGAAAGATGATACTTTTAATAGAAATGCTAAGATGGTATCTACATACTTTTATATATATATATATATATATATATATATATATATATATATATATATATATATATGCTATATGACATAGAATGGCTTTTTTACCTCAGTTCCTTGTACTGTCTCGCTTCGCTCGACAGTTAATATAGTAGCTACGGTAAAAAATGACTTTAGTCACAGTGTTTTAACAGTATATACTATTAATAATACTAATAGTAAAATTAATTTATTATATAGTGTATTGTAGTTATTTAAGAATAACAGAATTATTAATAACTCTACTTGAGTGCCTGTTAAGTCAGTCGTGTCGCTAAAGTCCAAGGATCTTGAATAAAGGGGATGACACATTAAGGAACATTTCTGACCCCATGGAAGTTGTATGAGATAGAGAAATAGGAGCAAACTTACCTTCCTGTTTGTTATAATGAAAATAAGCGCCAAACGCAGGTTATGTAGCAAGGTTGTCGAGTTTGCTTCTCAACTTTCTTCTGTGCTTCTCGTGATTGTTACATTTGTGGTGCTTGTTAAGTCATTTTTGCTTACTTAATTTTGAATTTTAGACTATACTTTGCCACTTCAGTAAGTGATAATTTAAGCGTGTTTATAACCTTTTCAAGCAATAAACAATGGGAAACCATTGAGAGGTAACTTTGCCTCTAAAATTTAAGACCTGCGCTGTTATTAAGGATTGTAAGCATGCGCAGTTTGTACCAAGCATGTACAGTTGGTTTTTGACGTGTGTTTCGTGTTGAATTCTCTCATTTTTTTGGTTTTCGATGGGGTCCCTTTTTTGTATGGCAAATCGACACAGTGCGTCATCCCCTTTATTCAAGATCCGTAATGCCCTCTCTAGTTAAAATAACTCTATGCCTTGAAAAATCTTTTAACCTTCTCATTAACATTCTTACTCCTTCCAAAAAATCTCCCCATCCCTACCCCCTCCACGAACCCAACCTTATAAGCACATTTTTTCTTCGAAGATTCGCTAAAAGAGTTTTTTTTGGAAGAATTCTTCCTTTAAAAGAAACACTATAGCGGACAAGCATGCGATAATTAGACGGATATGCAGACACTCTTGTTTAATATCTCTTGATACAAAAATGTTTCACCATTAAAAATCTACAAAAGGAAATCCAGGTTATGTCATAGATTTAAATATAAGGTTAATGTTAAGATTTAGTATGTAAGAAATTTTATCACAAGAAGTAGAGGCAAACTCACCTTCCAGATTGTTAGGGGATGTGATAGATCACCTAGCAATTAAGACACGTTCTTTTTGCTAACTCCCTTAGAATCTTAGAATAATACTAATATAGAAGGAGCATAGGACCGTAAACACAATGGAATTCCCTTAGAATAGTACTAATATAGAAGAAGCATATGGCCGTAAACACCATATAATTTCTACTGATTATAAGAAAATTGTATATTGTTATGGTGGCAGCATTACTTAAGACCACCAGTAAAAAAACGACTTTGCTGTTATCATTTAATCTTCCTCTATATATAATATATATATATATATATATATATATATATATATATATATATATATATATATATATATATATATATATATATATATATATATATAGTATTATTCTAAGCTTAGTATAGTCTGTAACCTAGTTATGGTAAATAACACCATTAGCCATATATATATATATATATAGTATTATTCTAAGCTTAGTTTAGTCTGTAACCTCGTTATGGTAAATAACACCATTAGTACAGTTTGCCTCCTCATCTTGACAAGTTTTAGTTAACTTACCAATTTTATTTTAAGCAATTCTATTATAAAGAAAGAGTTCGAGACGTGGTAATAATGAACCTGGGTCAAGAATTCAAAAACAGAGCTCTGTTTCGAAAAATTATTGAGATGTGGAATATTCTAATAAAAGTAAACAGCATTTGTCTTTCCACAACGATATAATTACATATACAAAGCCAGCTTTCGACCATAACGATCATCATCAGTGCATCTTTGGGCACATCTCAATAATTTTTCGGATTTATGATGGCTTTCCGTCGAGCTTCAATGAGAAAACCCAAAGATGCACTGATGATGATCGTTATGGTCGAAAGCTGGCTTTGTATATGTAATTATATCGTTGTGGAAAGACAAATGCTGTTTACTTTTTTTAGAGCTCTGTTTATTTTTTACGTAATACGCAATGAGAACACTGACAGTTTAATTTTAACGTAAAGAGCATATGCTGTAACATCAGCCAATCACCGACGATTCCTCTTGTACCCAAAGTATTGTTTGTTATTACTACTTATCTAATATTTCTTTCTTGTTAAGGCAGCTCGTAACCAAAGACGTTTAGATTTTAAGGCATTTATAACTTTGAGGATGAGAAGACGCAGTGAATTTAAGGCCACCGTGTAGATTCAAGGCACGCCATTTGGTTCAAAGCACGCAATGTGGCGTATCATGTCAAGCAGCACGCAGAGACTGCAAAGAAATCAGATTTCTCTCAATAAATCTATTTTGTTTATTTAAATTTCATTACCCTCTCCGCGTGATCTTCTGTTATAATCAATATTCAAAAACGCAAAACATTACAGAAAATTCAACTATTCAAAAGTCAACTAATTTCTATTCCACTAATTTGGTTCAAGCCAAATTTTTATATTTTAAGTAAAACGTCAACATTTACCTAACCACACCAAGGATTATCACCACTGGGTGATTCCTCCTATCAAAACTGTCAAATCACTTTAACCAGCATTAGCACTATGTCAAATACATTTATTGTAGACAATAATCAATAAAGTTAAAAAAAGGCAGTTCCTCCTAAATTCCTATAATCAACCTATGGGAATAGGCCTAAAAAACCATAAAGACAGAAAACTTTACATTTACCTAACCACGCCAAGGAGTATCACCACTGGGTGATTCCTCCTATCAAGACTGCCAAGTCACTTTGACCAGTATGAGCACTATGTCAAATACATTTATTGTTGACAATAATCAATAAAGTTAAAACAAATCATTGCCCTATAGGCCTATAACATGATTTATTTATTAAAAGCAGAGGGGTTCCCTTTCGCTTTTTCCATAGTTCCGGTTTACATCATGGATGGAAGCGATGACGAGACAGGGCATCATGTATTTTCATTGGTTAAGCATCATGAAAACTTTAAATTTTGTAACCAAACAGAAGTGAATTTCATAAAATTAGAGACGTCACTCGAACTAAGCCTTGAATCCAACTATCCTGCGTCCTTCACTCCCCTAGTTGTATCTTTTAAAATAGTCATTAAAATTTAAATTACATTAAGAATTATAATTAATAATAAATTAATTAGGTTTATACAATAGGCTTAACTAAAGTGATAACAATAGGAAACATAGGTTAAAGTTTAATTAGGTTTAAATAATAATTCGAACTAAGGTGGTAGGTTGTAAACTTGTTATTTTAAAAAGCTTTAAAACCACGCAGGTCTTGGCTTCGCATCTAAGTTGAGCTCTAAGTTTATATAAGATTACTGTTAACATTAACTATAGATAACGCTTAGAGCGTAACGGGTGCCACTGCCACCTGAATTAGTTCCCGTAGGGGTTGTCCCCGATGAGCCTTAAGGCTCTGAACTATTATTAATACCCACATTGTTATATTAAGAAACAAATATTATCTATAGGTTTTTATTATTTTTAATAATAATAATAATAATAATCTATAGGTTAAATAGTACCAAAGAGACTAATACTATAGAGGGAGGATACAACAGCTCTTATCATTCCTTGGGTAGTAGGTGTCGTAACTGTACATTGGTGACAAAGAGACTAATACTTAGAGGAGGATACACAGCTTTATCATTCCGTAGCTAGGTGCCGTTACTGTACATTGGTGACAAAGAGACTAATACTTAGAGGGAGGATACAACAGCTCTTATCATTCCTTGGGTAGCTAGGTGCCGTAACTGTACATTGGTGACAAAGAGACTAATACTAGAGGGAGGATACAACAGCTCTTATCATTCCCTGGGTAGCTAGGTGCCG